>CM071643.1:8094634-8694634 GCA_036419045.1 Scirpophaga incertulas
AGACATAGTAGCAGTAAAAAAAGCAGTAGACAATGGTGATGACGCCCGCGGTACAGTATGTGCTGGTGAATGAGCATCGTGTGATGCAGGTGGTGTAGGATACGCGAGACCCGGCGAGGCTTCGGGCTGTGTTGAGTAACTGCCGCCAGGCGAAACAGCTGTGTAAGCCAGCCCTGGCGAGTCTCCCGTAGAGTATGACAATCCGGGAGAATTCGCTGCATAACCCAAACCAGGAGACGGCACAGGGGATCCACCGTGACATGCTCCAAAGTCCGCCAATGATTCCGGTAGCGGGGAATTCAAAACCGCTGCTAGCCTTCTACTAGACGGAAATGGAACAGGTGATCTTTCTCTTATCGATGCTGCGACTGTAGCGTAATCTTCCAATGATGCGAGATCGTCCAATTGTTCAGGTGTAGTTGCAAATTGAAAGGTGTCTTCGTTGAGAGCAGGAGAAAAGTATCCATCGTCAGAGTTGAATGAAACACCAAAGAGTTCCGGACGAAATGTGAAGTCTTGTTGAGGCGATGATTGTCCCGGGTCCGAAGCTGATCTTTTGACAACCTGTGAAATAAATATGAAGTATAGCTTTTTACAACAATGTTCCACAAAATGTTACTAATCTGACTTTTTATACATTTTAAAACACGGAAATGAAAAACGACTAATAGAAAGTCTATGATTTCAAATGATAACAATATTTGGGCCTTTACGTTTGGAGCATCATCTAATTGACATTTTTGACATTGAATGTTAATTCGTATGGTTGTATAATATTAAACAATATATTATGGTACTATGTATTGTAAATGACTCTGCTTATAAAGAGGATATTAAAAAATAAATCTTCAGAGTTTCTTGTATGTTATTATCAAGAATGCTGCACCGTTTTGAAAACAGGAGTTCTAGTGTATTTTTTTCCTTGTACTGTCTTGTACGTACAAGGTTATGTAGCTATTAGCGTTTTCTTATCAGTCTTGAAGTTAAGTACTGCCAGAAAAAGCCAGAATAAATATAATTTTATTCATTTATGGGTGTGACGTTTTTAAATTTGAACGATCGATAAAAACTCTACCAACCTTTGTGCTGTTTCCTTTTTTTAACAGCTCAATTAACGCAGAGTCCCTCTGTCCAAGATTGGTGGTAATGTTTGCGGACACGGTGACGACAGGTGCCCGCGGAGACGCAAATTGGGCAGTGGTTGCGGGGGAAGCGGGGGACGCCACGGACCCTCGGATGGTTGACAATGGTGGCGGTGCGGGGGCCACGAAACCTGCTCGCGAAACCGCATTGTCCGCATTTGTACCTGTAATTTAAAAATTTTAAAATTTATAATAAAAGAAAATATCAAGTGCTTTTTTTTGTTGCAAGTATTTTTATAGCATAGTTTATCTTACTTGACGAAGAAACTGTGGCTCCTCGTCGGCTGATAATTTTCTCCTCGATTAGAGCTCTTACTGATACGGAGGCTGTCTGTAAAGGCGGCCCCGTGGTTTCCTTCTTATCCAATTTCTTATTATCTGACTCCTATTGGTGATAAAGGGAATATCATTTAGTAGTATGAATAGATGTTATTTCAAATAAAGATTGAATTTGTAGTCTAATATTTAAAAACTAAATACCTTTTTAAAATAACCACCGTGCAATCTCATGTGGCCATTTAAGGCAGGTATGTTTTTGAATTTGCGGTGGCAGAGGTTGCACTCTACTGGCTTGACGTCGCTTGCTCTGCTCGAACTCGTGGGCCCACTAGTCGCTGTGCTTGCCGCCCCACTAGAAGACAAGCCACTGCTCTTCAGATTCGCTTGCTGCGCCTATAAAATTTATGATGACTTTACAAAAGTTCAAAAGACCTCTGAAACCTATTACGTACTTTGCAATTTAAAGGTATAAATTTTCGATCTTCAGTGGCTCGTTAATTTACCAAGTTAATTAATGGATTTTGATGGACTTCACGTAATCTTCGACAGTTTAAAAGGAAATTAGTAATTATAAGGCGAATCAATTTGATGTAAATAAATTGGGGGTTGATACATAACGTTTCAATGTAGGCACTGTCGCCACATCTTGTATTCAAAGTTATATCTCGGTGCAACTTATTATTTAATTTGCGAGCTCTCGCAAAAAGCTCGACTGCAGCGCAGTGCAGTTATTCATTCAGGTAGAATTTTAATTAGTTGCGAGTTTCTATCGCAGCTGGTCTGCGGTTTGTTGTGGATAAAAATGCAACGCCAACATTTCTAACGTATGTTGAAAATAAGCGAAAAAAGCAAACTGCGAATAAATTAACCGATTGACTTTTGTTTATAAACCTAATTAGTATTAATATAAAATAATTTCAATTCTTTTTTCTTTATTTATTTCTACAAATTTCTTAGTAAAACACAATGTATATTATTTATATACATGTATGACACCTAATTAATAACAAGTCTAAGACTCGTTTTCTAAATTAAAAGTTAAACTCAAATCACTGCTTCAGTACACTTAGAAAGGGATGGTGCTAATGAATACATAGTGTCATTCCTTTTTCACTGCACTCAATATCAAGTTGAGCTTTGAGTTCGAGTCTCACTCTGTAATACGCACACTAGTGACAACATAGTTATGTATTTTTTATTTTATGCCTTATTTTCCACTTTTATTAAGTATTAATTTTAATTGGCGAACGTAGGAAGCTCGCAGTAATTGGTAGGCATTGCAGAGATCCGACAATAAAACTACATTACTTTTCGTATAACGCAATAAGTGTTACTTCGAAACAAAACGCTAATGCCTAATCGAGACATTAAAAGAATAAAAGGTCATAAAGGCCGGGGTATGCGCCAGTTAGGGCTGCCAACTTCTGAAAGAAGATCTTTCTAAGTTCTCTATACCATGAACCCTTCAAATTCGTTCAATTAATCGTAATCTTGAATTAATTATATTCCAGCGAGTGTATAAAGAGCAGCCCACGTCTGAGACAGCTTAATAGCATAAAGATGATTTTAAAGAATTAAGTCTCTCTCACGATTATATCTACTTTAAAATAAAAATATTATTATAATTACAGTGATAAAAAGTAAAATTGATTACTATTAAAATAATCAACAACATTATGGATATTGAATATGGGAAAAAAATTAAATGTATAATTTTGTTTATTGATTGCTTGGTTTATTTGATTCATTTGACTTTGGGGTTGCGTTTTCAATTGACAGACATTCAGTTTCAATTCACGTTAAATATATTTGTTACTTATAAAAAATGTTCGTCTGTATTCTGTTATTGGTCAACCGACCTTACAAGTATTACACTTGTAAGAAAGTGTTTCTACCGGCGTGGTACGTGCTGTAAATGTGGCAAACATTGATAGTGGGCTTGTAATTTGGCAAATCTCTCTTGTATTATACTATGTGAATGGTTGCCATTAACATAATCTCGTATTATCGTAATACAAACATTAGAACATTTATGAAATAGATATATTACAAATAAGTAAAATCCGAATTACATTTCATTTTCGTGGTTCTGTCATCTCACGCTGTAACTTATTTAAAATAAATATAGGGGATTGTTAATTCACGAAGAAAAAATAGTATAAAAACACAATTACCTGTAAACATTGTGTTATAGGAATAATATTTAATAAAACTATATACTTGGTTTATTATAATGAATAATTACGAGTATCATTAATATATATTAACATTTTCTTTATAGAAAATCATAACCTAAGATGGTTATATGTTCCTTAAACCGATTTTGAAAAAAACAATGTGTAAAAAGTTGTTTGGTTATTGTTATTTTTAGAGGTATGGCAGACGAAAAGAATACAAATTGTTCCGTATCCTATATTTTTTATGAAAAACAATTTTTTATTATTTATCTATATATTTATAAATCAGGGTTTTATTAAATATATGTTTTAGTAATATTCTGTATCACTGCTGATCGAAATGTGCAAATGGCCTTGGTAGGTGTTGCTATAAGAGTATCCGGGGTACCAAAGAATAAAGATTCAAATATAAATCACTTGCAAAATATATTTTTGTAACAAACTTGATATTTTGTATGATTTATTAGTTATCCACATAAAAAACCACAGAAATATTATGTATTATTGGGATTTTTACCAAATAAATCTGTCTAAAAGATAAAGTAATTCTTATCAGTGTCCAATGACATCACGAACTAAGTAAAACTTATTATTGTTCTTAGAACTATTGTTACATATATATTTATTATGTCTAGAATACTTTACTATACTAACTTTAGTTCACTTAGTAACACCATAGATAAATTTAGTTAGAATAGACTGCTAACTCCAACAAAGGTTTTCTCTTTTTAACTCAAAACACATGGGTCCAATGCTTTGGCTCAAACCGTTGGGCCTATGAGTACAGCGGGCGGTATGTTGATAGTTGGTGTTGGCAGGCCAACAGAATAGTCTTGGTATTCTGTCCAGACATCAAACGATTTAGAACAGCGACCTTTTTATTTACCTAACTTGTATGCCCAACGCTTGGTTCAATATGTAGAGCCTGTATAAAACTTATTACTGTCACTTCTGCCCTTTACTTCGGCTAATTATATTTAGCGGGCGTTACTATGTTAACAAATTTACTATACAAATTAGTTTGGTATAGTAGATGAATAATGTAATATTCGCAATGATAAGATAATCGACATCTGCTGCCGCTTACTTAGTTTCTAAAAAAAATAATATGAAAATAAAGGTAGAATAATACAATTTGGATTTTTATTATAAAAATAAAGTTGATAAGTTGAATTTTAATAACAAGATATTATTTTCAATTGTTGATTTATGCATTTGCAGCGATACAAGTAACGTCATCTAGCATCAACTTTTTGAACCATCGAAATTTTCATAAGGAGTTGGCAATCTATCTTTTATACATAGGTAAGGTAATATTAAAGGTATTTAACGTACAAGTTATAAAATAATATACCCATATGTAAACAATCTCACTGTATGTTTCGTGTTCATATAGGGAGATAAACGTTTTTTGTCCCATGACTAATACGACACATGTTAAAAGTGGGTCGGCTGTAATTTATTTGATTTGAAGGTTTTTCTACGCACCGCAGACCCTACTAGGGCTGACATTTTTGATTTATTATTTTGTGCGATGTTTGTTTAAATGTTGTTATAATATGTATGACTATTAATTAGGCAACTTCAAAACTATAAAACGCTGATAATTTACTTACACTAAACTAAGTAAATTACATTATATTATTAGTATTGTGTATACAGGTGATGTCGTAGGCTTACATATTGGATTCATTTTCACTACTTTTCTCATGGTAAAACTAGGTTTCCGGAAGTTCACGGTAATACGGGGAGTGTGTTTGGAATTATAGAAATAACAATGCAACATATCGTTTATGCCATTAGTTGACTTCCGCGGAAGTGTCAGAGCAAACCCACTGAACGTTTCCTATTTGCTTATCTGGCTGTACTAGCGTGAAATTTAAACTTATTGCTGTGTTATAGGGAACACTTCACTTTTTTGGTTGCACCAAACCACCAAAAAAGCCTCTAAAGCAGTTAGCTAAAACTTGTTTTGTTTTTTTGAATTTTCTTTTATCTAATTTTTATTTAATGTTGAATGGTCGAATTTCACACAGCCCTGAAACACGTGATTCTTAATTCAAACCGCCAATTGCTCAACAAGTCCTGGAAAAGGATTAGACAAACATACATTTAATTGAAAGTCAAAAGCTGCGAATATTTATTCAAACTTCAGTTGTTTTCGACCAAAATGTTGGAATACATTGGTCTGTTCCCTGCTTATTAATGAAATTAAATTCATCTTTATCATCAGTCATTCGCCCACTGATGAACAAGGACCTTCATATTGATTGGTCATGTGTTGCTATCGTTTTGTAAATTTGAACCGAATGTATAATGTTACAATATGAACTAGCTTAAATAAAAAAAAGGTTAATTATCTTTCTATGAAATTCTCCGTTGCTATGTGGTTTTTACAATGATTGAACATTTTCTTAAAGCAGAAATATAACTACACTATTTGTCAATTTTAATCAAAATTAGGCAGCAACAGATTTATATAATTAGCCTACTGGTCAAGGCTGTACATATTTCTAACAAAAATATTTGTTTTGTATGATTAATATATGTATATTTATTTGTTTTTTCTTTTAGATCCACAAGTAATTTGTACAATTGTTTACTATTAGGATAGTTTAATTTGGTGTAAAAATAAAAAGTTTGAATACGTATTTATATTAATCGTCGTTAGTTGGGAGTGACGTAAACGTTTATTAAGTGTCTATAGAAGTAAAGACGACATCCATGGCTGAGTGGTTAGTACGCCGGTTTCAAAGTGTCGCCATCTCTGAGGTCCCGGGTTTATGTGCCGGTGGGTGCAAATGTTTGTGTGATGAATACGAGCATTATATGCCTTGGCTGTGTATATTCTATGATAAAAAATTTGATTTCTATAAAAAAAGACTACGTATGATTAATATATCTATCCCATAATACATGCAATATTTATTTATTTATTTTAAATTAATAATAATACCTGATTAATCTAATTTATAAGTATGGATTGAAGTTAACTAGAGCTACCCTTACTAAACTAACTAGATATACCCTTTGATAAAAAAAGTAAGCAATTATACATTTTCAGTTTTGTAAATAACCCGGGATGGACCACGCCCCTTCCGTGGCCGGGGGGCGTCGTCGGCGGAGGAGACCGGGGGAGGTAGCCTCCCCCGAGGAGGGCTCCCCTCTAGGCAGGGGAGCGGAGGCTGGGGGTTCCCGGAAGTAGCTTGATGTTCCCGGGGGCTCCCTACATGACTGAGGAAGGCCATCCCTGAGGTTTTTAGTGGGTAGGCCTCCCCCTTCTGGGGAGGAGAGCCCCACAACCGCCGGCTCGCCACAGCCGGGGTATGCAATTTAATGCATTTTCCTCAGGGAAAAGGTTATGCATTGCACAATATCTGTATATCCTTATATTCTGTTTGTGCGTAAAAATCTTTAATCCTGGTTATTCTTAATTAGCTGTCTTGTAGTTTAATACAATACTGTCTAGAAATTGAACGTGCGATCATTTTTTTAGGTTGTAGGAAAATGGTGAAACATCTGTGTTAGTTGAGCGGCCATGTTCAAAAGATCTTTCTGAAAGTAAGACACGTGACAGAGTTTTTATGAATGTACATAAATTCAGTTGCAAAAAAAAAAAACGCAAAGAAGAAGGCTAATTTGGATATAATAAGTGTTTAAGCGTCTATTAAATATTAAAAAAATCAGCTTTGCTTTGTGGTTTATTACGAAAAAAAATTCCAATATTGAGGACGATGGAGGTGTGTTTAAAAATAGGCCACGCGGCAGCCCTACCGCGTAACGGGGCCATTAGGGCGGCTCGTTAGTTTAATGCGGGGTAGGTGCGAGCAGATGTGCGGGTAGCAGGCGGTAGCGGGAGCGTTTTTGCAATACATCATCTCTATGCCGCCTCTTTTTTGGTCCAGATCCTCCTTGCTAGAAGCCAATGGTCGTAATAAATGAGCCGCGCATATTACAGTATACGGAATTACATGTTTGTGGACTATTTCTGTTTCTTTTTGCGATTGGTACTTAAAGCTTTGTTAACTTTGAATATACAGTCGGCATAGGGAAATAAGGCCTTTAAGTCAATATTTGCTTCCACTAGGACAATCATAAGTATTGCCAACACTTCATTTCAAACGAAACAGAATGTCGCATTGATATTTGCAATAGGTTATTTATCTAACAGATCAGTTAATCATTTAGAGCCTTCCTTCCTTCTTATTATATCAAAAAAGCACAATGTTAAAATTTTCAATGATTCTTTTTATCTCTCTTCACAGAATACTAGTGGTCGTGACGTACATGTCACGTTCGTATATTGAATATGTTAGTATCTATATCTAGTTGATATTTAGTTATACGTTTCATTTGTTATTTTGTCATGAATACCTAATAAACATATTTTATTTTTTCCTTTCATAAAGGTAGTAAATATCTACGGAATCTACTTGAAAACTGTATTGTGGATTTTACTAAGTGCCTCAAATATCTGTGTTATGTTGTTTAGTTGTTCCTTGGACCACTTTTATATTGTTTGAAATATAGTAAGTACTACGTGCTACTTTGCTACGGTTTTCGTAGTTCAAAATTAAACTTATTAAATCGCGTAGTGTCGTCGTAGATTATATATGATATTGTTTTTTGATGAATGGGTGAACACTTTATAGCACAAGGAACATTTTCGTTAACACTAGTTACCAAGAGACACAAAAGGCGGCTTTTATACTAAAATTTCTGCAAGGTAATTTTATTACATACAATTTGAGTACTTAAATCATGAGTACACAGTTCATGTCTAGAAACGACATACTGTTGCAAGTTAGAATATATATATATATATATATATATTATATATATATATATATATATATATATATATAATATATATATATAAACTTTTAGACCATCTTTGTTCTGCATGCAATATAAGATGTTTTCGTCGCTTAGCACGTGAAAAAACGCAAGAATTGGTTCTACTTTTTAAAATTAAATTTTACTAAATATTTTCATGTAATTTTGTTGAGGTTTTGTGTAAGATTAATAAAACATCCAACAGAGTGAAATGGTTCTTTAAGGGCAGGGGTACATTTTGGATAGTGGGAGCCTTATGGAAAGGGCCCTTTTATTGCTGAAAAGGCGTGCGTGAGTTTTGGTGGCATTGAACTTGACACAAATATGCACTTCCAAAGACTGCCTTAACTGTAGTATCCGAGCTAGTAGTTTTCAGTGGTATATTAATAGAAGAATCGTTTCCTTAAATCTCAGAAACAAGTGCAGAAGTGTAAAATAACATTTGTGTAAAAAAATAAATTCAAGGAGCCTTATATCATGTGTTTTTATAAAACATGGTCTTTTATAAGGCGTGCGCGAGGATACAGATCCAACGCGTTGAGGCCATTTAAGCGAAATTTAATGAAAGTGTGCGTGGAGTGCACCAATTGGGTCCAATCTCTATCTGCACAATGTTAAAGACTATATCCAGTTAGAAGCACAGAAACTATTGTTATTACTGGTCAAAAAGTTTGTGGATTATTGCATTTCCATTTTGCTGGTAATGACAACCGGGCTATGGAAGAGACTCTGGGCACCTGCCTTCCCAAAGCCTCCTAATTGATTTAAATATGACAGGTGACTCGCCGCTCACTAAATAGGCCCCCCAAAAGCAAACCGATATTAGTGAGAAGAGAGTAACATTGGTGTGAACGGCTAAGGGAGTACAGAGGTGTGTCTGCGACAGCGATCGAGACGCCGTCGGCGTTATTATATATTACACTTCCACCCTTCGAGCTTCTGCTCTTGTGACTCCACTCTGTCCGGCCGGCTGAGGCAGGATAGAGTCGTATGGCATACGCCCCCCTGAAGCACATCGGTACCCTCGGTGACGCAACTCACCGACAGCTCGCCACAAGCTGCCCTGAGGGAGACTGACTGCACTGATGAGGAATTTATGGCAGTTAAGAGGCATTAAATGCCTCACCCGCAGACGATGGGGTCGTCACTTCCCTAGGCACTACATTATTATTGTTATATTAGTAGAAAAAAGTTAATCACAGATTTCTGACTTGATCACCTAGCATGTTCATTTAAAAAAAATATTATGTATAAGCGATTATCAAAAAATATTGATATACTTTCTGACTAGATGATACTTGAGGTTTACGCTTATGATCCGTAATCAACCCAACTATAAAATGAATATCGGGCGACGGTGTTTACTAGTTCTTATTAACTGTTTTGGACATGCGTAAAGCTATTCGGCAAAGAGGCGGAATTTATTAAAAAACAACAGTTGGTTTTTGTATCACGATAACGCATCGTCGTTCGAGAGTTTTTCTCTTAAAAACAACTCGTATTATTTTACAAGTTCAGTATTTGCTTAATTTATTTACATTTTGACTTCTGGCTATGTACAAGTCATGCCGTGGATATGCTTTTAAATTGGATGAGTAGATTCAACTAATATCGCAATATGCTTCGAATATTGAAAAAAGTATTTTAGTGGAGGGCATTTTTTTGGAAATTACAGACAAAGAAAACACGATCATCTATACAAATACTACGAATAAAAACAAACTTATACAGCCGAATAGTCAGGCCAAAATCATAAGAATTTAGCTACCCAAAAGCATCAAAGAATACGACGATAAACTTTTCAACAAAATTACAAATTGTTTTAAATATGTAACGGTAAATGATTATCTGACATATACTCACAAATAATAATTTTTTGACTGACAATTCATAATAATATTTAATTCATTAATAGTAATTAAATATTGTCATTAAATATAATGACGTGACATAATAGTTGACATAGAATTCCAATGACTCGTTTGTAAAATTTTACATGGTTGTTACTTCTTAAATCATTGACATTTACCAATCCCAACCAATGGATGTATTCAAAAATTTATCAATTTTGCAATGAATATAAATCTGGTAATGCTACCGTATAATAGATATTTACGAGTTGTAGTTGATTATGTTATGTTAGGTAGTATGTAGTTGTACCATATTCTGGCAAATAAATTATTTCTTTCCTTCTTTCTTTAATAGCTCGAAGTATTAAAATAAAGCTAATGACAACCTCTGTGGAGTCATTTATTTTAGTTTAGTGACTCGCTGACTCACACCATATCCTTGCGTGCCTATTATTCATACAAATTTAAACCACCGCTAAGATTAATTTCAATATTTAATCAAACGTATAACTGAATTATTGTCTTAAGTAACTTTGCCATTAATTTGTGGATTATACTCAGCTAGGTTCAGCAAAGTTACGGTTTGCGAAGATTATAAATTAAAATTTGGTAAGACGCTTTAGTATTCTTTGCACCCCATCGGCCGTCACAGACTTTCAATAATTATATTAATTTAGTACTAGCAATTTAGAAATAATAAAAAGAAATGTCATGGGTTGTTCTTGTTAAATATTTTCTAAACAAAAAGATTAATGCATTCTTATTTTTATGCTAATTGAGTTTATTGTATTAAGGCCACAAAAAGCGGACTTATAGATTTCACTTTGTGATAATCGTTGTCTTGATCATGTGGTCATGTCTTCAGTTCGAGAGTTGGTTTGGAAATCGGCTATAGTTTTAGTATGTCAATGTTAATAAAGTTTTTCTTATATACGAGTATAACGTGTTTGGTTAATACCTTATCAACATTATTATTATTACATTATGCCCCTACTAGTGCGCGCCTTATAGTTTCAAACCATTTTTGTTTTCTCTCACATCCCACTTTGGCCCAACTAGAAGCCCCGTCTAATATAGCTGGTGCTGGGGTTGGATCCTTATTGGCAGTTTCTGGTTTTGTCTGTATTATACTTGCTTAGTTTGCTGTTCTTTTTTCTTTCTTTGCCGAAGCAATAGAGCCAAATTATATATTTTTTTTATTGTTTTCGTCCGTCAGTGTGTTCTCATATATAAATACAGTACATATATACAGGTTCAGGGTAGTGTCTAGTAGAGATACAATTGTACCTATATTGATGTTTTCGAATGTCACAGATTTTGAAGTAAAATAAATAAAAAAGTGATTCCGAAACTAGGCAACTTTTAAAACAAACAATTTTTTATTTACTTTTTACTGGTTTTTTAAAAATTTAACCCTAAATTCAATATATAATGTTTGAAATGTATAATTTAATAACAGGAATGTATTCGGTAGATAAATAAATTTTGGTATGAAAACTGAAAAATATTGAAAAAAAAAGCAATCTTATGGTCTTACTAAAAATCATAGTACATGATTTACATATGAAAATACATATGAAACAAATATTTTGTTAAACTTTAAATATTTTGTTATATTAAATATTTTGTTGTGTTTAATATTAAATATTTTGTTAAACAAATACATATGAAACAAACATTTTGTTGTTAAATTTTAGATTAACCTATTTGGATCAATTTTTAAAATAAGTCTATTCTAAGATCTTACGTTGATGTTTAAATATATATTAGAATTAATTTAAAATTTAAAGAAATGTTAATTTTAAATGCAAATTATTTTTGCACTTTAATTTCCATTTGGTAACAATCGCGTATTTTAAAATTTAATTCCACATCCTCAATATTTTTATATTATTAAAGGGCAGTAAATAAGTTTTTGAAGGGTCGTCGGCAACGCGCGAGTGACATCCTTGGTGTTGCAAAGTGTCCATAGGCTATGGTAACCGCTTACCATCAGGCGGGCCGTAGGCTTGTTTGCCACCATCGTGGTATAAAAAAAAATATAATGCAGTTTTCCATAATAGGAATATTAAAAATAAACTAAAACTTCGCTTAAGCTTTACTATAACGAATACTTCTGTCCTAAATACAATTTAAAACAAATTAGCTTTAAGCGCCGCAAACTCTAGACTAAAAATAACGAAGGCACTCGCATTGCGATCTAAATTAAATTAGCGGAAGCGTGGACATACCTGAAGTAGATAAAACATTAAACAAATTATACGACCCACCTTCGTCCTCGCGGGCGCTTGGAACAACTCGGCGATCCAATTATCCATCTCCACTCCGCACTGGCCCCGATGGTGTTTACTTCGCGATATCCCGACATCGAGTGTCACAATATTCCCATCAGATGACCCCTCCCGACTGACCTCGCGAATCTCGTGAGATAAAGTGACCAGTCGATCAACAAAGCGAAATTTTACAACTCATTTGCATACCTACGTACTTGGACATCAAAAGGGGCTATTATTCCTATGATGAATAGATTTGAGAGGACAGCGCAGATATTAATATTCAGGTGATTTTGGCTGGGAATCTAATCTGTTTTATTATTAACTTTACATTAATGGTGTTATTAATTATTGCATTGTAAAATATTTAGTGATAAAACCGCTCTCCTTTTTCTACGAATGTTTGAATCTGACCGGAATGCTTCTTTTTTGATTACACATATTTTATGATTTACTGATTGTGTTTCTTTTCTATTAAACGTATCACCAATTTCTATGTAATACATAACATTGGTTGTTCAATTTCCAGTTTAGTATCTTAAATTTGAGTTTGTTTTACCATTAATTATTTGGATTAATTGCAACTTATAAACTATGGATATAATTCATTGAAGAAGTTAGAAAGTCTACATTAGTACATTATTAATTTAGTATTTCTTTATTTGCAGTTACGAAAAGGCATTCGAAGAAAGTCAGTGACGTAGTAAATCCTGATACGGCTTATACTTAACGAAGTTAGCTATTCATGTATAATGTAGTTTTGTTTTAAGAATACCTTGGGTATCGGCTTTAAGGGCATCGCAAAATAGGGTGGTACATTAAAATAATTACATTTATAATATACCCACAATTAATTATAATTTACATAAAATTGACAAAAATAATGGGGTTCTGGTACTATAATTATAGTTACTTTATATATCTTTAAATGTACAAAGCAAAAAGTCGATTGCAAGAAGATATACTGTATTACATTACAATTTACAATAAATGAACATTATAATTTACAATAAAAAATAATTATTTAATACCTAATCAATATGTAGAGGTAATAATAACACATTATTTACGCTATCGCGATCCAATATATAAGTGAAAATTCAAATCGTGTTAGTTTAATAATAAAACTAAATATACACTATATTTTGTTGATTTTCAAATCCGCGATTGAATTGTTTATTATGCTAAACGGACAGTCGGTACTTACAATAGTTTTAAGAAAAATATTGGTTAAAGGCATAATGTATATATATTAATTACATATTTTTGGAAAATATTTAATAGTATTTATAAAATATACAAAGATAATTAGGAGCAAATGTTCTAATGCTATGGAAGCGTGGCGTTCAAATTAAGGGACAATTGTATAGAGGCCGTGAGAAAAATAAAATATTAATGTGATTTCAAGTCAACAAGTAGGGTCTGTTATGTTTACGTTGAGAAATGGGGTACGCCACGTGGCGAGGTCATGGGTCACCAGTTACAGGGTTAAAGGAGTAGGGTGGTCCGCCGTAAAGTGCATACTTAATTACCACCAACCGACCCTGTCGCGAATGAAGTACAGTTATAGGTTTACCTTAATTAAACATTTTTTAATGTTTATCAAACGTGTCTGAAGTTCTCGTATGATCAAAAGTGTTGATGACATAGCTTAAGGCATTCCAATAGGGAATATGCATAAAAATTAAATTTGTCTCAAATATTTTTTTCGGGATTCATTATTGATCTTATATTATACTTAAAAGGATCTTTTATTATGTAGTTATTATTTAAGCTCAAAAAATATTATTTAAAAAGTGTAAAATAAGGGAGGGAAATTCGAATATACACAACGCGTCACTATTGGTCGAAACGATATGTGACGTCAATGGCTATGTCTTGCATTTATCGGCGTCGATATTCATACGTGTTCGTACTGTGTTAAATTGTGTTTGCGAGAAAAAATGTTTAAAACTGTATTTCTATGTGTTTACTATGTGAATATACATTTGTAGTCAATCTAAGACGATGACAGAAACTGGTTTTTACAAAGCACAATCCGATAATCTGCCGAAAATAGATACATTTATGACGTGAGCATATTTTGCGCCAAATCTCGATTTTACGAGCGCAGAAATCAAAGGAGTGAAAGCTGCAAGGTAATTATTACATTACATGGTATATTTTAGTAAACCACATAGATTTTTGTTAATGTTTAAATAATACAACAAAACATAACCTATAACATAACCATTTGTATTTAAAAAAACTCCTAATTTACCTCTATTTATATTAAAACTATTAATATTAACGATATATTATATTGTTGAAGCTCACTTAAGTAAGATATGTTTATATAATTTTTGTAAATATTAGATAAATATGATATCCAATTTACATGAATAAGTTTATGTGATTTTTCATCGCGTGAAACGCGAAAAAATTCTTTATCGGGTGTACTGATGGTAGTATTTTTACACTTCGGTACCATACAGTACTTGTAATAAGGTTTTTTTACTTCTTCCATGATTTGTTTGCTAATTAAAATTGAAAATTAGTACTAAGCAACTGAAACGCTACAAACAAACAGACCCAATGACGTCATCATAAGTGCACGAAAAATGGCGGCGTTTGAACGGCTCAATTTTATTCAATGTTTTCAATTTCACTATGTATAAAAAATCTTGACTATTTTCAAGCCTATTTATATTTTTTTCTATGTCATAAAAATGTAAATGTATAATTATAGACATAAAAAACCATGCATATTCCCTATTAGCATTGCAACATAAAGCTTCTTTTAGAAAGAAGACCGCTCGACCGATCTTTGCACCAAGTCGTTAAATAAGAAAGTGATTATTATTAATTTATATATATTGTACTAGGTAAAAGGAGGGAACACTCAAATTAAAGTATTTGGTGTATGTATTTGGGTAGTCATTTTGGTAAGTCTTGTGCGTCCAAATATATTTTCATATTATTAAGAAATGACCTACTGTTAGAAGAGTGTTGAAATATTATCATAGGTTTAAAGAAGTATTTTAATTAGCAAAACTGTTTTTTCAAATTCCCTTGAATATATTTAAGTTATCATAATTTTAACATAGTAATCACAACTTAGATAATCAACAATTGAAGAGAAATAATAAAATGACCTAAAATGGAAAATAATCATAAATCCTGAATACGTTTCGCATAATCCTATGAAACAGTACGATTGTATACTGTTCTGCAAACCGTTGTAAATGTATTCACGACAAATTACAGCGGCAAGTGAGCGCCCTAATATTAAATAATCATCGTTCATTACACTAATCGTAGTTGCGTACTTAACGGATAGAGGGCGCCTGCACATGTGTTCAATTATGCATCGCCCCGTTTATCGGAGACGCTGGGACGCGTCTCGCAGCGCGCACCTGTGTCGTCGCACTACATTATTAATGTTAGCGTATGGGAGGGCCTGTTTCTACAGTTATCGTTCACTGATTAGTATTGCCTCGATCCTCGTCTGTTTTCAACAATCGATGATTCGAAAAATAAAGAAGTGAAAGAACGTATTTCCATTTATAAAGTGATCTGTTTGCTCTTTTGCCCTCCTACTACATTAAAAAAAATCATTAGGAGCTAAAGAAAAGTGTGTCATTATATCATATATTATTTTGAATTGTTTGTTGTGTTGATATAGTTGATGTTAATTAATTTATTGTAATAATTCTTGTTGTGTTGGTAGAGTTCCTTTATTCAGAAAACTAGTTTCCTTTTCTTTATTCCGGACACGATGATACATACAAGTTTACTTTTAATAAAATTTGCTATTTCTTGTGTTATATATAGTTCTATGTTCTTCAGCCCTACGACCAAAAAAAAGATTTTCATGAATAGTTGATTAATATTGTAAGTTTACCTCTGATATTTGAGTATTATAAGTGAAATGATAGATTGTTATTAAAATATGATATTAATAGAAATTTATTTAAAAAGTTTATCAAAAAGTATTTGAATCAGAACTCCGGAATCCGTCGCCAACCGAAGCTTCAAAGCGTTCAAAGTCATATTTTTTTTCGCAACTTGTCGAGAACTCCGCAATGTAATGTTATTTTCTATTTTCGTCGGAGGAGATTAGATCTGTAAAACTTCCAGATATTTCCCGCATCGCAACGGGAACTGTGGCGCGTATGAAATATTCACGGAGCACTGACAGCCGAGAAAAATCGAATTTGGCGAAGTCCGACCGCGCCATACACTGAACCGAATAACAGCGTGGCAGCCAAACGTACTTATAGGATAAGAAGCAAGATTTACCTACAAGACGCTATAGTAAGATAGAAAATGGATAAACAAAAAAATGATGTAAAGCACATTAGGTAATAATCATATTATCTGATTTTATTATTGTCGGTTTTATGTTATTAGAGATTTGTCTTCTACTCATTCCACTACGACTAGAGAACGATAAAAAATGAAACAAAGAATTGAAACAAAATTACAATATTCATTTCCAAGTATGAAATACAAATATACATTTATGAGTTATGAAATTATTTTTGTACTACTTTGGTACATAATTATTGGAAATAATTGCATACACAATTATTAAAATTTTTGGTTTAGTTATTTCGATTTATTTAATTTAAAAGAAAATCGGCTAATTGATGTAATTAATATAAAGAAAATAACAGTTTTTAAGAAAAATACACAAATAATTAGAAAATGTTAAGCAGCCAAATAGATGATACATTATTTATTTGAGATTTCTGCAAAGAAACCTTCGATAAGACAAAACATAGATAGATAGATAGATAGATAACACTTTATTGTACATACACCACAAAACAGAGAGAAGAAAATAACAAAATACACTTAAAATTACTAGTACAATTGGCGGTCTTATCGCTCAAACAGCGATCTCTTCCAGACAACCTACGGACGGAGAGATATAAAAAACTGGAAAGACGGGGTAAGAAGAGGTAGACGGGGTGTAAGATACTTACATATTAACAAATATTTTTTTTTTAAATATACTGACAAAACATTATACTTAAAATCAAATAATAATGAGCTAACTGACTTACCTAACCTAAAGTAAAATATTATTATACAGAATATTATCGAACAGCCAATAAGCATAATCATACAGAATTACTTTATGTTAATGATATAATTTTTATTTATAAATAAATGTATGTATGAAGATGAAACGCGCTATGAAATCTAAAATTGATAAATATAATACGTAATACAAGCTGATAATAAGTAGCGCAACGATCGTATAAGCTAAAGAGATAAATAGTATTCCTTGACTTGGTTCCTGATTGATTCCTTATAAAACATATATTGCTAGAAGGCATTCTACATTGTACATTAAATTATTGTAATTCCGATCCGATGTTCAACACCATTTACCGGGTGGCTTCTTCAATTAGCACTCAGTAGCGGAAATCAAGCGCGAGGCGAACGTGTCTTCGATGCATTGAAAGCGTAAATGCAATTTACCGTTAGCTTGTACTGGATTTCAGTGCGGACGTGTATCGCGACAGCTGCAACTTAGTGTTGCTCTGCTGCGACCTGGGACCTGGATTCTATATGTCATTGGCCACTAGACACGAGTTGTTCGACTTCCGTACCGGGTGTCTGCCCTGAAATTGGTTTCTATAGTGGTAAATTAGAAGCATTCCGTCTTGCTCCTCCCGAGGGTATCGCTCTGTAGTTTGATCACGATCTTTTGTTGTGTAGGCCGGTGTACATACCTTGTTTAGATAGTGCTAGGTATGTCATTCTTCCGCATTATTGCTGTTTTAAGCTTTTATAAAATTTTAATACCTTATCCTAAAACTAGAATTAGTGAGTACAAATAATCTTATATATTAAAATGAAACGCAAAATGTGTTGGTAAGCTCATAACTCAACAACACCTGGACCAATTTGGCCAATTCTTTTTTGTTAATGTTCGTTGAAGTTCAAGGAGGGTTTTTACAATGAAGAAAATTCGAATAATTATCGAAAATACCCTAAAAACAGCCCTTTTATATTCCCATGCAAACGTTTTCTAACTAAAACGTACAGTCGAATTGAGCTTTATTGTTATTGTATAAGTTCATATTGCAAGCACTCACTGTTGTCTAAGCAATGAAGGTGTGTTCCTAACATCAAAGAGTCAATTTGCGCTCTATTAACGCTACATATAGTTGAAATTCAATCATATCTATCAAAACAGTGTGCGTGCGTGCGTTGGAGCACAGAATACATCGTTGGAGGATTTAATGTCACGTTCCAAAATTGAATTGCCACAAAATGTAATAGGTCATTTAGACTTTTTTTGCGATTTTGTTGGCTATGCGACATTATCTCTAAAATAATTAGGAACAAAAACTGCCACTGTACAAATCTTTTTGACAGGACGAAGTCTGTCGGGTCCGCTAGTACGTAATAAATCTCATAATAAGACTGATTCTTCACTGTTATTTGTAAGTTATACGTAAGTCTAGATGAAAAAGAAATAAGTTAGAATGACAATATGAAATTACTTACATGGACCACGAGTTTGTGGAGTGTAAAATTTATATAAATAAAAACAACCTTATAGTCATACTTTTTAAAGGATCGTACCCAAGCCGTAGTAGATAGATAATTGAAATTTTCACAGATGATTTATTTCAACAAGTATAATAAGTTTTAATGTCAGAAATATGTATCTAATGCTGTCATTCTAAAAAAAAAGAATGTATAATTTAAGAAAACGTTTATAAGCTAACATTTTTATTTTATTTAATTATATGTCTGCTATTTTTAGAAATTTTTATAGATAAATGTATTTTTAATGTCTGTATGTGTCAAAATAAAAAAAAAAAAAAACTAAAACTTCAAGCTGTAAAGGGTTCTCATACAACAAATGTGTATTTTTCTTGCTGTTTTTTTGTGGAAAATTAATAATGACAAGCGACGATAGAATATCTAGTTGTATATTCAAATTAAAAATACATAATATACAATACATAAATGCATAGGTATCACATTTAAATACAAAAAAAAAAAACTAGAGCTTATGTCATCGAGCAGACTTGACATCATTGAAAATAGATATACTGATAATCACATAAAACAAACATATATGTTCATATGTTCTATGTTCATTAACATTGAAAAGAGGAAAAAAGATTTATATCTATTAAAAGAAACGTCGCCCCATACTAGGCTTTACTTTGCGTTGTGGCAGTGCAGTTACTTTAGAATCTTACATACACTGTACTCATACCGAACAAATTTTTGCGGGTCTTACAAAATGTCTGTCCTGTGTGGAAATTGAACCCGTGACCTTTGCGTAGTAGCCGATCACTCAACTGTTAAGCCAACTGTGTCGTTGTATATTTGTAACGAATAAATCTAAAGATTTCGTTATAGAAATTTCGTTTGGAGATAGATGAGATCTGCTGAAGGACACAGGGTATCATTTTCCTACAGAAAATAGAAGTTTGATAAGAATAAAAAAGGAACAACGTAGGTGAGGCTGAGAATTGAAAACTAGTAATGATATTTATTTACCCTAAAAGCTTGAGCAGAGGTGTAATTGAACACGCTTCAGGAAGCGTGTTGATCTGATCTGCAACGATCTCAGGAGATAGCCGCAGATCAGATATTTACGGGAGGTAAGGTAGTTAGAGTACAGTAATAAGAATACATACTTCGCGATGTATTTTTAATCTGTTACCACACAGAAAAACCAAAATCGCAATGACAACGCAATAACAAACAAAGATAAAGAGCAGATTGTATAATAAGGGAACAAATTTATATTTGTTCACACACACTGTTAACACTCTTCATTCCCATTTATGAGAAAAAAAAAGAATGGATAAATTTATTTACACACAGAAATAAATATGAAAATTTGCCGTATATAAGTGATAAACAAAGAAATTCAGTCTAATTAGATTGTTTGATAATATATACTTATCTCTAATTACAACGACAAATGAAACTTGGATTTTTTTTTTTTTTTTTTTATAGCATAGGGCAGCAAACGAGCAAACGGATCACCTGATGGTAAGCGATAACCGTTGCCCATGGACACCCGCAACACCGGAGGAGTCACAGATGCGTTGCCGGCCTTTTAAAAGGGAATAGGGGGAATAAGGGGAATAGAGGGGAATAAGGGGGGTTGGGCCTCCGGTACCCTCACTCACTCGGCGAAACACAGCGCAAGCGCTATTTTACGCCGGTTTTCTGTGAGGCCGTGGTATCACTCCGGTCGAGCCGGCCCAATTCGTGCCGAAGCATGGCTCTCCCACGGTAAAATTGGATGGAAATTTAACAATAAAAAGGTAAGGAATCTTTTTACATCTATGCGAAATTATGTTTTATTTAATTTATAATTTTACTATCATTATTGTAGCTTAATTCACGCGTCATTATAAGACACGGTCCTTTATAAAGCGTACGCGGGGATACAGATCCAACGCGTAGAGGCCATTTAAGCAAAATTTAATGAAAGTGTGCGTAGAGTGTACCAACTGGATACAATCTCTATCTGCATCATGAAAAATGCAGCTAAAGACTACACCCAGTTAGATGCACAGAAACTATTGTCATTTGTAGTCAAAAAGTTTGTGGACTATTGCATTTCGATTTTGGTGGTAATGAGAACCGGACTATGGAAGAGACTCCGGTCACCTGCCTTCTCAAAGCCTCCTAATTGATTTTAAATATGGCAGGTGGTGACTCGCCGCTCACTAAATGGCCCCCCCCAAAAAAGCAGACCAATATTGGTGCGAAGAGAGTAACATTGGTGTGAACGGCTAAGGGTGTAGAGAGGTGTGTCTGCGACAGCGATCGAGACGCCGTCGGCGTTATGACATTATTACATTTCCACCCTTCGAGCATCTGCTCTTGCGACTCCACTCTGTCCGGCTGGTTAAAGCAAGACAGAGGCGGGTGGCATGCACCTCCCTGAAGCACATCGGTACCCTCGGTGACGCACTCACCGCCAGCTCGCCACAATCTGCCCTGAGGGAGATTGACTGCACTGATGGGGCATTTATGGCAGTCAAGGGCATTAAATGCGGGCGATGGGGTTATTTGTACAATCCGTTTGGCTGCCTTTTTTTGAACATTAATCAAACACTGCTCAAAACACAAATTATCGTACAATAAGATGAACTTGAGGAATCAAGTAATGTCTTACTCGAATAAGACACTACTTTGCGAATAGATAGAATGAAAAAAGTATTATGAAATGTCGATGTAAAACCACAAAACGGCTTCTCCATAAAAGCTGCCTGTAATGAACACAACAACTTGACATTATCGTCAAGTGTGTTTTAATTCTAAATTGGGTTTCTACGAGTATTTACTCGGCCTTCTATATTAATTGGGTTTACGCATCCGGTGGAATTCGCAGTCTGCTCGCAAATTGTGAAATGCAATTTTCCACACAAGACACGGCAATGTAATTATTCTTTGTACACAGAATGTTATCTCTGACTTGATTTAAGTTGCATGATTCTATACGACAATGTTTGAGAGTTTGCTTATTTTCTATGTTGTTAATTCTGAAATTGCATTTCACAAGGTGTAATTCTACGAGTATGTTGTTAAGATTAAATGTAGTAAATTTAGTGACTTATCTTCAAGAGCACAGCTTGGTCTATTTAGTTATAGTTTAGAATAACCAAAGCTAGTTAGTAGGTATTATTGCCTGATTATTGTTAAAACTTTTTTTCATGCTTTTCCTTTGACATATTTTTTGTCTTGTCCATGTTGCTTGCTGCAAACTCTATAGAGTTTGCAGCAAGCAAAAGGTTGTCCATTATGGTGCCTAAGTCTTCCATGGCCTCAACTATGACTACACTATATTTAGAAAAATACTGAATTTTGTCCAATCAAAAGCTTGAATACATCCTCAAGCTGTGAATACTTTCGGCGAAATCATACAGCCCTGTTTAACATGTCGTATCGCTCTAGAGGTTTGGTTAGTAAGGTGCAGTGACATTGTGGAATTTTAATACAGATTATAATACTTGAATGTATCCATAGTTCATTGTCTTCAGAAATTTGTTGATCTATCACACATCATTTCTTCTCCATTAGCTTCACTTCTGCTCCAATATCATCTCTTTTTAGTACGGTACGGTCAGAAAAATAGTAAACTCACTGTTGAAAGATTCTGCGACCCCTTCGTTATACGTTTTTATAAGTTGAGCATTGATTTTATTAGTCCATATCGTTTAAATTTGATGTTAAGATGTAATTTCTCTCAAATGTGATTTTGCCAGTCTCTTCTAATGTTATAACTTGTCCCTGCCTAAAGAATTCTGATGACATCGAAATAGTTGAAATTCTGAAGGTCAGGGATGGAAGCTTCGACACCTCTCAGCCAAACTCTTAATTTTTGCTGTGTGGCTTTTTTTGTGTGTTCTAGGGCTATCGTGATGAAAAAGTAAAATTTTCGCAATTGTTCTTTTTTTTTTAATAAATTTGTAATAAAAGAGTATTTAAATAAATAGTACAACTATATTTTATTTCATTAATCATATTACATTACAAACTTATACATACTGCATATTTGTGGATAGACTTGTTCATTATATTATATCTGATTTATTATATGGCGACATTATATTGCACATTTGCTAACATTGATCATCTAACGATAAATAGCATGATGTTTCTAAATGAAGCGACCGTTTGTTTCGTTTCAGTTTCATGATTTTATAGTGTAACAGAAATTAGTGGAAATGTTATGAGTTAAATATACTATTGTATAGTATTTCTTTGACAACCCTTTTTTGACCCCCTCTAACATTTTCTAATAAGCACACAAAGCAAATAAAAACACCTGGGATTTAGTAGTGAATTTAAAATTATTGCAGATTATACAATTATTTTATTTATTTTAATCTTAATTGCACAATATAGATAAAAATAAAGTACAAATGGCGGACTTACTGCAACAAAAAATTCTCTACCAGTCGTAGATAGAATATAAATATTTAAACAATTACAGTTTTTGATATTGCCAAGAATGAAATATTAGCTCGAGCGAAATCTGATATTGTGGTTTTATAATTACTGACATCAACAATACTTAGCTCGCAATAGCTGTGCGTAGGTGGCAGATGTATGAAATAGGAGTAGTCCAAGGTACGTAGACAAAAGCAGGCAGACGTGTAAGTCAGGACATAGGTATACGTATACGATTACATACGAAGTAAATTGAGCGAAGGGAGCGGTTAGATTAAGGGATACACCGCAGTTTGTTGTGGAAATCTGTGAGGAGTAGAGGACGCTTTGTGTTACTGCTAAAGTCATGAAGATTGATGACGACGAAATGCGTTGGAAGCTCGCGTGCAACGCGTTCACAGGGTTTTTCCGGTTTAATTGAACGGTAGATAGTGATAATTTTGTCTAGTCTTACCAACAAAACTATCACTTCTATACCGAGTTATAGTTCATTCAATCTCAATCCAAAATCTAGAATTGGTTTCTTGACTCACAAGATAAAGTAAAGTTTTCCGTTATAAAAGAAGTCGCGCAAAGATTACAAGTTGTGGTTTGCTTGAATGTCATGGCACGTCTACTGGCGCCTCTAAACTGTATGAAGATGTTGAAAATAGAGCTATATCCTAATTAATTATATCAGTTGCTGAATCAAAAAAGCTTTGTTTTAAAATTCACTAGCTTTTACTAAAACTAATTGAATATCCTCTCCCACAAAGAGCTCAACACTGATATTTATAAAATGGATTCTCATTGACCGAACATCACATTATGTTTGTTAGTACATACCAATCTATTACATGAAATTAAATACGCCCACACAACGCAGATTACATTTGAAGTGGCCTCCGGGAGCGCGGTCTGGGCCACAACAACTTTCGTAAATAAACTTAATTATTCCGTAATCAGGTTGGCAAATTCGACGATGGGGATTCAATAATGAAGTGGCGCAAAGCGCGGCCGTCAAAGGCATACCGCTGTCAATGTGTTGTGAGCAAACAAAAGTAGGTTGTAATTATGAAGCGGGGCCCGCGTTATTGCGTCGTGCAGGTGACGGGCATCAAGCGACCCGATCAAAGTGAGAGCTTTTAATAAAGCTCACTGGCCGTCTGCGCCGCGACCATCCACAGCCCGGGAGAGACCCCACAACATTTATTTGTGGTAGAGGTCAGGTAACACTAGTCTCTCGTTTCAATAGACTGCTGACCACCTCTGCAATTGTATTAGGCTGCAGTTTAGACATCGCTTGCCTGTCCGTGAATTCGTTGGTCAAATGAACGCAGTGCGAGTTAGGCAACGTAAGATTAAAACTCAGAACTAAATGTTAGATAACTTTAAAATTAGGTCAGTTTTAACAAATTATTGTAGTGGCTTGCTTTAAGAAACTTTTATAGACAGCAATAGACAGGAGTGATGTAATTTTATAGACAGCAATCTATTGCTGGAGTGATGTAATTTAATAGATAGCAATAGACTAGAGTGATGTAATTTTATAGACAGCAATAGACTGGAGTGATGTAAATTTATAGACAGCAATCTATTGCTGGAGTGATGTAATTTTATAGATAGCAATAGACTAGAGTGATGTAATTTTATAGACAGCAATAGACTAGAGTGATGTAATTTTAAATTATTATTGAAACTCTTTTACACAGAATTGACCAAAATTAAATCTCTAATGCATGTATTTAAACAGAGATTATAAATATATTCAATGATTGTTGTGGTTCAATCAATTTTAAAAGACGTATAAACAAATATTTACTTTATTTTACTATCATCGTTTATGCAGTTTTATACATACATGTATCGAGGTATACCTGAAACATTTTAGGAAATCTAAGATAATTCCAAAATTTAATAAAAAATGAATTCCGTTCGGTCTCAATGTATAAATCAACTGTAATTGCATAAATTGAAATTGAGATTTGAAACATTATTTATAGTGTTAATATTGGCTTTGGCAATGATAAATCAGGGAGCATCGGGAGCGGTGTAAGTAATCTAGTTTGTCGGACGGGTGCGCGCAGGTGCCGGGGTTAGGGGTGAACAGGTGCCGGACTGAGGCTGAACAAGTCCTCGCTGGGTCTCACGGTACAGGGAAATGACGAAATATGTAGGTACTCATTTACTGTTACAGTTTTTATTGGATAACCAATCTATAACGAAGGAAATCCATTCATCAGGATTATATTAATTTATTATATGCAATTTAATGTATTTTTTTTAAATTCGCAAATTTTGTTATAAGTATAGTATATTATTTTAAATGAATTTTATTGCATCACGAAATTTTACTGTTCTTGGATTTAAGTTTGTTTTTGTTTTATTTGATTTGAAATTTGTATATTATCAGTTATTTATTAGCTATTACATAATATTAATTATTTATTGTTTTCCACACATAGAATCGTTTGCATGTAAATAATACACCTACATTTTCAAACTAATGAGTTTGATGTCCGCTACCCGTGGAATGCTCTTCCTTTGCATATCCATCGCGTTCAAAATAAAGTCGCAATCAAAAGATTAGTGTACGAATATTAGTATCAGTCTAGCTGTCATAATATGTATTACTAATAACATAATAAGTAAGTATGTTCTATCAGGAATAGTAAATCTATACTTACATGTGTTTGAACTTTCTATTTTTTCCAGTACCTTATAAATATCTTCAATTTCCTCCTCGGTTGACTGGTTGAAAATGTCATGTGGCATTAAGTTCGTCGTTTGCATGATTCGTTTTATCATTAGGTAAAAAAGATTAAATAAATAAATATATCCCATTTAGAATGACCATCACATTCTCGCAAATGACGTGGTCGCAACCACTGTATGGTCGCCGCTCCAGCCCGTTTCGCGGCGAGCGCTGCGACGGCCGCATCTAAATTATTAGCTCGACCAGTGCTTGATGAATGGCCGAATTAATTCAGTGGCCGTTTCGCACCGATCCGCGACTATCACTATTTACCCATTAGCATAAGAATACGACTGCCCCGTTTCTCACGATAACCAGTTAAGTTTGATTCTATGTGTGGACGTTGGACTTGTTTAGTTTGTGAAAGTAAATTAAAAGCTATAGTAGATGAACTTAATAATATGCTAAGTAATTGAACCCCTGTAGGTACGTAGGCCTATGACATCTCAGATAGTTCAATGCGAAATATTCTTTAAGACTAGTAAATGAAGTTATTAAAGTCTTGTTTGCGTAGGAAATGAAAAAAAAACTTATTTTTTCCGATATTATTTCGTAGTAAATATTTCACTGGCATAATGAAACAAATTTCAAAGTTATGATTATTCGATAATTAATCTTTACGTCGGTATTAATAAATTTTTCGGACATAAAATCCATATTGGTATTTAAATTTGATTCTGCGTTGTATTCGCAGAAATTCCATGTGAAAATAACTCGCATATCAGTATTGCTCGGCCGGATATTGCCGACATTGCATCCAATACTAAATTAAAGTTTTATAAAATTAATGTTGATTTTAATATTGATAGTATTAAAGGTACGGCGGTATTAGATATTAAAGGAATGGCCATATGTAAAGTATCTTGAAAATTCTAATTGTCTTACCCCCGTATATTGGAAAAGCATGTTTAACCTTTAAATAAATCTATCTTTGCCTTTCCTGTCTTGCCTTTTGAGGTGATCGTCAAGACTTTGAGTAAACTGTCGCAAGAGTAATCATGGATCAACAAATCAATACCACACATGGCAGTTCTGAGTGGACTACATTTCCATCCACTACGATTTGACTGAACCCGCATCCGTATTGCGGGCATGTCTGTGATGTTATATACATGCCCAGTTTTCGAAAACACTAACTTTAAAATTCTTAATTCAGGCTATTCAAATAACTTATGCCACAAAGCAATACCTTAGTATGTCAGTAACTTGACAGTGATTTCGATGTATCTTTGTTTATGCAAACTGTAATTTAAGACCGCAGAGGAGCATCCGAAGCTACTTCCAAAGGAGACTTACACTCCTGGCACAGGTGATAAGCGAACGATGCTCCAACGAGGATTTTTAGCCCATGTAGGTAGCAGCATAATTTGCCAACCTTTTGTTTCTTATTAATTATGTCCCTACAAGTATCAGTTACAACTGTAAGTGTTAGGGTAGCGCTGCATTGATCTATCTGAAGAGACCTGTCGCCTTCCTAATTAGTCTACAAGGTTAATAGCCAAGGGTGAGCTTATCTATGGTGGAGTGGCAATGTCTACGTTCTCAAGAACTAATTTAAAAGCTGATGCTTCTCTTGTGATCCCATTTCAATTTGCTCAAGATTGGCATCCATGAAAAAACCATATACATGTACATAATAAATTTGCATTAAGCATGAGCTCGACAAATAAACGAATAAGTCACAATATAATATCGGCTATAACTAGACCAACATGGTCAGTAATATTAAAAATAATAATATAAAGCTAGTAAGTACTTAAATTTTGTACTTTTTTGTACTTTTCCTATTTCACTAATTTGTTGTCGAATGGGATAATAATATCTATGATCACCATGTAGATAGTGCAAACTAAAGCTTTTATAATAATAAAGGGTTCTCAAATAGAGCATTATATTACTATTGTCAATAATTAGACTTGGTGCGTACTTATAACATGACATCTGAACCTTGTATCGAATAGCAAGTTACTGGTGGATAATTTTTGACACTTGATGTTGCACAGGCACTCCAAATCAACATTAACTGTTAACAAGATGTGATCAAATAGAGATAACGTCCTTGAGAGCTTCTCCGGGACGGCGGATGTGTCCGACATATGTCGACCATACCGGATATATTTGCAATAATTGATTTTGTTGCCTAGGGAAATCCCAAAGTTTTGCCTAAATTGTCACTGAAGCGTAGCCAATTCCCGAGGCATAGGTGTACATCAAGCTTTGTCAATGCTTAATAATATCTTGCTTGCTGCTTGCTCGTTCAAAGTACAGTCGTATAACAGACGAGCGAGAGTGTAGTTTACAATCTAGCGTGTTAAGTGCTAAGTTTCAGTCTATCTCAGGATGCCAAAAGAGAATATGTTATTATTATAGATTTATTATATACTGACGTATAGATTGGCAATGCAAAACAGAAAAGTTCGCAAATTAAACAAAAAAACAGCTTGTACTTCCGAACGTTTATACTATTATTTGAGACTAGTTAAATATGTTAATAATAATAAGCCAGCCATCGCGTGCGAATACTGAATCATGCTATAAGGATTATTTTTGTCTAAGGTCGCGAACGCACAGGTAGGCCTATTAACAATAATATTGTGCGGTTCCGTAGATCGACCGAGCATCTCACAAACATTAAAGTTTTTTTTTATTCCTTTTTCTACATCTCATGGTTAAGTTGGCCAAAGTTGTCTTATTGCCACCAGACTAAGTATTACCAGACTAGTACGTTACGTACCACCAGAAAGTAACGTTTTTTAACTTTATGTACATTTAATATGTATTGTAGGCGATTGTAACCACTTATTATCAGGTGCCCACTTGTTATTTGTAATTGTTTAGAAAATACATATTTCATAGTGCGACCTTACACCTCATTTTTTACTCACTCTAGATTATCGATTTATGTCATACTTATAGTATTATGTTTGTCAATATTAAAAAAAAAATAAAACAGTCAATTTATCTCTCAAATCTCTTTATTGTTAATTTCCGAATATCTGGCGACCGTGAGTAAAAAATCGGGACAATGAATAGATTTCTAAAGGAGAGAACTATAATCCGAAGGAAATTTACAAAGGATTCAAAAACTTTACCCTCTAGAAATATGCAGCTCAGATTCTCTTTGCAGCAATTATACACGCAATGGGAAATCTAATACAAAATCTGTAGTTGAATCCAGTTGCTCTGGAGCAGGTGCGGCGGCAGAGCCTAGTCCCATTACTACTAGGTCGGGTAGAGTCATTTTATAGGTTGCCTGATCGTTATAATATTTGATGTTAATTACCTATGTCATTCGGAATTGATTAATATGGGCTATATAATAATAATTATGTTTTATAAATTTTTTACAGTCCATTGTAATGTTCCATATTAATTGTTTTTATTTTTCGTGGTGTAGAGGATGTTTAGAAAATACATATTTCATAGTGCGACCTTACACCTCATTTTTTACTCACTCTAGATTATCGATTTACGACATACTTACAGTATTATGTTTGTCAATATTAAAAAAAAAATGAAACAGTCAATTTATCTCTCAAATCTCTTTATTGTTAATTTCCGAATAGTATTTTTTTATAGTCTGCTTATTTGACAATAAATAAATAACGGATATTTCGACGACATCCGCCGATATTTTAAGATTTCCTGAATAAGCTGCGATTGAATATAACTAAAATGTTTTTTTTTTTACTGATATTTGGGTATTACACTCGTTCCTCAATTACAATGGGATCTCCATATGCAATATTTAGTAAACAGACTTAGTTCTTCTATATACGAGTATGCTGCACATAAAGTAATACTGATTAATATGGAAACGCCATTAATCTATTTTAGTTATTTTCATAGTATCATGTCGTAGGAACTACTTTTTTAGGGAAAGTTGAAAACAATTTTGTACTTCAAAAAAAGCAATTCACGCTATCTATAATTTAAGTCAGAGAGAATCTCTCGTATATTTTTTAAAGTAAACTTGCTGTTTCAACGACCAGGCTTCAAAAACTAGAGGACCTTTTATGGAAAAAATGTGTAAATATTTTTAAAAACACCTGTTAAAAATATTCAAGCGTGGGGTGTTCAAAATTAAACATTACTCATTTAATGGTCTTAACATTTACACCCCACGCTTTTATAGTCATTGAGTTCTTGGACTAATTTGCTAAATTTTATAGACAAATTTTTGAGTTACATTTCTTTTTGTCATCAGAAATTTTTCTTGATATGTACCCAAATTTTCTAAAAGCGTGACTTTATTTTTATTTTCAAGTTTTTAGATCGGTTTTTAGTCTTTTTAATAAAAGCGTGTTTTTTTAAAAAGTTTTTTTTTTATTTTTATTTCTCTTGTACGTATTTGCGTACAAAGTTACTCGTATGTAGCGCTTTTGTTTGATGTCAATAAGTGCATATAAAGGCTCATGTTGAATAATCCTTATTTTGACTTTTGACTCAAAACGCGTTTTGGATTTGATTATAATCGCGATAACTAACTGATCAGTATAACATATCCAAAATACTTTTTTCTTATTGTGTTGGACGACGGTGGTGTCCGATTTACCACCATTTTTTGTTAATACTGTTTTTTTTTTATTATAGTAGGTATTTTATATTCACAATGGAACACTTATCTGTGAAAGCTTGTAATTAGCAAGATAGTATTTTATTTGCCTGTAAGCATTTCTACAATCAATAAATAATTAAATTCCACTTTCCTTTCTGGCATCAATTTAAAGTTATCAATGAATAAAATGTGCCAATGTTTACATTAATATAAGCAGGTACGTACCGAATGAGTGTTTTTGGGCTTCGAGCTGGTCGACCTCGACTTGGGCTTGGTGGGCGGGGTAACGGGCGTGGGCGGCGTGCTTGGGGGGCTGGCGTCGTTGCTGCTGGATGACGTAGCGCAAAACCTCTCCGTGTTCGAGGAGTTTGACTGAGGGAGAACAGGTAAAAGTTTTACTGTCTCTGCCATCTGTGTATGTCGTGCGTTTCTGTGATAACAAACGTTTATAACACCCTTACTAAAGTACACTTTATTCACTATTAATAAACAGTGTTTTTTTTAACTGGGACAGTATGGGGAAAACCTAAACCATTGAAGATATAAGGAAACGGTCTTAGAAACCATTTCATCTTTTTTTGTGAAAATAAATTTGACATAGTAATTTTTTTGGTCAAGCGTGAGTTGTCCTTGGAAATTATTCATTTTGATGAAAACATTTTTTGATGCGGATCGACTCAATTTCATGTTAGGAATATTTCATTCTATCGGAAGAAAAAATCTGAGCAGCAGAAGTTAGTCATATTTAATAAAAAGTTTTCCATACAAATTGTTAGCTCAAAGTACCCATACTACAGTTTCACGGGTGATCCCTACACGTACAAAAAGCGTTCCAAATTCAAAATTTTGATTTTATTTTAATCTCCAGTACTTCAAATTATAGAAAAATATTAAAAAATCTAATAATAAAAAGACATAATTAGTTGATAAAAAAGTTTATTATACAATTTTCGTACCTACCTAATAATAAAAATACAAAAAACAAAACACTAAAAAAATATCAATTTAACAAATGTTCAAAATGCCCACCCTATTGCTGAATGCAAATACGAGCACGTTTTAGTACACTTCTTGTTGCCTTAGCCAAGGACATGTGATTTATTGTGTTAAGGCTGTAAATGACTGCCTCTTCTAATTCTTGTACAGTATCGTACTGAGATTCATAAATTTTATTTTTAAGATGGCCCCATAAAAAAAAACCAATGGCGTCATGTCGGGTGAACGTGCTGGCCATTTAATAGGACCATATGTACCCATCCAACGATCTGGAAAATGTTCAACTAAAAATCGCTTACTTGCTGTACTATTATGTGCAGGTGCATCTTGTTGGAAAATTAGATTATTTAAATTACATAAAGAAATGCTATCATCCATTTTATCTAAGACCATATTCAATATCTGTTGATATTTCTCAGTATTTAGCGTTCCGTGATAAATCTTAATAGCAAAGGTTTTGTTATGCAATATCGCACACCAACAATTAAACGAAAAGCGTACTTGATTATGGGTCTCTGTAGTTCTAAGTGGATTTGTTTGTGACCAGTAATGATTTTTTTTCTTATTGTACATGCCATTATTCGAAAAATTGCATTCATCTGTCCAAATAACCTGATTTAGAAAGTAATGGTTTTCAATAGATCTTGCCACAAGCCAACGACAAAATGCCAACCTGCGATCTTTATCTCCTGGAAGCAATGCTTGTATAAGTCGTCCCTCTCTGTAACATTTAAACTTCTGTTTTTTCAGTACCTTTCTGACAGTAGATTTATGTACGCCGATGTTTTGAGCAGCTTCTTACAATGATGCTTTTGGATAAGCTTCAAAATATCCTAAGACGGCAATGGTTACAAATTCATTTATTATTGTTGCTTGTCGCTTTCGTACCGGATTAAAGCAGCCCTCTTGTCTTAATTTTTTTACAGATTCTCAAAAACTTTTGGATTTGGAATATTACGGCCAGGATAGCGTCCGGCATACCACTTCAAAGCTGAGCTTCAGCAATTTACAAAATACGCTTCAAGTAAATCAACTTTGTGCGTATTGGATAAGGCCATGATGAATTTTTAATTATAATTACAAGACAAACAAAATTTTGATAAAAATTAAAAGACACTAACTACGTTCGAAATTAGAATTTTTAATTTTTGAATAATTTAAAGTCTTGAGACCATGGAGGTCCGGTTTTAATTCTACACTACAAAAATAAAATTAAAATTTTGAATTTGGAACTCTTTTTGTACGTGTATTAGGGATCACCCGTGAAACCGTGTATGGATACTTTAAGCTAACAATTTGTATAGGAAACTTTTTATTAAATATGACTAACTTCTGCTGCTCAGATTTTTTTCTTCCCATAGAATGAAATATTCCCAACATGAAATAGAATCGATCCGCATAAAAAAATTTTTCATCAAAATGACTAATTTCCAAGGACAACTCACGCTTGACCAAAAAAATAACTATGCCAAATTTATATTCAGAAAAAAAGATGAAATGGTTCCTAAGACGGTTTCCTTATATCTTCAATGGTTTAGGTTTTCCCCATACTGTCCCAGTTAAAAAAAACACTCTGTATAGATATATATTAATTAAAAGTAAGTATTAGAAATCTTTACAGATTTCTTTAAAATTGGTTAAGAGAAAATAATGCTGACATATTTGTATTAATTACTTTACATTTTATTAAAAAAATCCATACTAATATTATTAATGGGAAAGTGTGTCTGTCTGTTTGTCCGTCTTTCACGGCAAAACGGAGGGATGAATTGACGTGTTTTTCTTACGTGGAGATAGTTGAAGGGATGGAGAGTAACATAGACTACTTTTAATCCCGGAAAAATCGACAGATCCTAAGGGATGCGCAATAAAGGCTTCCTCAAAAACTACTGCACAGATTTACATGCTGTTTTCATCAATAGATGTAGTGATTCTTGAGCAAGGTCTTGCGGTATTTTTTATTTCGGAAAAACGGATAGTCCTACGGGAAGCGCCATAAACCGACTTCCGCGCGTAGGTAGCCGTGGGAAAAAGCTATGACCCTTAACCCTCTATAGACCCAATCCCGAAGTCCACGCGGGCGAAGCTGCGGACAGAAAGCTAGTGGTAAATAAACGAATGATTATGACAACACGCAAATAAAAAGTTCGAGTCCCGCAGACTTAAGCAAAAATAACAGATATTAGGTAATATCGTTTAGTCTCCTTCATACAGAAACTCACTATATAAGTGAAAAATAGTCTGTTACAAAGAAATATATCTTACTTCTAAATCTAAGTAAGAATATTAAATTGGTCTTTACGCTGTATAACACATATTCATGTTAAATTTAAAAATTTTAGCTCAACGGAAAATAATCTATATACTATAATTCCTTTGCGAGAATTGAAAAATCTTATAAAATTATATTACAAATCTTACCGTAGCTTACTTAAGTTGCGGTAAGGTTTGCGCCCTTCGGGGGTAGTTAATTATGACATGTGATGACGATGATAATAACAATGTAATAAACCGACCATAGGACAAGTCTAATACTAATACATTACCGATAATCTAATACGTATCATCAAAGAAAGAGAAACAAAAATGGCGTCAAACGTTACCTTTAGTCTGTGTTGACTTGAACCCACTTACACACGGCCCTAATTTAAAAAGTTTGTTTCACTGAAATATCCCCCGTGATTCGAACTGTGTTTGGGGGAATAGAACAAAGGGGAATTGGTGCAGAACTTACAAAAGCAAAGAAAAAGTAATTTTACAAAGTTTTTTTTAGTGTAAGTAGCGTGAAAACGCTGTATCTTGTCCAAGGTATAAAGTATTTTGCGTATGTTTTATACAAGAACAACAATGACATGTTGTATTCCGAAATTAATTTTATTATCAATTATAAATTTAATAACTTTCAGGCTAGATGGACAGTCTACTGTAAATTAGATTTTTGTATTTCATATCTCGTACATTGAGTTTCATACGTTGTTTTATAGGATGGAAAAAATACATGCTGGGGCAACCTGCAAAGAAACCGAAAGGCGTATGTGAAATCCTTTGGCCAGTTGCATTAACCGATTCCACCATAACGATTCTAGTCATAAATTCAACATCCTTAATTAGTGCTGCCGCTTAATTGACGAAGTGGAGACCTTCGTCCCCGCCGAGTGCGTTGCCTAAACATTTGTATGAAATGAAAAATACGGATTCTGAGCTAATTGAATAATTAATAAGAGCGGTCGTGAACTCTGAATATTAACATAGTAAACATAGAAAAATACAGCTCAACTCGTATTCTGTACACGTGTAAAAATAATTGTATAAAAATGACATGTCTAATCACATAGATTTATTATTTATCTTAACATTTCTGCAGAGTTCCATGTGGTCACGTGATGATTGGAGAAAATGGGTAGTCTACGTTTTTAAGGTGACAGCTGCAACATCTACCTTTATAATTATATCGACGGTACCGATCAAATGATTATTCCGATATTTCGAATCCGTTTCGATTCCGTTTGCGAATACTGCCTCTTAAGTTACTGCCAATTCCAGTTCATCCAATTGCAATTTGGATGTTTCTTAATTTCCAGCGCGTCACGCACTATCCTTATGTAATGGTGAATTTTTGGAGCGTGGAGCTCAATTCAGTGGTTGAATCTGGAAACTAATTTCAAACAAGTGCTCAGCAGTGCCATATCTTAGGTACACCTTGACTATTTGCTTCCATAACATACCTGTGTATCTATTATCTTTATTTGCGTGTGGAAACGCTTAGGATATATCTATAGTACATACGAAATTTACTGCATAATGACCTACGTTTTTGTTTGTACTACGAAATAAGCCAAATGGAACCGTGCCAGATACATCCAAGTTTAATAAAAAGAGAGATTAATTAGGAGTTTGTTTGCACGGACCTTTGAACATACAATGCAGAACACGTCAAGCTTTACATATTCATTCCGGAAACCATCGCTACCAGTAGCGACATAAAGACTATTTGAAGATCCACATGTAAAGTTTATCGCGTTGTCGAGGGTACGATTCACCGCCCAAATGAAATATTTTATTTCATTATCGCGGAATTCATTTTGTTGAATCGCGAAATAGACTTTTTTGATTCGGCTTTTTTATTGTTATTAATTCAAGCATCTGGTTTTATTAAGTTTCATTCAAATTAGTTTAGTGACGATCGAAAAAACAAAAGAAAAAATTAACGCATGCGCAACGATACGTCATACATAAGCCATAACAAGAGAAGTTAGTATATAATGTAATTTTAACGATATTAGTGGTAATAAGAAAGTATTTAATTAAGTTTTATCCTTTTACGGTATCGTAGGATATATTCTTAATTTTTTCTATTGAAGTCAAAGAGCAAATAATGATGGCAATATTCCTATCAGTTTTGGCTGATAATAAAAAATATATAAATTCCAAAGAAATACATATAAAATTGCTAAATAAAATGTGTGTAGAAAGAATATTGTATCAAGTCTAGACAAAAAGTTATATATGTAAAAAGTTTTAGAGATTACGATTAAAACCGTAAAGTGTACAACGATAAGTGTGATCAATTGTACCGGTACTTATCATATTATCATCACAATAAGAAGTTAATTCATGTAGAATTTTAAATATTGTTTTTAACTTAGAAGAGTGGTTAACAAACGTAACGCCACCAATCAAAAGCTTTGAAGAAAACTGTACCCAGTCTATCGCAAAATTTGTTTAGTTACAAATTAATCCTGTGCTGCGGTCCGAATCAATATTATGCATCTCAAATCAGATGGAAGCGCGTTTTTGCTAGGAACTCTGAATTAGGTCCTAACCGTCCTTGCCCCGCGTGGGTCTCCGAGCGCCGAGTCTTGGTCGCAAAGATCGGGCGAGATCTGTCTCCGCCGGCATTGATTGCGGCAATGCTGGCGGACGAGGGAGGTTGGAGGGCTGTAGCCTCCTTCTGTGAAGCAGTGATGCTCCAGAAGGAGGCCGCCGAGCGGGGTCGGGAGATGGCCGATCCCGCTCGAAGGAGGCCGCGCCGGGCTCGGTAGCACAGCTACGGCGCTGCCGCGGATCGCCGGCGGGCGCGAGGAAATCGCGCCCGCGGATATGGCGACCCGGGAGGGACCACGCCCCTTCCGTGGCCGGGGGGCGTCGTCGGTGGTGGAGATCGGGGGAGGTATTGTATATATAGCCTCCCCCGAGGAGGGCTCCCCTGTATCGGCGGGGGAGCGGAGGCTGGGGGTTCCCGGAAGTAGCTTGGTGTTCCCGGGGGCTCACTACATGCCTGAGGAAGGCCATCCCTGAGGTTTTTAGTGGGTAGGCCTCCCCCTTCTGGGGAGGAGAGCCCCACATAACCGCCGGCTCGCCACAGCCGGGGTATGCAACTTAATGCATTTTCCTCAGGGGGAAGAAAAAAAAAAAAAGGTCCTAACCGTCCTAATTTATTAGTTGTGCACATACAGTTTAACAGATATTGCCATCGCGTAAAATCACTGTAATCGCTCTTACTTAACGATACTATGCTTGTAATTACTCTCACTGCCACACTAAATCGGGCTGGGCTTAACTAATAATTGTACATCTGACCGCTGGGAATTATAGAGGACGTTTTAATAATTCGTAAAACTTTATTGTACCCCTTTTTCCGTCTCTCTCGCGTTTTTGTCCTTTTTCTGTAAAAAACATAATCAACTATATTAAGCAAACGATAAAATCGTAATGCTGTAATTTGTGAACGTTTAAACATTCTTTCAGGTTTTACTTAGCCATTGTTTTTTATATATTTCATTTGAGAAAATTTACGGCTAACATAACAAATGTAATGTTCTGAAAATTCTGTCATGGAATGCGTTACCGAAGCGGTTCTCGCTGAATCTAATCTGAAATAGCGGTAAGGAGACGAACCGATCTGGTAAAAATGAGCGCTGATGCATCAACATATAACTGAGCCATATGTTCCAGACTGGCTGGTTCCCCTTTTAATCGGCAATGATTCGGCATCAATAGCATCGGCACGAATATATGGAAAGCTTTCGTTTTGTTTCATTACTCACCTCGGTATGTGATACTGCGCCTCTTGGAGGTGACGTCGGCGTCCTAACCCTGTGTGACGAGGAGTCGCCTTCGCTTGCGTTTCCTCTCGAACTACTGACACTGCTGCTTGAAGAATCTGTGGAGTTCAGGTAAAGCATATATTCTACCACATTTTTAGAAATATATTTTATTTTCTAGTACAATTAAAATTGTTCTACGTAAATATAGCAATACGGTTAGGTTAGTGTAGTATAGTTTTGTGGAATTAGATGAAAAAATCTTAATATGGACGTGAAATGTCCAGTTTCAATATTCCTCACAAATACGTCGATTTATTAGTAATAAAAGAAAAATGAATTGATAATTGTGTAAATTATTTTTCGTATTTCAAATTCCGTAATAATTCTATACTATTATATTGTTTGAAAAGCTTAATAAATAGTGATCTAAAAAGTTATACTGTTAAAGTCATATCTCCCCTAAGTTCATCAAACGAGGCGCACATTGCAGTTAGTTTAATACGGTCCCTTATCGTCGATTACTTGTTGCGTTGCGAGGGAGTTTGTTACTGAGCTAGTTATAGCAAGAGGATTCCATTTAATTTAAGGCATTCACTTCCTCACCCATAGTCACCCGTTTAACTAGAAACATCATTATTTACCTAGTCTGGTAAGTTCTGTTACAAATGAAACCGCAGATATGTTATATTATGTAATGTAATCTTAATTCAAATTCAAAATCATTTATTCAGTCTGGGCTGTTACAAGCACTTGTGAATGTCGAAAAGCTACGCCATCGGTTCGGAAATCTACGGCGGGAGACCTTGTACTGAGAAGAACCGGCAAGAAACTCAGCAAGGGCTGTTTTTTTATATATAAATATTAAATTTACGTATGTATTGAAGTCTCCGTGAATAACTAAAGGTGGAAAGAGAGCTGCTCAATTCTTAGAAAGTTCGAAACGTTAGTATCGAGCGAAGTTTGGGCAGTCGGTGCTATACATACAGTTTAACAGATAACACTTGGTGTAGAGTTCTGTTCTGTAGTTCAAGACCCACCAAGCAACTATCATGAACGCAGGATACATGTTAGAATTGTGAACTTTAGAACCGTGAGCGTACTCTTTGCTATTTTGTTGTAGTGCTACAATCGAGCAAATTGTTTCTTCAGTAAAAACAATATTTCTATGCCTTTCATTTGCGAATCTTGATAAAAGGTATTTTATTCGACTCCGTCTCTTTGACCTAGAGTTGATTTAAGGTACGTTCTGCATATTTGCAATAACCACCGAGCTATAGACCGAGAGCACTGAGAGCAATACTTGTTTTATTGTAGTTTCTAGCGGAAGTCGTCATTTTTCACGATAAGTTTTTTGTATCTTAGTAGAGTTTGTTCGTATGCTGGCTCTAACAGCAATCACAACCCTTGTAGCACGTATTCGTTTTGACCTTATGTTATTATTTTGACAGAGGAATTATAAGTATCAAGTGCCAAGCTTTTGCGATATTTGAATATGACGAATCTGACGACTCTACGATCACTTTGTGAAAGGTAACTTTACAATTGTATTTTTTTATACTCCGCTACAAATTCTAATTTAATAATTAAAAAGGATATATGTGTGAAGTCTATATTTTGTCTCGGGTTTGCTAGACGATATCTCGTACAGAGATACGCTCGTCTTCTCGCATTCTATGTATGTATAAAAAAGAATTAATAAAGCTAACACAAATACTCTATCAGTCAACCTCTATTAGACTAGAATGAAGCGAGAAAATTGTGATTTAATAAAGTGCAATTTAAATTACTAGCGCCATAGTTTATTGGTACCTAATAGTCTGTACCGTACCGATTTGACGTAGATTTTTACATCTACATGTACCCGAAAAATTGCATTTGTCAATAAGAATGTTGAATAAGGAAGGAATATTTTTTGTACATTCCTCAATGCTATTTCTAGAAATATACGTCTATTCTTGTCTTATCTGTTTCTCAGACGTCTTGTTTCATCTCGCCATACCATTTTATTGAAAATAGGAAGATGGCCGCTGCTTCGCTCCATTGTGGACATAAATAATGTTATTTTTGACAATAAAACTTTGTAAACTTTATTTGTATCGATAGTGCAATATGCTATAACATCATCAATAAGGCCAATATAGTGCTAATAAAATGAAAATAAATTTCAAAAGTTTCTTTAAACAGTTTTTCTATCTATAGGACCACAACGTTACTAAAGGAATATCGAAGCTAATATAATTTTAGAAATGAAAAAATAAATATTTATTAGCAACTAAGCTGACCCGGTGAACTTCGTACCGCCTAATTATTGGAGGCATATTTAGTAAGTCACAAACACACGACACAATACTTTTTTCAAAAAACGGTTTTTTCTCGATTTCCGGAAAACTAAAAGTCCTATTGAAAAAAAAATCAAATGGCAAAGTTGTAGGTAATAAAAACATCAAATCTTTTGCATTTACAGTTTTCACATAACATCAAAGTTCGTATAATACTGTATTTTTTTTCGCTTTTTATATTTTTTTTAAGGCTTATAAACTGGTCTATATGCACAATGGAACGTTCGGATACACGGGTTCTTTTTACATGAGATGAAAAACAATATAATAAAAATATTTTTGAGAGATAGTAACACTGTAAGGTTGGCACCCATCAAATATGTCAACACATTAATAATTTTTATATTTTGAAATTTAAATACACGATGTTATAAGCAAAGTTGATATTATGTTGTCGATTCAAAAGTCTTGTTTTAATGCGTTCTTCAATTCGAGTGGAACTGAGAGTACAAATACCGTCAATGTTTGACAGAAAGTAAGTGATCAACTTTTATATGGGAAAATGAAATTGTCGTCTTACTCTATCTTACTCGCAATTTTTCCTTATTTGCTCACCGTTTAGACCTACCCTGGACTACGACAAACATTTTAAAACCAAAATCAGCTCAATCGGCCCAGCCGTTCTCGAGTTTTAAGCAGACTAACGAACAACAATTCATTTTTATTTATATAGATGATCATTAAACATATAAAATAGTTTTTTATTGAATAAAGATTGGCAACTTTGTTACTGATTCTTTAATTAATTATATCTCAGATATAGTTCCTTAGGAATACAATACTAATAATGGAGAAAATATGAGGTATCACTATATGTGTATTATTCCAAAAGTTTTTGTAGTCGTTTATCTGTATAATTTTGTATAATCTTTTTCTATAGAATTTTGCTGTATTATTTAACGACTACCTGCTGTGTACTTTCACGACCAAGTTGTTTAGATGTTTAGAGTTGAGTTGTTTAGATACTGGTGTTATTTAAGGTAATTCTTCGCTGGACTATCTTGTCACTAGTTATAATCGCTGTCTATCAACAGAGGACTTCTTGTTCTGGTTGAGTTGATGTTTTAATGAAAGTACTCACTCTGGTCCGCTGTAGGCTGGTGGTGGTTCTCTGTGTGCCTTCGTAAGGAGCGTGCGTCACAGTAGGACTTCCCGCATCCGTCTGCTTTACACTCATACGGTTTTTTGTTGCGATGCGTCAGCATGTGCCCATTTCTACGGAGAAAAACATTAACTTATTTATATATGTTATAATTTTATAATAGCAAAGAGTAAGAAGTCCTGCATCTAGGTGGATTGAAGACATAAGCTGGAGATCTAAAACGAGCAGGAATACGAAAATCTTACTTTTTACCTAGGTCAAAAGTAGTTGATGACAAATATAACAAATGGCCGATAACACAAAGCAAATTAGTAATTATGTTGACTACATGCCGCGGTGCATGAGCATCTTAATTGAATATCGAATTCGTAGTAACATGACGGCGCGTTGAGGCGTCGTATTTGAAGATTCGATCGGGTCTCCTTCAAGAAAACTTCATCATAAATCGGCTCCAGTAACAATGAAAGCTGAACAAACCGTGGCGATACGAGGTGACCACAGCAAAGTTATAGACTTGCTTCATCAATATTCATGGCATCGCCGATTAGGGGACACCTTGCACGCCGCCGACATGTGTTACACGAGTAACTCTTGAACGGCTGAGCGAGTTGATGTTGACACGATACGCTCTAAAAGCAAATTGAGTTTGATTGATGGATGGCTTTTCACTTAAGGACAGTCTGTGTAATGAATCTTGTAGAATGGGATGTAGCTACGAATGATAAAATACAATTATATTTAAAGATAGAAGTAAAAAAAAAGGTTTTGAAATATATCTTCAAGACGAAAAATGAACACATTTTGATGAACCCGATAAAAAGTAACTCCACTTATCTATTACACGTGGTTTTCACGTTACTCCTTATACTTTCTCAATTCTTAGTTATTATTTGTGACGTAGAATTCGAAGTTATTGTATTAAGTAATTTATCTGCAAACTCCATACGACCTACGACCTCCATAGTCGAGTGGATAGTACACCGGTTTCAAGGTGTCGCCATCTCTGAGGTCCCGGGTTAAAATCCCGGTGGGGGCAGATGTTTGTGTGATGAATGCGAGCTTTTGTACCTTAGTCATGGTTGTTGATATATATTTCTATAACAAAAATATTTATATATGTATAATATATGTATGTCTATCCGTTACCTTAGATCCCATAGCACAAGCCTTACAGATCTTAGTTTGGGCTAGGCTAATTGGTGTAAGTGTACTATTTATTTATTTATATATTTTGTATCACACAGAATGTTAGCCCTTGTTATGATAATGATTGTTATTTTATTTCAAAAAAGAATTCACTGTATATTAAGTCGAACACTCCTAAAGTTAAAAGGTGTTTGATTTGACTAAAAAGTAAGCAACGGTGGCTGTGGCGCCACTATTGGTGACTAAAATGAAAAGGCGGGAAATAAAAGTATATAAGGTGAACTGGTCATTAGACTTTAATTCGGTAAACAAGAGTCGACGTGGGAAATTTAAGTGTAGCGTATCTTTTTTTTTTTAAGTGTTGCGTATCTATTTGCAACAAATAAAAAAAGTGAATATTTTAAGAATAATATGTGTGGGATGAGAATATCTAAATATCCAAATTGAATATAATAGGATCTGAGACTTCTATTATGCATACATTGCTCATTGCTCACCAAGTGAAGTAATTGATCTGAGACATGAGTTTGAGATGAGTGATATATAGAAAGAACCCTCTATATTTAGTATAATACATAGTGCTTTAAATTAAATCTCGAGGAAAATAAAAACATTATCGTTTTTTATGTACCGAGAGATTAATTAAAGTGAACTAAAAAAAAAACTGAACAAATTCATGACAAACAGCGACATAAATCTATAACATTCACAGCGATAGAAAACTAAAAAGGTGGACTGTGAGAAAATCTTTTGTTGTTCTATTGAATCAATCATTTAAGTATAAATTGAATTCATCTGATAAGCTCATTGGTTTTCATATTCCTTATAGTGTTTTCCTCTGGCGAGAGTTCTATATAGCGCCCGAGATCGTTTGATAGAATAGTGCAACAAGGGTGCTAATGTTCGCAGTTTCATTCGTGCATAGGGTATTCGTCCGGTTAAGCGAGGAGAAATTATTTTTACATTTTTTTCGTATAATAATGTTCAATAGTGTCTTCAATTAAAAAAAGCAGGAGGTATTGCCTAGCAGATTAAACTGCACCATGTAATCAATTGTATAAATTGTTATCATCAAAACACTCACAGATGGTCTTGTCTCTTGAAAGCCTTAGCACAAGTGATGCACACGTATTTTCTCTCATCGCTATGCGTCAGTTTGTGTTTCGCCAGCGCGGATGCATTCCCAAAGATTTTATTGCACACCTGAAACAATTAAATAATTTACATTATATTACTTAATATAGTATGTTGGAAAATTATTTCAATTAATTCAACTAGTTAAACTTAGAGGAAAGGGTGATAATATTCTATTACATTCGTAGCCCGAGAATACTTTATACGTGATGTCTAGTTGCCCTTGTGGCGCGGCCCTAATAATAAAGTTAAAACGTCTCTGGACTTGTATTGTGCTGACCCTAATATCGCGTTTGTTCTTCGTTTAATTACTTGGCCTTTTCGTCTCCTTGTCCTGTTTTTCATTCGAGTCCGTTCCTTTTGATTTTGCACTTCATTGTGCCATTGTGCTCTTCTGTTACGTTTCTATTTGCGTATACAATTTTTAAAAGCAAATTATATTTGCAGTGTGCAGGTTTAGATTATATGTAAAGAATAAAGGCTCGATATTAAACTCGTTTCGTTTTTTAACATATACATACACTAAGTTACGTCTGTTTTCAATGAGGATAGGCATCCTCATGAAACAGACTTCTGTCTAGATATCACAGTTTTAACTAGCCAGCAGGGTTTTAGCATCCTTAATTTTCCTCAACACTGACATATACACGGTTGTATTTAATCCCATACATAACCGCAGGGACTAGGATGTTTTCGTACATGCTATTTCAGATGCTTAATTTTTAACTATATTAAATGAAATAATGAAATTTTGGTAATTTTATAATTTCCACTTTATTATTACCACATAAGTATTTGCAGACAAGTAAGGTTAAATGTAAAATCAGATTTATACGTATTTTTGCTTTGCCGAGATTAATGCGTACATACAAATCCACGCTCGAAACGGATGCCGGAAGTAGAACATTATCTCAAATATAGACGGGACTATGTTTAGTTATTAACGTTTTTTGCTTTGCGATTTCCTGTAAGTGACAGATATACTTTTGCTGCTGACTGAGAATGTTGATATCAGAGAGTATATTTCTTCCATTTTGCATTTCGTGGCTTCTTACAGATTTCTTATACCGATTTGTTTATTGACAAACAAACAGATTGTCTCGATAGTAATTAGATACAGTCGTCTATAATTCGCATGATTTTTGTATGACTCGCAGCAATTCTGCAAGCCTCACCAAGAAGCAGAGTGTACGTTGCCAACCAGTGCTACATGAAATAACGTCACCTTGCCTAGTAACTTCACTGGGTGGATATAGCTTACTGTGTCTCTTTTTATATCTGCAGTTCATTCAAAATCATAAAACATTATAAGCTAATAATAAAAACAAAATCCCAGTTGGTTTTTCTCATGAGCGTAGCAAAAATCATGTCTTCAGCTCATAGTGAATCGAACTTCGAACAAGTTTATTCCCCAATGAATCCATATTTCGCCTCATAAACATTGAGCTGCCTCCAGTAGATACTCGTCAATAGCCGCCGAAGTAGAATCTCTGTGTAATTTTATACGCTCCGCTAAAGCATGCGATTATCCGAACATCTTGAGGATCAATACCAAATAGTTTGTACTGCAAGTGAAATTATGAAGTGACTAATATTCCCTCTATTCATTGTCGATACTTTTCTTGTTGAAACGTTTTTGGCTACAGATATAAACTCGTAATATCTTGAAAATATTTGGCTATTTCTATGTTTTAATGACAATTATATATATATTTATATATATATATATATATATGTATATATATATGTATGTATATAATTGTCTTAACTAACTGCTTAGGCTGTATTCCACAACTACATAGCTCAGTATTCAGACATCAACGAAAACAATAGGGAATTAATCTCTTTTTTGAAAAGAATCTTAATTGATCCTTGCGTGTCAGTAAACCATATACTAAAAATATAAAAATTTTATACACTCGTTAAGTACTATAAAAATTGCATTAAAATTTAATATTTTCAAATTTCGCGCGTAATTAGACGAAGGCGCCACACGAGTTGTTACTCTGTAGCGATGACGTCAATACGGCATGTAAATAATAAACAAAGCTCTATGTTTAATGCTATGTATTATTATATTCATAATTTATAATGAGTTATTATCTTTTATATATAAACAACTAATAAAGGAATAATAATAAAAGAGTAATGCTGACAGTGATGTTTTAATACTCCGTAACTCGGCAAAACAAAAGTCGGGATTTGCAGCAAATAATTTTCCGTCCATTAATGCATTTATTTTTAGTAAATTCGTACTATCTCCTTTTACAAAACTGCTTTCCATAGTGTGATTCACGTGCGATTTCAATTTAACTTACGTATTTATAACGTTCTCTTACATTAAAAAAGCAACCTACAAACTTCTTTGCGGCTTTATACGTACTATGATTCATAATGACATTGACACGCATAAGTTTACAGCACCTTATGACGTCACGACATGGCGGCCTATGTTTCGCTCTAGTTTTACGTATAGATTAAAAAAGTAAATACTTTGAAACTAATTTTTATATTATTTTTGTTATTTTATCTACTTAAACATGATGGTTCCGACTATTTAATGCATACGCTATCATAGTTATATGCTTTTAGATCTTTTCTAATATAGAGGAAGTACCCTATTCAGGCGAACGATAATAACCATTCAAAGTAATTGCTATTACGTACACCAATATAATGACAAAATTATGTCAATTATTATTATATGTACACACCTCAAAAGCGGAAGTGTTGAAGCAAGTACACAGTACAAGTGTACAAGGGATGCTGTGCCGTAGCACAATGCGTCTCTTTAGAAAATTAATCGTCACTTCGTTGCTCTTGGCTGCTCCGCACAATGTGAACTTTCCAAAACAAACCACCCGAGGCGGGAGCAAGGAGCGAAGCTGTTCTATACACGAAACACGGACATACTCGAGCAATCTAGAAAGCAATTTAATCAATTATGCCTCGAGCAAGATCAACAAGAACATGGTGTATTAATTTGGATGGCTATTCGAAACGATCTAGCAGATTGTGGAAATTAAGAATATTACAAAGCGATAATAGTGCATTATTGTTCAAAATTAAGACTTTTTAGAAACAATAAAAAAGGTGATTGCGAAAACAGCGCGAAGTAAAATGAAAAGTAATTGTAAATGTTCCGACAAACCCCACTGTGTTAATAGGACACTGCTTTGTAAATCAAGCGCAGGGATAACTAGTTGCATTTCTTCTTCTGATCTCTAAAGAGGAACACTCTTAAGGAAAATGTTGTTATCATAATAAAGCCGAATGCAATACAACAAAGCATTACAGCTGCAGAGAATTTTTTACAAAAATGTCTTGGAGTCGTCCTCCTGTGATATGTTATCACGGGCTTATTTGATACATAAGTTAAAGTAATGGGTCAAACATTGAGTGTAGCTGTTAAGCGAATCAATAGTTTGGTCGACAATGCATGCAAATACATATTTGTTTGATTGGGATAGGAATTAATAATGCTTGCATAATGACTTGCGGTGTAAATTAACTAACTTAGTCAAAAATTGTTTAACAAAATTATATTTCTAGTATAACTACAAGAAACAGTAGTTTTTTCCTATTATCTGTTCACTTAATACTAGTAATTTTAATTATTGCATAGTTTTAGGATAAAAAAACAAAACAAAAATGGCGTGTTGACAAGCGCGTATCCAATGTCAAACGTCATCAAATGTTTCTTTTTTTTGCAAACAAATATAGGCAAATTAGGCATAGTACACAATCAATTACACCTTAATGACAAATAATATAATTCATTCATACGGTATTTTATTTGATCTGTCTTCGTTTCTTTATATATACGTTATCTCCTGACTGAGATTATCGCATGCATATTCGTTATTAAGTAGGGATCTTTTCTATAAATAGTAAATTTATTTTTTCATGAACTCTTTCAAATAATAACTTTCAAGAAAAACATGCCGCGGGCGCTAAGGCTTAAGAATTATCATATTATTAACTATTAACTTAAATAATATCAAGTTATATAGATGTAAAAATACAATTGAATGTACATAAGCAAACTTCATGTTAATTTAAAGAAAACCTGTAATTGTAAATAGAAAAAAATCTTAAAATCTGTGTTATGGTTGATTAATGTTTTTTTCATACATAAGTCAGATTACACTGTCCGTGTGCTGTCAGTTACATTATCTACCTAATATTTTACTTGTATTGCTTTTTTACGGAGGGGCCTGATAGATTTATTTTATAAATAGACTTTGACTAGACTAGAGTTTTAGACTTCACTCGAAGCCGAAGGTGACAGCGAGCATTACCTGATTCCTCAACGTCTAAGGAACTAACTATCATTTTGCATCGACGTTGCTCAACTTTAGTAATCGTTAGGCGAGTACACACACCAATGTACGGTCAGTAACAATTAAAGCGTTTAAAGCGTTAATTTGCACTACGAAAGCTACTGCTATTACGAACGACTTAAGAGTTGCCTTAAGGTCAGCATACAAAGTCTGATATGTCTTTACAGGATCTATTTATTAAGCTCCGAGCTTATATCACATATAACTTAATTTGCAAGTTACTGTTAGCAGGAGTCTACTGTATAAAAAAGACGAATCGCACTCTAACTAAATAGGGTTGATGAAAATTAATAAGGCCTACCAACCACTTTGATAAGCGGTACCAGTATAAAAACTCGAATCGCTCCCTTTTACTTAGCAGACCAAGCTTTCCACTAATTGCAGAAAAAATTGCGACGTTGCTGAAAATATTCTTCGTCTCCCAGCAACTCTTTATTATATCGTTATAATTTATCTTTTAAAGAACGGAGTGTAACGAGATTAAAATGTTTAAACGTCGATTTGAATGTCGGTTAATCTCAAGGGGACACTCGTCCGAGCTCAAATTAATAAGCCAAAAGGAAATTACATTTGGAATAAAATATTTTCGGAAGTTATAAATTTTGCAGTTACTCTGTATTTGGTGCCTTGTTTATTCATTCGTGAAATTATAATTAGAAAGTAATTGTGTATGATTGCCTTTATACGAAAATAAGTTAATACGTTTATTTAGGTATATTCAATTTGGACGACATCTGTATATTAACATAGTTTACTATCTGTCTGAGCAGTGCTGTCTTTTATATAAATCACAAATACCCATTAACTTACATAGACATGGATCTGAATAGACGCCGCTCGTGCAAATCCTTTGCAGTTTAATTTCGTTGTATTTACTTTGCGTTCTTTCTCTACTCTAACCGGTCATCGATATTTTTTTATCCAAAGTTAAGTCAATGTATACACAGACTTTACATGCTGAATTCGACACCATTTTTATTGTATTTTAGATTGACATACAGTGTGAAAATCGTTCTGAACTGTTGTTATGAATAATCCATCACAAACTGAAAGAATGTATTACCCATACAATTGTTTGATGGTATATCATATTCGGATGATTTATAACTGGCACCTAACTTTGTCATCTATTCTGCAACATCTACACGGCCTTAAGTGTACTTTGACAACTTCTGTCATAAGAAGAGGAAAGAATCTGAGGCAAGGAATAGGCCCTCACATGCTTGTACCATCTCTGTTTGAGCAGCAGTGTTGGATCAGATCTGGAAAGCTTGCAGCCAGCGCCCAAAAAGGAAGATCGTAATGCTCCACAAATAACGGATCGATAATCAATCATCTTCGTATTTTGCGAAAGTCCAGGTAAATTGAATGTCTTTTTCACTGATTACTTGGAAGATTCTTAGTAACTTGTAGTAAGGGTTACCGGAAATACGAGTATATGCCACATACTTCAGGGGTGATGTTTTTATTATGTCGCTTTATATTACACACTTGTAGGATAGGGTCCTTTATACAGCGTGCTTGAGGATGTAGATCGAACGCGGAATGTCCATTTATGTGAATTTAATGAAAGTATGCATGAAGTGTCACAGGGTCTAATCTCTATCCTGCATAATTAGAAATGCAGCCAACTCAGTTAGATGAATAGGAACTATTGCTATGACATGTCAAAAAGTTTATAGGTGTTATAAATTTATAAGTATGTAGTTACATTTTTTTTCTCGTAATATTATTGTGTTCTGACCTATATGTGCGCCTTTGTCTTGGGGTACTATCTAGTCTATAAGTATTGATATCTGTTTATGTTTTAGAATGATAGTAATCTGTTTAATGTGCCTTAATAAATAAAATAAAATAAAATAAATACAAATAATTTTATTGAAACAAAAAAACATCAGTTTGCTAATAACAGTGATTCCCACACTAGACATGAAATCTGTGTCGTGGGTGTCACAACCAGCGCGAATTACATTAAAAAGTTTAAAGCTGAAGTGAGTACAAGACATGCCTTCTTTTACTAGATAAATCTAATTCTTAAATAGAGCTATACATTTATGCTAAAAATATACACATAAACATACACGCACAAAACACAAGCATACACATATATAAATACATATACACATACATACATACATACACATACATCTATATACATATTTAATAAATAACAAAATGCCCAGCTTCAATAATACCAATTTCATTTCTTTATTTATTTTTGAATACATTTACAATATTCATATCTTTTTAGACTTACTTTTCATTATTTGGTGGTATTTTTTATTTTTTGTGGTAATTAATATTTTATTATTCTTTTGGTGGTATTTCATATCAATATTCATATTATAATCAATATCGGCGCAAAAAAGGCAGCAATACTGTGAGAGACTACGAGGAAGGGTGGAGAGAGTAAGAAGTCACCGGCGTTATGACATTATTACACTGGCCGGTCGGAAAACCGAGGCGGCTGACATACAGCCTCAACCCACGCAACAACTCGCCACCAGCTACCCACAGGGAGACTAACCGCACTGGTGGTATAGAAAATAATGAACAAAAACGTCTACTGTCGTTTTACTTTCTGTTAAATAATGCTGTGCGTATTTTTTGAAGTGTTGTTTGTTCGACATAAATATTATGAATAATAAATGAAATATTATGAATAATGATAAATATAAAGAATTATTCTTTACAGATAAATATATAGGTATGCGATTAATATTTATATTAATGTTGAAAAATAGGATTTGTAGCATGTATATACGAGTAAGTATCGTGATTTTCATAAGTCACTCAGTGGCGTCCCATCCAACCGTGAGCTTATATGGAAAATGTAATTTCATCTCGCAGTCCATTGGTATACAACTTATCTTATTTACTTGTGATTTTATTACAAAAAATAATATAAGAGTTCCATTGCGAATCTGAGTAATATAGCAGTTTTAGCCGCAAAATCTTCGCGATTTAAACCTTCGTACTTTATGAAAGAGGAACGCGCAAAATTGACGTATTCCATAATGGGTTTCGCGTTTGACTACGGAACCATAACAAGATCTGTTAACAAAATTGTCATGGCGCCGTCTTCGGGGGGTAAAGCCTTTAAGCCAATTTTTTCACCGAGACACCTCTTGTTCGGGCGAAGGGTGGAGCCCGTAAGCCGAAACTCAATCCTTAATCCGAAACGGCGCACAGCACGCACGCATCAGTTTTTTTTCGATTAGTACTTAATTTTACATTACACAGACGGATTTCGTAACACCTTTTAAATGGAACAAGGCGAGCTCTAACGACACGATGAAAATTACTGCCCTGGAAAGTGAAGGGATTATTTTATTTAAAGAAATGAAAGGTGTGTCTTAAAGTAAAAATAATGGAAACTTTTTACAATAGATGCTGTCCCAGGTCATTGCTTATACTATCTACTAGTCGTCGTCGAGTCGTCGTAGACGTCATAGTGCTGTCAACTTGCTCGTGCGTTAAAAATATTTTAAAAATAATAAATAATAATACTAGCTAACTTGTATACTAGCTATTGTATATAAAGGCAAACGAGTATTTAAAATTAAATAGTGTTATCTTACTAATTACTGCGGAATATAGGTATTAAATATATTGCAATAACATGAAGGTTCAACAAATAACGAGGAGTCGGTACGTAACGGTCGAATTCTAATTGGTTCTACAGAATTCTACGTTTTGGTGGAAGGACAAGGAACAAGGTAGTCAAAAAGAAAATTTATAAGAATAATAATAATATGATTTATAAGATTTATAAGAATAATAATAATATAAAAGAATCTGATAAGATATTTCTATGAAAAATTGAATGCGACGTGACGATACCGAAACAAAATATGTCTTGTGTACATTTAAGGTAGTGAATAATTTGTACACAAGTACTTAAAGTAATGCATTGGCTCGATTGCAATGGGCTTCGAGTAAATATAAATAATAAAAAAATATACAAATCCAGTCATATAACAATAAAAGTAATAGATATCCACTTAATGTTATGTGTAATAGTGATAAAATTCAAGATACCGACTATGCAAAATTCTTAGGAATACTATTTGATAAATACTAAAATTGGAAAGAGCATATACAAAATATTTGTACAAGATTAGATAAATTTGTTTTTGCTCTAAGAAGATTACGACAAGTTGTATCTAAGGAGGCATCTTTAAGTGCATATCATGGTTATGTTTCTTCTGTTCTCTCGTATGGGCTACTAATATGGGGAAACTCAGTATTTATAGATAAAGTATTCAAAGTTCAGAAGAAATGTATTCGTGCTGTCTGTGGTGCGTGGCTTATGGATAGTTGTAAGCCTTTGTTTGTTCCTCTCAGAGTTTTACCGTCGCCTTGCATGTACATTACAGATATTTGTATATTTGTAAAAAAATATCAGCATTATTTTCAATTAAACAAAGAAGTTGTTAAAAGATCTACGAGATATCCGCACAAGCTGTACGAACCTGGAAGTTATCTTAAAATTTATGGAAAAAATGCATATATAATGGCTATCAAGATTTATAATAAATTACCTGACATTTTCAAGGAATTGCCGATTAATATATTCAGGAAAAGATTTAATGAATTATTATTTATAAAACTGTATTATTGTGTTAGCGAATATCTTAATGATAAATTTTAATTTAAAACTCTATTTAATTGTGGAATAATATTTCATATTTGTTACTAAAAAAATACATTATTATTGTCATTCCAACATAAAATGTTAATATAATAGGTTTTGTATTTAATTAGGTTTGTATTTAATATTGTTTTGTATTTTATTTGATTTTATTTGTATTATATAACGTTTTTACTACCTATTAAATAACAAAATATTTGCATGCTTCGACGTAAGCGGAATATGTGACACACATAACTATCTAAGATAACATTATTGTACTTACCATATTCTGGCAAATAAATGATATTTCTATTTCTATTCTATTCTACTGCAAGACCGCAACATTTGTAAAGGTTTAGTAATTCAGAAGATGTGTTTGTCCTTAAAAATGAAGTTATCAGCAGTTTTATTGAAGAAACAAATATATGTACATGAAATTTGGACATTTAAAATTGAATTTGAAAAATACTTCAAGTTTGGATTCATTTAAGACTCTGGGTTGACAAAATGATAATTATACTGTTTGATAAGCTTTAACAGAAATAAGACTGTTATTGTCATACAGAAACATATTTCAGCACAAAGATATTACATTAACACAAAGTCCAAATAAAGGCTTCCCAAAGGTGACTAGTCATATGTAGCTAATATAAAGGGAACCGTTAACACGTGCGGGCCTTCTATAGCTGTACACGCACGATTAGGGGATCTGCCTGGGCTGTTGGGCCCTCTCAAGAGTTGGTTATTTCAAGCTACGAAATGCTACCATAATTTGATATAACCAACTAATTTTAGTTTTAAAATATTTAATACTACTTTACCAATCCAAGGCTAGCAAATGCCAGGATAGTGGGAATCTTAAGTAGATCATTTATCGCACTAGTGTACATTCAAATTAACTATGTTCTACAATATTGTATAGTCAATATACGTTGATCACAATTATTTAATTTTGCCGTAGCGGAGAATATGAGAAGCTAGTATTCAATTACCCAACTACACTGACTTAACTCACCACATATTACAAGATGGAGTGCACGCTATCGACGTGTATCGGTTGCGATATTAATATAATTACGGATGCGATCGAAATTCACAGTTAGACAATCACCCTGCCTCCTTCTGTGAAGCAGTGATGCTCCAGAAGGAAGCCGCCGAGCGGGGTCGGGAAATGGCCGATCCCGCTCGAAGAAGGCGGCGCCGGGCTCGGTAGCACAGCTGCGGCGCCGCCGCGGGTCGCCGGCGGGCGCGAGGAAGTCGCAACTGCTACGGCGACCCGGGATGGACCACGCCCCTACCGTGGCCGGGGGGCGTCGTCGGTGGAGGAGACCGGGGGAGGTAGTGTAGCCTCCCCCGAGGAGGGCTCCCCTCTAGGCAGGGGAGCGGAGGCTGGGGGTTCCCGGCAGTGGCTTGATGTTCCCGGGAGCTCCCTACATGCCTGAGGAAGGCCATCCCTGAGGTTTTTAGTGGGTAGGCCTCCCTCTTCTGGGGAGGAGAGCCCCACATAACGATGGCTCGCCACAGCCGGGGTATGCAATTTAAGGCATTTTCCTCAGGGGAACAAAAAAAAAAAGACAATCACCCTACAATTAAGCTTCATCTAGATATGCGAACATGATAGTTATTCTTTTTAATTGTTTCTGGCTTGGACAGTTATTTCAGTATAGGAAAACAAACTATAGAAAAATATAAATAAAAAATATTTCTTACACTTGCACCAATTAGCCTAAATCAAAATCAAAATTAATTTTATTAAAATATGACTTTATAAAAAGCTCTTTTGAATCGTCCAATTTTTTTCCCCTACCACCCATTCAGGACGTATTTTTAGCTGATAAGAAGAATGGGCGCAAGAAACTTATCAGCTTTATCAAAAGTAATAACAACACAATAAATTATGTCGTTATCGTACAATGTACATATGTGTTTACAATTGGAAATACTGGAAAAATATACTGGAAAACATTTAAATTCTATATATATATACAATTTAGAATGTAATATCTTCAGATCAACACCAAGCATTGGCATCATTTAAATATTCATTGACTTTGTAATAGCCCTTACTCATTAGCGTCTTTTTAACATGTACCTTGAACTTATGAAAAGGCAATTCAGTAAGCTAACTCAAAGCAAGCTCTGTAAGGCTTGTATTATGGGATCTAGGGTAACGGATAGAAATATATATAAATAAATTTGGCAGAAATATATTATAAAAGCCATGACTAAGGTACAAATGTTCGGCTTCATCTCGTAAACATCTGTCCCCACCGGACTTGACCCGGGACCTTATAGATGGCGACACCTTATAACTGGTATACCAGCCACTCGACTGCGAAGGTTGTCGAGGATTAGGTAAGAAGAAAAGTGGACGTAATTTTAAAATTTGATGTTATTCATAGAAATTGACAGAGAAAATATACGGAAGTCGTCATAATTACAAATATATATAAAAAATTAACTGATTGAGTTAAAGGGAGATGAAGAGACAACAAAGAGGAAAGAAGAGTGATCATATAAACGGCAAGCAAAAAATATATGGTTAATATATCCAACGTCCTTCCTAACGACACTCACAGAAATTATTACTATGTTGTGTAAATAATTGGGAAGAAGCTTCGATCATATATGATCGAAGGGAAGAAGTGTAAAAATGACCAATTCTCATTCTTATAATAATACTGTTAGCTTTTTTACCATTATTCATATTCGGAAACCATGGCTTATTAGGTATACGTGGCTGAATTGATTTATTATGTCTACCCTTCACTTTACATGAAAACACCCATAAGATATCCCATGAGATGTTTAATTAAATGTGCAAATCGTTAATATGACAGAGTATGGTTAGCATCAAGTCACTACGAAAACTGTCTTTATTACGAGCTACGTAAGGTCGACATGTAAAGTGTTGATAAATGTATATATCCACTGAGTTCTACAGGGATTTCTTATTTTATAAATCAAATGAAAATAACTGAAATACGGTTTACTTTATTACTTACTAGGTAGTTGGTGCTCGCGACTTTGTCTGCACAGATGATAGATTTTTTCCTCCTTGCTTTGACATTTATCGTCATAATTTGGACAATCCTCACCGAAATTAAACGCTAAAGATTGTAAGTATGGATTGATGTGAACTACTGAATGGATTTTGATGACACCTTTTATAAATATAGATTTTTTTTATACTACAACGGTAGCAAAACGGCTTACGGCCTGCCTGATGGTAAGCAGTCACCGTCGCCTATGGACGCTTGCAACACTAGGGGCATCACAAACGCTTTGCCGACCTTTTTAAAAACCTATTTACTCCCTTTTTGAAGAACCCCATACTGTGAACCCCATTATACATCAAAATAACATATAGGCTATAATCTATAAACATATTGTTTGAATTGTCCAAAATATGACGATTAGTGTCAAGTAAGTAGGAAAAAATCTATCATCTATGCAGACGAAACCCATTATCCTTATTACTTATATGTAGGTATATGCGAGAATCGCTTATTGTGATATTAATTATGTTAAATGTTATACAAAAAACGTTTATCTCTGTACAATAAAATATATAGGTGAACGTGTCACAGAAAATAATATAATCCACCATTTTAAAGTAAGTAGAGCACGGTAGATGCTAAGTAACTTAATATTTTGCAGCTGTTTCAGCTCCACAGTCGGAATCATTCATTCGTTAAATTTACGTCGAACAATGTCAGCAGATATTAACAAGCGATGATAAAATCGATGTGCCTAATTCGATATTAAAGTCGACTTATAATTTTTAATCTCACCGACCGTACCTACCTGTACCCTTAGATTTAAATTTCCAGCCGAGCTTAAGAAGAAATCCCACAGATAAGTGGCTCCCTAACTCGTGTTGATAACGAGCGGCCAGAGTTTCCAGCAGTCTTTATTCTATCGGGACAATCCCGTATGATATTGTATTATCCTGATCTGCTTGATGAACGCATTCTCTTTTTCATTATAAAAAGAAATTATTGTAGATTTGACATCATACCAGTGTGACATTCATTTTTTTCTTGATTTTTTGCTACACCGTTTGTCACTTGTCACTATTAATTAAGTTTCTTCAAATAATAAATCAAACATCTTTAATTAAATATATTACGATATATTTGATGAAAGATGTTTGGTTTATTAACAGTTTATAATGTGTAAGCGGCTCGCATGGTTAGATAAACCCTTAAAGGTTTTTGACCATGGCAAACATTGTATTAAGAATGTAAATATGTATTTCGGTTAATAATAATAAAAATAAATAAAATAATTGTTTGTTGTATTTGATAAGTCTCTCTCATTGATTTAACTTACAGTAAAAAGGCAAAATACAATATGACTAATTTAGACATTATGCAATGTTTATGAGTTATGTGGTTAGTGTTATCATCATATCATCATAGCTTATATATATATAAACAACTTTTATTATAACACGAGTACTAACATAAAATCAACTCGATTTATTTGTAAACATTCTTATATTAATCAACACAGTTCATCTATTTTCTTAACGAGGGGCACGAATCTACCTTTAGAGATAGAGAACTCGGGGGGGTTTTAGTGGGTAGGCCGGTCCTGTCAGACCGGAGAGCCCCACACACGGCCGCGCCTAGCCAGCGCGGTGACACGGTGCATAATGCATTTCCCCTCTAAAAAAAAAAGATCTTAGTCATCGACGCTCTACACCTTTGAGTTTTTGTAACATTAAACAAAGTAATTTTCCAACATTTATCAAACAGACGTGAAACACTCTAAAAATCTCCAATGGCCGATGGTATATCTGAACTTATTACCATAAAACGTGAGGTTATCAAGTTAGGGCCCGCACGCGATATTGGTAACGAATCCTTTTCAAACTGGGGGCTAATCTAGTATTTGAATAGAAGTTTGACTCTTAATGCTAGTTGCACGTAGTTCGGGTCAAACTTTGCCCAGTAATTAGTTAATTAAGTTAACAACCTTAACCCTCCTCATATTTTAAATGGAAATTAGTTTTGTTCATTATACCGATCAACTAGGAGTTAGTGGGCGTTAATCGTTTTTGGCAAAATACCAGCGACTGGTGTGGCGACTGTAATTTCATTGTGTATTTTATATCATTGTTACATTAATATAATTGGACAGTATTTATTACACGTGACTATTAAATCTGCTAATCGAAAGTTGTGTACAATATTTTAATAATTTACATAATCATTATACGAGGAATTTCAATATCGGTGACACGTCTAAAAATATGGAATTGATTCTGTTTGTATAAATTCAATTATTTTAGACGTCACATGTGTGATGCGTAATGAGGCAATGTGTTTCTGGTCGACGATGATGAATCAGTCAAGACGTCATATAAAATGATGTATATTTGAGTATACATAAGTATGTATTGAATCATAAGATACGGCATTGCAAGCACTATTGTGTATACAGTGATTAATTATTATATATATTGTGACAATCAAAAATATGCGACGGTCAACGCGTAAATTAAAGCGATTTATTAGTGAGATTCTTTTCATTGCTTCTAAAATATGACGAGATTAGACGAAGTGTTCTTAATGTTCTCATGACATCTATTGTAAAAGAACTATGGTTTATAATTACTAAGACTTGTAACCGTTTCGTGTCAGTTCTTCAAAGCGGATCTGCTCGGTTGCCATAGTTTCCTCATTAATTGGAGAGTATCTAGCAGCCATGATGGTCTTTCCGCCAATTAAGGGTATCGATATTACCTCTGTTTTCGACAAGTCCCTTCGTATTGAGGAATGGATCATGCCATGACGCTTATCGGAGCGGATTTTGTGTCACTAATATATATTTGACACTATTCATAGAGCCATGTTTGGTAACAACATTATTTATATTTTATTATTTTTATGATTAGGTAGGATAGGCATGATTGTATCTTATATTATACTAGCTTTCCGCCCGCGGCTTCGCCCGCGTTATATTCGAATTTCCCACAGGAAGGATATGTTTTAACAATACTGCATACAACCTTTCACCCCCTCCTTTCAACCTTTTACAACCCTTTTTCTGCTTTAAAAGGTAGCCTCTGTCCATTCTCAGCCTCTAGACTATCTGTGTACCAAATTTCATTTAAATCGGTTCAGTAGTTTTAACAATATTTCCATACAACCAATAATCCCTCCTTTCAACCTTTTACAACCCTTTACAACCTTTTTTGCATGAAAAAGTAGCCTATGTCCTTTCTCAGGCTCCAGACTATCTGTGTACCAAATTTCATTTAAATCGGTTCAGTAGTTTTGGTGTGAAAGCGGAACAGACAGACAGACAGACAGAGTTACTTTCGCATTATAATATTAGTATGTATGTATGTATAATATGGCACAAAACAATGAGCTTTTCCACAAATATTATTTTCACAGTACTTTTGATTAAAATTTCACCGTCTTCAATTTTCACAGATGACACTCCAGTTTTATTTATTTGAGTTCATTAAAATGACGATAACTTTTTTTTTAATGAACCGATTTTGATGAAACAAAGTTTAGATATTATTCTGAGTTAAAACAAAGCAAATAGTGAAAGTTTCAAGCAAATCGGTTCAGTACTTTCGGAGATAAACGTGAACATACATACAGACAGACAGACAAAAAATTCCAAAAATTTTTTTTTGCTTTCTAATAATCTATTTAAGTGCCCCTCTATCCATTTCAGTCAAAAATACTAAATGTACAGACAAAATATTTTTTACTGTCTTATTATATGTATAGATTGTATTTTTATGTTTAATTTATTATAATTACTAATATTGAAAAGAGGAGAGATAAATAGACCTTCAGAGTTTCTTGCCTGTTATTCTTGAGAAGGCTCTCCCAATTTCCGAACAGGTGTAGAGTCAATATATTTTGTTTTCCTTATTCGTACGTACGGACAAGGTTTTTGTTTTTATTTTTAAGCTTTTTTTTGTTTTGTTTTGTTTTGACGTCAATAAGTGCCTGTAAAGGTCTATGTTGAATAAAGATTATTTTGATTTTGATTTGATTTTGTTAAGTGCTAAAAATTAATTTATAAATGTATTTGCGATGTTTTAATTTGTACACAGTTCCACTTCGAACTAATATCGAAAACTATACTGATATTGGTGGATTCTTATATATTCATAAACAGGATCACTCAGGTTTGTATTCTATTTAGCATCCTAAATAAATTACAATGTTCTATTCCTTTAACTCGTGAATCACAGATAACATCAATATTCTGGCCGGGTAAATACCGAGTCACAGATTAATTATATTTAAGTATTACAGCTACCATAATAAAAGCTCTCTAGAGTATATATATTTTATGATTCATAACACTATGCAACATCAAAAAAATCACTGGTATCTCGGGTGATAATTTGTATTAGGTATGCTTAGTAAACAACAGAAAACAAAGTTACATTTAGATATCACGTCCCAGAAGAAAAATAACGGTAATATTCGTAACGTAATAATACATTACGATATTAGTACGTTATGATGGTTCGGCTGAAATTTCGCCTCGCCTATCATAACCAATACGCACGTATATCGTACAACGTTTTTTAAAACAGCGAGGAAACAAAAAAAAAACATTTTAATAAACTTAATCTGTGAATGCACACTGTTGCTTTCCCGCCATTTTATTATTGGATTAATGTCAGCATTAGGACACAAGCATATATCGAAAGAGTGGAGATTGTTTATTGACGGATCCAAACAAAGTCTGAAGGCTATTTTACTCCATAACGGTAACAAACTTCCATCTGTGCCTGTAGCGTGTGTAATAAACGAACCATTAGTACCATTTGAGAAAATCATTTTACCGCCGATACACATCAAACTTGGTTTGATGAAGAACTTGTAAAAGCACTCCCCAAAGACGGACCTGGATTTTTATTTCTTAAAACAAAATTTCCTATGCTAAGTGAGGCAAAAATTAAAGAAGGTATTTTCATCGGTCCTAACATAAGAAAATTGGTCAATGATCTTGCTTTTTTTTTCTTGGCAATCACTTATCACCGGATTTCCATGAAAAAATTAATCGGATGCTAGATGCGTATCAGAAACTAGGATGCAATATGTCGTTGAAAATTCATTTTTTACACTCTCATTTAAGTTTCTTTCCTGATAACATGGGTTCAGTAAGTGATGAACACGGTGAAAGATTTCATCAAGAAATTGCAGAATACGAGAAGCGTTACCAGGGAAGATGGGAACCAGCCATGCTTGCAGACTACTGTTGGAGCCTCCAGAGGGATTCTCACTACTGACTATAAGAGAAAAGCCCATCGGTCAGAAAAAAAGTTTTTTTAATGTAGAATGAGGTGTAGAGAAAGAGAACGTTGATGATTTTAAGTAAAATTAATAAATCCATTTCACTATTAAACGTGATGTGATAGAACAATTTTATTTCGATTTTCAACATAGTTTTAAGGTGGCAAAACATAATTACATACTGTGAACCCAGTGAAACAAAAAATTTTTTACTTTGTTGCATAGTGTAATCAGTGTATTATTGTATTGTAAACGATATTATCTAACACACGTTGTGTCACACAACCAATAAAATGCCGAATCGATCTGAGTACATCTTAATAAGAGCAATGCAAATAAGCTCGGTTGATTTAGTTGAGTAGAACTATTGCATTACTTATATTAAATTTCATATGAGTACATATTTGACCTGCGAGGAAATGTGTGTAATCAATCAATCCGCACTGGGCCAGCATGGTTGTCTAAGACCTAATCGCCCTAACATCGCTTGGGTAGATTCGTGCTTCTCAGTGGGGACACATATGGGCTGTAATGAAGATGTAAGTAGTAATAAACACGCGCACTGCTTGTCAACATACCATCATCATAAACCATATACAAACAACCCTTTTTTTTGTGGGGGGGAAATGCGACCTTTTGCACCATGACACCGCGCTGGCAAGGCGCGGCCGTGTGTGCAGCTCTCCGGTCATAGAAGACTGGCCTACCCACTAAAACCCCCCCGAGTTCTCTAGGCCCATACGAGTACGAAGCACATGGCGGGGTGCGCTTTCGCGATTCGACCGCCATGTGTCCCGGGATATACAAACAACCCTATCGTGATGAGTGCGAGCATTTGCACCTTAGTCATAGTTGCTAAAATATACAATTCTATCAAATATATATATATACTAGCTGGCCCAACAGACGTTGTCCTGTCAAATGTCTCAAATGTCAAATGTCTCAAATGTCACGTTGTCTCACGTTGTCTCAAATGTTTTTAAATAAATAATTTAGCTGAAAAACAATATCTATATGACCGTATTGTGAATCTAAACCATTCTCAAGCCCCCTGGAATACACACAAAAAATTTCATCAAAATTGGTCCAGTCGTTTAGGAGGAGTTCAGTCACATACACACGCACACAAGAAATATATATATTAAGATATATATATATATATATATATATATATGTATATATATAACAGGATTACTGGTAAGTCGACCCACATCCGTCATGAGGTGATAGTTTTGGTCAAAACAAACAATTTTCAGCCCATATTGCCTTATCCAAAAGTTACCCGTTTTCAAGATATTTGATATTTTAGGTTTTTTTTTTACTAAAGGTCACTGATGCTTAGGCTTCTATATTTCCACATAATAATAATATATTACAATTTATTTTAATCTATTTATTAAAAGGACAGTTACAGATTAAATTAAAAATCTTTGTTAACTCTAACCCTACATCCATGTAATATAAGTATTAGTTTAATACAACATTGTTTTAGTGTTAAGTGAAAAAGCGTTCATTTTTTTATGCCTTGGATAAATGGAGAGTATCTGCACTTGTCGGGAAGACTTGTTTTGAAAGATACGGTTTCTCATCCGGTCTTCATTATCTTTGTACAATTGACATTTAAACGATAAATAAAGAATTTCCATGGAATAAAACTAGAAACTACTTTGTTTTTTAAATTAATTTTGTAATAACGACATATATTATGAAGGTTTTTGATTCTTTGTAAATCTATTTCCATTACGTAACGGACAGTGTTTCGTACGCGATATTCGCGATCTCTAACAAAAAGCATATCACACAGCGGTGCGTGTATCAGATTTCTCTTTTGTACTGTTTGAAAAAACTCTGACGAAGCCTATTGTTGGTTCCGTGCATTTGTATCTTGTTTTCGGTGTTTTTGTCGACTCACCAGACCGGATTATTTCACACAGAAATGGGTTTATGTACTATAACGTCGAGTGTGCGTCAGGTGTACACATCGCATTTTTTGTTTATCTATATATTTGTGTCTACAGTACCAGAAGAGATAAAACACAGCATGAAACATGTGATTTCAAAGAGATGTGCATTTAGGAACCACTGAAAAATATTTATATAAATAAACAATCATTTTTAGTCTTATAAATGAAAAATAATAGATACACAGCTTTTGAATGATTTTAAGTTTGATGAATAAATAATATATTTGAATTCGGCTGGGCTCATATTATTAATATCAAACTAACGATAAACCGATATCGATTTAGAAACCCATTTCGCTGTAACTGTAATGTATGCATGGAAGCTAGATAGGACATGGATAACGGCATCTCGAATTTTTGTGCAGGCGTTGTGAAACTGAAGGCTAAAGTTTAAAGGTGTGCTATAAATTTTGTGATTTGGTGTGATTTAAACTGCGATATTCTTTAGGGTGGATAAATACTAGAGACGGACTGCTATGGAAGTACCATATCCTACCATTACAGGTATCCTACCATTTCTGAATTGGTTAAGGCATGCCATTACGCGTGTGTTTGTATTATTCATTTTAATACATCTTACCATTTTATGATTCTTTATTCAGGTGTGGCGACAACTAGCTGACCCGCGCCCACTTCGTTGGGCATAATATTAATAATCCCCGAAGCGAGCACGAAAGCGAACTGAATTAAACCCGAAGCCATCGCGCGCCGTCCGCTGATGATGATGATGATGATGATGATGACACTCAGCAATAATGTGGCTTTCTATTGGTGAAGGAATTTTTAAAATCGATGATGATGATGATGATGATGATGACACTCCGCAATAATGTGGCTTTCTATTGGTGAAAGAATACCTTACAATTTAACAAATATACAAACACACAAACTTTACTTCTTTATAATATTAGTATAGATGTTACATAATACTCTATGATTTTCATGTTGCCATGGTTTTGTTATTTTTATGTTCTTATGACTTTTCCTTATATTCATAGTCTGCTGTTAAAGTAAAATTGTTGTATAATATTTGTAATATACTTGAAAATACTATAATCTGATTTTGATTCTGAGCACTGAGTTCTATGTAGTATAAATACCCTACACAGTAAATCTACCATTGATTAATCAGTTCAAATAGATAAAAATACAATTCTGATAGCCGTAGCAAAGTATTAAATTACATTAGCAATATGTACAGAGAAAATTATTGTTATTCACACATTAATATTTCAACCTTTTCAGGTACAAATCCATTACCATGTTTTCCGGATTTCGTATGCAGATACGCATTTAAAATATCTATTGATTACACACCTAGCCCCTTACTTCAAATGAAATTATTTCAATGCTGAATATCATACAATATTCACGTTTACAGCATTCGTTAGGCAGTTCGTTTAAATCGTTACTGACAGCTGATTTATATGACACGTGTGTATATCTGTTTTGCGTGATGGACAATTGGAGCTGGAGAATTCTGTTATGTATTTTTAATTTGATTGAAATACACATGGGATTTTTTATGAAGAATTTTTCTGATCGATTTGATTTGGACATTGCGGTATCAATACGGGTCTATAGTGCTGGGTTTATGGATAAAGCAGTGAATTTGAACATTAAATTTAAAACTTATAGCTTTTGTATACTTTTCACACAATTTGTAATATGTAACCTACCTAAAATATTGGCATATATTACTGATAAAAAGTAACATCTTGTAAATATTGTTTAAGTTACGAGTATGTATCCGCTGACATAGTAATTTTCAAGTATATTTTTAGAATTCTGTACATGAAATGGAAAAATCTGAAACCGACTGTCTTCCTGTCAAGGATCTATTTCTAGTAAACACGTGGAGTTATTTAATTAAAATTACCATCTAATTCTGTCTGTGGTCTTATGAAGTTACAAAAAAAACAACTTTTTAAATAAATGCAATTCGAATATAAGATAACATTTGAATCTTATATTATTATTTTGGGCTAAGTGATTAATCGGGCACTATTCATAATGCCCGATGCAATATGAATGATTCCCAATAAGAGCGGGCAATGTGATTATAACCAATCAATTTATCACATTGCTCGGGCATTATGAATAATGACCAGTGCTTATTTGGCAGAGTGATGCATGTTTAATACTTTCATATGAATATTTAGTTAGATAGACCAAGTATCACAAGTAATGAAATCAATTATCGGGTAGAGTTATAATAAAAACATTTTTTTTTTTTATAGGATAGGGCAGCAAACGAGCAAACGGATCACCTGATGGTAAGTGATAACCGTTGCCCATGGACACCAGCAACACCAGAGGAGTCACAGATGCGTTGCTGGCCTTTTAAAAAGGGAATAAGGGGGGAAGGGGGGATGGGCCTCCGGTACCCTCACTCACTCGGCGAAACACAGCGCAAGCGCTATTTCACGCCGGTTTTCTGTGAGGCCGTGGTATCACTCCGGTCGAGCCGGCCCAATTCGTGCCGAAGCATGGCTCTCCCACGGTAAAAAGTTTTATAACAGGTAATGGTAACATGTTTTATAGTTTAGTGTTTATTTCAATATTTTAAATAATCTTCGATAAATAATCTTCTAAAAGACTTCGGTTTTACTTCGATCACTTTACAAAGGGCTACAAAAAAGGTATAATAGATTCCGGCGCTAGAAAACGTAACAATTTCAAATTTAAAAAACTAACGAAATCGAATTTATGTCACAGCTGTGGTCATTACACTTGAAATTAACTCTACTTTTTAACTCAGTAATCGAATAGAATAGAATAGAGTAGAGTAGAGTAGAGCAAAGCAGAGCAGAGCAGTTCAGAACAGAATGGAATGAAATAGAATAGAATAGAATAAAATAGAGCAGAATATAGTAGAATAGAGTAGAGTAGAGGAGAGTAGAGCAGAGCAGAGCATAATGGAATGAAATAGAATCGAATCGAATAGACTAGAACAGACCTGAACAGAATCGAACACAACAGAACAGAATGGAATAGTGAAGAATAGAACAGAACAACACAGAATAAAATATGTTTCGGTCTCTGACGTTTCGGTCTCGGTGTCCAGCCCCGCATTGCAGCACACCACGTAAAATTTAACTATTAATCACATTACCCGATCATCATGTAGCCATATTCATAATGCCCGGGCAATGTGATAAATAGGTGAGTTAGATTGTAATTAATCACTCGGCCCAATATGGCTGGGCATTATTCATACTGCCCGAGCATTATGAATACTGCCCATATTAATCACTTGGCCCATAACATTATGATAGAATAGATACGGTACTTTCTTTACAAGACCATATTATAGAAAAGAAAAAAATGTAATAATCGTAACTTTATTGTTCCATCATAAAAATACATAGGAGCTCTCGGTGAGTGAGTCCCACTTGTAATTGTCCGGCATTTTTCATGAATACTTTTGTTTAAAAATTCAAATTCTTTAGCGATTTGTGTGAGTCATTATTATTGATTTTTTTTTAATATATACCTTTCTATGGCGTGTTAACAGAATACAACCACAAGCAAAGTTCAAATTTTAAATTAGTTTAGATAAACTAATCTTAAGCAAAATTGTTTATACAAAAACATTTGTGTTGTTGTTAATAGATTCGTATAATTATTACTTAAAATAACAATGATGACAATAATAACGAAAAGAAGAAGGAAGACAAGCCTGTTTTAGATTTTACAATAGTTTGATATTCATCATATCTATCCACAGAATTGCGTACGTAATATATTGCGTTTATTTATACCTATATCTAATAAAAGGCGCTGCGTAGTTTAATGGAATATGTCTGGATGAAAATATACGAATAGGCACTTATATTTATTTGTAACGTCTAATAAAACGCTTGTGTGTACATGCTTTATTTGTTTTATAAATGTTAATAAAGTATTCGAAATACACGTGGCTGACTTTTCAAATTTCGATAACAAGGTTGTGCTAAGAAGCTAGTTATTAAGAGATCTTTTTCTTAGACATGGCATAGTTGCCTCTGCAGTCTAGTCTTATCATCATCATCATTTTAATCAAGAGACACTAACTGCTAGACATAGGTCTCCATTAAGGAACTCCAAACCAATAAGCTATTCCTATATTTACATTTTTACATAAACTGAAAGCAAAAGACAATAGCCAATAAATATTTTGCTCTCTGTTGGTTACAGTTCACGCAAATTTCATATTCGCTTCTACGCATTACATATATTCCCTTTTTTTTCCCCTGAGGAAAATGCATTAAATTGCATACCCCGGCTGTGGCGAGCCGGCGGTTATGTGGGGCTCTCCTCCCCAGAAGGGGGAGGCCTACCCACTAAAAACCTCAGGGATGGCCTTCCTCAGGCATGTAGGGAGCCCCCGGGAACATCAAGCAACTTCCGGGAACCCCCAGCCTCCGCTCCCCTGCCTAGAGGGGAGCCCTCCTCGGGGGAGGCTACACTACCTCCCCCGGTCTCCTCCACCGACGACGCCCCCCGGCCACGGAAGGGGCGTGGTCCATCCCGGGTCGCTGTAGCAGTCGCGACTTCCTCGCGCCCGCCGGCGACCAGCGGTACATACATTCCCTACGCATGTGTTATAAAAGATAAAGTTCTAATACCCGTGATAAGCGCAACATAATAATCATTGTTGGTAAAGTAGTGATGTTATTGGCGGAAATTAACAACATTTTTTACCATCACCAAATATCATATATCATACATACACCGAGTGAGTGAGAGAGAGCGATACAAACCTGAAGAGTTGAGAACTATTCATACAAAGTTAATGAAAAATATAAATATATAAATGTAAGTGTAAAATTAATAATATACAATAAGTTATTAAGTATTTTCTTATCTGAGATGCCTGGGGCGCCTTCGTACTGGTTGTTCTCATTCTCTACCTTACTTTAAATTGCAGTTGAAATATATTCCCACTTACACTTTATTAGAGACCGGATCTTTATACTAATGACATGTCTACATATTTTTGTACTCTAAAAACAAGTGTAAGATAGTCAGTTGAAAATTCCCCGGACAAAGCACGCTTTCCAAAAGTTTAACAACGTTTTTCCTTGTTTCCATGATGCTTCCATTTTGATTTAGATTATTAATTCGTATTTAAAAAGTTTCTTCACATCATAGGAGGTTTAAGGAAAACAAAATACGTCCATGTCGAGGCTTTGAATTGAACTAAAATCACAACACACAAAAAAAAGATACAAGGGCTATTCGTTTAAAATTTAAAGTATGGTGTTGCTGTGTGTACATAATATTTACTATTGTGTCTATATAATCATGTTTATTAAGAGTAATACATTGCTGTGAAGTTGTTAGCATAACTCTTTTCTAAACCAGATCATCGGATGAAGTAAAGGTATGTTTTATCAGACTGGAAAATAAACAGAATCGAATCCATTACTCTTTTCATAATTTGTACGGCTCGATGACAACGGCCGCCCCTTAGATTTTTGCGCCTCCGTGTTTCATTTGACGTTTGTTTGCTTTTCAAAAATAATGTCAATCGTTTGTTAGGGTGACGCAACCCTTTGTTGGCGCTTCCGAGTTATTTATTGTGAGGAGCACTTGATTATTAAAGTGTCGGTCTGTTTTTGTTTTGTTTAACGTGGAGACGGGTTCCTGGGTTCCTATTAATTTTACTTGTTTACTTTAGTTTCAAATAAAAATAAAGATAAGGACCGCGAAGAAAACTATTATCAAGTTTTACTGCCTCAAACTGAATAACACCACTTTATATCATCGATTGCGTCGCCCCTAAAACGGAACATTTGTCACAACGCGCGCTCAATTTTTTTATCTGCGGACACTTTATTGCCACCTACCGAGCTGTGAGGGGCCATAATTTTTATTGCGGGACGTCAATTTTCCTTGTTTAACTAACCGTCACACGTTTCCGCGGCCGGCGGTTAAACCGGCCTTTTCTTTTACCGAGCGGACGATCGTTGGAGTATAATGCGAATTTGTCAAGAAAATCCAACATCTCGATCGAATTTACCTTTTGCGGGGTTCCCGGGGGAGAGGCAGGATTACCGCGGGCCACGACGTGCGTGTGCCCTGCGCGCTCCCACGGATAAAGTGGATCCGTGATAAGCCCAACAATATAACTCGAGACATAGGGAAAGTTTACTCGCGCCGGCCGCGATTTTGGGTTGATGCGGGGTATTTTTGGTGACGATCAATGCAGTGTTATCTATTTGTGCTACTCCATTTTCTGATCATAGGTGATTTTTTATTGTACTCTAAGGGTCCATTTCAGTAATCTAAACCCAAACAGAACGTGACGCTCAATCAATCGATCACCCTTTCCAGACCTTACAAATTGTTTCGATTATAATTATTTCTTTCAATTGATGGAAACTAGTACACCTTAACCAGTCAATCTATAATATATTTATTATAAAAATATAGGTATGAATGAGAAATACCAAACTAACAGATTGGCAAACTGATTGTGCTTAAAAATGGCTAGCTATCGTTTAAAAATGGCTAGCTATCGCTGAAAAATCACTAGCTGTTCTAGAAGACAATTTGGACTAATCAATTCGCAAAAAAATGCAAAGCATAATATAGGTGTATATTCAAAGGAAAGTGATCCAAAACTATCCTGACAAGTAGAATTCACATATCTGACTGGTATTAAGACACGACGCTACTTCTTTAGGACGACCGTTTATGGTCGAGATAATAACGACATCATGATAGTAAAATAGACTTTAAACTGTTTTGGAATTAAATTTATTTCTACCAATTGCTTTGAATAAAGCTTGCAGACGCTATTCACTATTACTGATACTATTGATCTATTAATTATATTATAATCAGTATGTATTTATTCTCTTGTCTTAATTAAGTCTCGTTAGTCGGGTAGCCGCAAACGGGCGGCTGTTAGTAGAGGCGCCACAGCGTGCGGCCGCAGTTCCATTTGAATTACTACGCCAACTTCCACCTAACTTATTTATGCTTTTTATTCTTAATTCTGCTCGCGCGTTTGCTTTGGGAAGAACTTGAGCTCAATTAGCATTAACGTATATAATATTTTATTAATAAGCGTTTAGTTAAAAAAGGATCCAAATTAAAGGTTAGACTTATTTGGTTAGTACAATCAAATATTCAATGAAAATATGACCTACTTACAAATAAATTAGTCATTTTTTTTCTCTAAGAATTGGAGTAATACTACGCTGTGAGCAAACTGTGTGAAGATATAGAACAGTTTGTTTCTAGATATCTATATTTTCGAAAAGGTATATGTTCAACAAACAACAACGTTATATGTTGGTATAAAAACTTCCAAAATATCTCTGCCGACCAAAAGCTCTAAATCTTACCCAAATAGTGAGAAAATTTTTAATTTCATTGTTCTGTTAAATTAATGGTTGTGAGATGCAGTTACGTCCAGCGGGATTCTGGGACACGACCGCAAGCCGGGATTACCTGCATCCCTGTTCTGCAGACTGGCATCTGGCCAGAACGCGTTACCCCATAGCTACGGTACGCTCTGGGCAACTGTAAAATTAATACTACTGGCCACAGACTATTAGCGGGATATCTAGACATATATATTTTTTTATTACTGTTTATTGTTGTTTATAAAATTAATATAAAAAGAACCGTCTCCTACAGAAATCGAAGCGTCTTCAAGAGATCTTTGCTTAGTGAACTTGAACGAGTTTTTTGAAAGAAAATGATGGTACTTGTGCAAAAAAATATATTTAGTACCAAAAAATGTATTTAAATCAAATAAAAGGTCAATTCGTAAAATTCCAATGTTTACTACATCTTTACGTATACTTAATAACAACGTATCTAAATTTCATATAAAAATTAATTATACCTACACAGTAACTTAATGTAGATTAACCTATTGGTCAAGAGTTAAATGTATGTTTATTCTTAAAAGGGTGGAGGATGTGTAGTCTCAGGTTTCATTTTGAATGTTTGTGACGCGATCATTTAGCCAATCATGAACTGATTTTGATGATTTATTTTTAGTTTGGTAGGTATAAATAAACAAATAAAATATTTGATTATCATTATTAAGAAAAAAAAGCGCATTTTAAAACTATATTTTTAAGTTTATGGCGCCAGCACCAAAACTAACTGTTTATAAATGTTAAATAAGAAAGTTGTTAAATAAGAATATTACATATATGTACCAGAACACAAGATCTACGAGTATTTAACACACTTTTGCATGCATTCAAACTAGTTATTAAAACATTTATTCCACTCCGAAGTGGAAGTAGTCAAAATGGGCGATTTGTGTGTATTAACAGCTTCTTCGTGTGAGCTGAAATGATGACCACGAAGACTTTTCTTCAAAATTTTGGGCAACGTAAAAAATCGTTAGGGCTTAAGTCAAGGCTGTAAGGCGGATGGTCTAAAATTTCGACATTTTGAGTGTTCAAAAACATTTTTGTTTGGCGGGCGGTGTGCCAACTTGCATTGTCATGGTGCAGTATCATACGATGTTTTGGATTGTTTTTTCGATATTCGGTGATGACTTGTAGCAAACAGTGATATACCAGTCAGCTTTAACCGTCTTGGGAAGTTCTAGTATAATAGTGGTGACGTACCACCCTTTGCCACATAGGAGGCAATCATTTTTTTTGAAGTGCTCCGTGAGCGTGTGATCTTGGTCGGTTTTGGCTCATCCTAGAAGATCCAGACAGTAGACTGCTGTTTAGAATCTGGATCGTAAGCATATATCCAAAACTCGTCACCACTAACCATACTATAAACATGCTTTGACTCTTCTCGATTGAATCGCTGCAGAGTTTTGCGACACCAACTAATACGGGCTGCTTTTTGGTTGTCGTTAATCAAATGTGGTATCCAAAAAGAGATCAACTTTCTTACGCCAAGTTCTTCTTGTAGGATTTTTGGACAGTGGTCTCTCAAATGCCCACGGATGTCTCTATTCCACGGTATGTCACATGACGATCTTCGAGGATTAGCTGCCGCACGGGTTCGATATTCTCTTGCGTCATGGCGGTTTTTGGACAACCTTCACGTAACTTGTCACTGAGGCTAGACTACCCACGCTGAAATTTCCCAAATACCAGCGTTCTATCGTCAAAGAACATGATGTTACATCACTTAACACAGAAGTGATCGATCTCTTCAAAGCACTGACGTCGCGATAATCCTCTTCGAAAGTTGTAGAAAATTATCGCACGAGAATTTTTCTTAGGTATTTCCATTTTTATAACCGACTTGTCACCTTTGAATAGACGATACAATAAAACTATTCGACGATTCAACATTCAACATTCTTTTGTTTTCGAATTCTAAATTCAAAAAGATAAAAAAGCAATATGTTTTTTTTATAATTGCGAGAGGTTGGCAAACGACACAACTTAAAAAGCAGCCCTCGTAAACGAAGACAAACGTACGGTTGTCTTTGCTTAGAAGTATATTATCTTTTTAGTTAAAGTTTATACATATATGGTATAGTTTTGATATTATTCTAGCTTTTGCAAGAAAAGTCTTTCATATTGGTGTAACAGTTAAATAAATTTTCTTCGTCCTAATATTTCATACAATACTAAAATGAGGTTGTCACTAACTCTAGCATAAATATAGTCATAGGCTATCAATAATTAATTAACTGACTACCTAATAGTCCCCCCGGCATATGTCTTTTTTTCTCGGTTTGGTTGAGGTCTGAGTTTTTCTGCTCGATTTGGATAATATTATAATATAATAATAAATATATAATGAAATTGTTCATGTTAATAGTATTGTTGTACTCTGGTAATTAGAGATAGCCAGTTCCGCTATTGTTGATGAGTCATAAAACTCGCTTTCACTATTGGCCTTATCATCACACATATCACAATCAGGTGAGATGGAAGACCTAAAGGAAAAGAAAAGTGATGAAAATAGAAATCCAAATAAATAAAGAAGAAACAAAAGACCAAGTAGTAAAAGATACAATAAAACACAATTTAGCACTACATGAGAGCCTATAAGCAAGGCACTTGCAATTTTAACTAAAACAATTCCCCGTCGGAACATTTTTGTAATCTCACATGAGATAGGTACGAGGTGAGTGCTGGCTGGCTTCGCTGGCGGTGTTCCAAGTTGGCGAAGTCTTTGGGCTCTGCGCTAAGGATGGTTAAGTCCCGCAGATGTGACGCATGGGGTGCCTGGTAGAAACTGGGTCATCATTGAAGTGAAATATCAAAACAAATATGTGTCTTTTATTTTTTTTTTTCATTAAAACAACACGTGATTTTTCTTGTGCGTTCTTCTTGTGTGGGTGCAGCTACAAACATACAACAGTTACTCTTCAATCGAAAAAAAAAGTGGTGGCAATCGAACTTATGATCCGTGGCATTCGTATTGGCCCATTACTAGACTACTGCCATATCGTCAATTAACTTGTATGCTTATTAGTTTTCTTTTTTACATTTTAGTGAAAAATAGTATATCCATATCCATATTAAATGCTTTTCTTTCGCTATGATTATTATTGTATTTTGTGATCCTAAGTTATTAATTTTCATTCATAATCTTGAAGAATTGAATTGCATTGGTATTTTCGTATTACTATTACTAACAGCTGTAACGAACTAGTGTGTCAATATATATATAGCGCATTATATACTGTGGAGACCTAGTATATACCAAGCACATGCACTTTAAAAGAGCTAATCACCATAATCATTTTAGTCGAGAGGTACCCACGGCTGGACATATTCCTCCCCCAAGGATTACCACAACGATCGGTTCTGTATCCAGTACCTTCTTGTGATCTTCATCAAAGGTTAGTCCACCTTGTGGAGGGCCTACATGAAAACTATTCTATTATTATAATGCTATTCTTCTCTTGCGCCCAGCTGCCGGTAGTCTTGTGAGCTTTGTGCCTTAGATAAATAGATCGATTAAGCTAATAATTAATTTGAAGAAAACTTAAAACAGATATATAAAATGGCGCCCCACGGCCATGCCACATGGAGGGAAAGTACCTTAAATATTGTATATAGAACATTTTACTGAAAGAAATTTTAATGTTATAAACAATTTTAACTGCATTCATAGATTTTTGAATAATTACACGTTTGAACCGGGAATCGAAGCCGCTACACAAGAAAAAAAATACCATGTTAGCTTATCATACCGATCGAAAGGCTTCATCATAATAATTATTTTTTGCTAAATAACATAGTGTCAGAAATAAAAGTAAGATTTTAACGTCTTAACACAAAATTAATTTATTTATCAGATGTTCAAAATATCTCCCCTCCTGTTGAATACAAAGTTGCACTCTTTTGATTATTTCACTCCCTGTCGCTTTTGATTTTGCTGTGGTGGATATTTAGAATAAATACGTCTAAGTTCTGTTTGTAGCTCGTTGATTTTGAGGTTAGTATAAGTGAATAACAGTTTGGGTGAAATATTAACATTGAATGAATTACTTCAAAGAGAAGTAATTAATTAATTACTTAATCTAATTGTACATAGAATTGATGGCTGTCATGAGTACATTAATGGTTGATGAAAGATTTTATTATTCTGTTCTGTAAAATATTACACATTATATCAATCTCCAAATCCATTACACCAGAAATTTCGGTAACCCGATTCAACATGGCGAAAGCCATTCGTTCCCGAATTGAAAATTGATTTAACGATGCAACTACGGGCGTAAATCTCATTTGGAATTCCTAGAATTAAGACATTCGACTCTGCCAGCGCCGGCTTAAACACAGTCCGATCCGGGTGAATCATGTTAAAAGATAAATGTTTACTCCGGCAGGAACTGATCCCCAGTTGGCGAGCCGCCAACTGTTTCAAGGACTTAAGGATTGTTGACTTTTGTTTGTTTGTGAGCAACATCCAGGGAACTAGGCACTTCGGACGATTTACGACCGATAATGATTAATAATAATGACAGTGGTAGAATATTTTGTCTGCATTACGTTTTTGATACAAGTGATATAAAGGGATATTGGTCTGTGTAATTTTCCACGTCAAGCCACTTCCACGTTGTATGCATACTCATAAATCCGTTGAGTTAATCCATTAAAGCGTTTACACCAGCTTTCTATTACACATTTACCTGCTAATAGGACTTTGAGGAACAAGGTACATTTAAGTTGAAGAACTAATACAAGCTAATATTAACATCATTCCGTTGAGCTTTGCCTGCTCGTTGAGTAACATAAAATTTATCTTGCATATCTCGTAAAACTTATATTACTATGACTCACTTAGTCCACGAGTATACATATCCCAAATAGTGTTACTATCGTCTCTTATAAGATGGTAAAGTTGACACGAAAGCTTCTTTAGGTTGTGTATAACTACAAAAATGTTAAATTTATAACATTCCTTTATGTAAAGTGAAAGAATATATATTAGTTCGGTGTGTTTCTCTCATCGAACCAATATTAATTAATTTATTTATTCACCATAACATATTCGATACCTAATTGTTACAAATTTACTTATTAACTTTCAAGCTGCAGTAAAAATAAGTAACTAAATGCAAGTTTTACTTTAAGTAAACCATAGTATGTATTCACTTAAATAAAATTAAACTCTTGTTAAATTATAAAATGTTTTGACGTGAAACGTAGAGTTAAAATCGCGCCGAAACATACGGGTACCAGGTTTAAAAAGTGGACCGTAACGAAAAGGTATATATCATCGTACCTTAATAATTAAAAAACTATTAGTCTTAGTAGCAAACATGTGGTGTGAATATTTCACTTATATAGTCAGCTCGCTGTTGTGACATTGAGTTCTTTATTGAAATACTTAAAACACCGTCAATCTTGTTTTTATTTCAATCTTTTACTTTAAAAGCGATTCCCTAACATAGATGTTTCACGTTAAAACCAACGGCCGTGTGCCCAGGCACAGCTCCACCCGATTTTTTCTTAGCTAGAATGCTACTTAATTATTATGCAATTTCTTTACGTTGGAGAGTCTTTGTGGATTCTGTCATGTGTCATTTGTATACTTTTATTGCCATTGCCTCTGAATAATATAAAAGATTGACGGAGACATTCATTTCCTCGTACAATCTAAGTTTAAGATCTTATTAAAATGTCTTTGAGCATAAACAAGGAAAAAGTAGAAACGACGAGAGAGTTCATTAAGCCATGCCAGTTAGCCATGTGCGTACACGCAAAATTGGCTTTGGCAAAGTTATATGCGATGCGATGGTGTGACATAACAGGCTCCCCACAGCTTATCTGGCTGGCAATCGGCCAGGCGCTGGCCGCGTCAACAGAGCGGGCTGCACTTCAATAACCCGCAGATATTTTATTTATGAACAGCACTGATCAAAGCACTTACCGTGTTAAGTTGATGTGTATCAACATGCATTATAAACTAAGATTTCTTTGACCCTAATAAGAATGCTTTATAAATGCCATACAAAAGTTGTCAACATACTCGTACATTTCTTAATTATGCTTTAGTTTTATGTGGGGTAAGTTTTTCATCTATGTTTCTATTTATGCCTCTATTTTTATTTGGTCTTCTGGTTATTTTATACGCAGTATATTTTCAGTACACACATAATCGCTTATACTAATTTCTCATTAGTATAAGTTTTACATGTGTTTACTGATTACTCTAATTTCATCTAAAAATATCGTGAGTGTGGACCACGATTTTGAGCATTTAATTTTAAAGATAGAACTAAAGCACTAAAAACAGATTAAAAAAATGTTTGATAGAGCCGTAACTTGTTTTACTATCTTTGATGCGAGGAAAGTACTTTCTATCATTGAATTAAATATCTAAATATTAAATTAATAAACAGGCAAGCGTATCTAGCAATGATTACGTATAAAAAGATATAGACTAAAATAAAATCTTTCAATTACTACCGCCAAAATTAATTACAGTTCGTTAATTTACATTCTCATCTTTTATTTAGACTTATCTACAAAATCGCCATTCGAAGATGTAAATTCCTAATATATATATTAGGGGCTACTACTAATGCACAAAACACTACGCCTTAATTTTTTCTGGTTTAAATCTTATATAATGATAAAGTTAATAATAGTTTAAAGTTTAATAATAGTCACAAAAAAAATGAAAAATGATCAAATCATTTTTCATTTTTTTGTGACAGCTGGTTACTGTATTGAAATGTCAGGTTGAATTATTAAATCAAAAATATTTTATTGATCGTCCCCAAACTCTAATACACGCGCCAGCTAAAAAAATGCATTAAATCCTGGCGTTAGTACTTTTATAACGTTGTCGTTATATGTTCATACATTTTTTGCTCTAAATTACTAGCAAAAGAGCATTATGAAAAAAGAAGGAATGGTAATTTGAGTATATACATTGAATGAACAAATATTTAAAACGGCAGTTTGTGATATTGTAATGTACCGAAATTCATATTCTTTGTTAAGTAATAATTCTTTGTTCCTTTGTGCTGAGAAATACCACATAAACTTTAAACTTAAGATAAGTGGTTCATTAAGGATGTTTGGATGTTAGTTTAGTTAAGAGTATCATTAAGTATGTTTGGATATTTAGTTAATAAGTAAACATCCCTTTGGACAGCCATTAATTAATTGTTATGTTTACTCCCTCTAATGGCCACGCCATGTCGTGACAACCACGTCATTGTAATGATAATTAAGTATATAAATATCAATAACTCATCTAAGAGTTCAGTTCCTCTCAGTTCCTCGAGTTCAGTGCATCTTCAGTTAACTCTACGGTTCAGCCTAGACAATATAGTTCTTACTGTCCGTTATTGTCTTCGGTACTTTCGATCGCTCCAACACTGTTCAAGTGACAGTCATACGTGAGTTAAAACATTGTTATAATTCAAACGTGTAATAATTATTGTGAAAGTGAATCAATATATGTGTTCTAAGTAACAAGGAATAAGTCATTATTTAAACTTCTCCAAGTAGATCAAACCCTGTCCTATAACTACAATCGTAGCACTACATAAATTAATGGTGTCAGAAGTGGGATCCGTCAGGATAATCCGTCAGGATAATAGTGCAGAAAAACGATTTAGTTGGTTATAGACGCGATATTTAATCACGTACCGACGTGTAGAAAAGGACAGATCTACAAAAATATTAAAACGAATATACCTGAGTTATCAAACTGTTGAATCGAGTGAAAACAAATACTGTACGAGTCAGTATCTCAACGTTAAGAAGTGCATCGAGCATCGAAAATCTCCGCTACTTGTGCATCGAGAAAGGCATCGAGCATAGAAAAACTTCGCGAAACAAGAAAGTACTTGGGCATCAAGAAGAGCATCGAGCATCAAGCTAGGAGAGAACTCCGCAGCACGACAAACCACTTCGAGACCACGCGCTAAGAAAGTGAGTGTTGCGTAACTATTTTTAAGTTTTAACTTTTTATACACATAATTTTTGCTGTCTGTAAAATTAATTTGTAAAGATGGAAAATTCTATTAATGTCAAAACGAATAACGAAGTATGTTATATAGATATTAATATAGCAGAAAGAATGCTAAACAGATATAACGGAGACAAAAGTAACTTACATGTTTTCTTAGATAACTGCAATAATGCGCATGATTTATTAGACCCAAAGTTTAAATCAGCCTTTGTTCCAATAGTTCTATCAAAAATCGATGGCAACCTTAGGTCTACCCTGTTAAATAGGTATTTTTCTAGTTGGGAAGAGTTAAAAAATCATTTATTAGAAAATTATTCAGAAAAAAGAACGTTTGCTCAGTGGCAAATCGAGCTTAATAGCTGTAGACAAGGGCATAACGAACCTGTTCTAAATTATTCAAATAGAATCGAAAATTGTTATATTAAACTTATTAAATCATTAGATTTAAAATTAAGTACCGAAGCTCGCGAAGCTAATATTCAATTATTAAAAAAGGCAGGCATTAAACATTTTTATAAGTGGGCTTAACCCACAACTACACATATTATTAAAGTCTCAAAAACCTAATAGTTTTGAAGAAGCAGTGTCTATTGCAATCTCGGAGGAGCAAGAGATAAAATCAAGACAAGAAATAAACATGAGACCATCCGTCTCTAGTGTAAAAAAATGTCTTAATTGTAATAAGCTAGGTCATTTAGCTTTCCAATGTCGCTTCCAACCGAATATAAGAATGATGAATCAAACTTCTAATAATAGAACCCCAATCGTTTGTTTTAACTGTCATAAACAAGGACATCTAGCTAAAGATTGTTATCATAGCCGCCACTCAAATCATATGACAAATAATTTTAATTACCCCAGACCAACGAATAATCGTCATAATAATTATAGTAATACGCGTAATAATAGTACAAATAGGTCTCAACCAAATGTAAATAGGTTTCAGGGAAACTTCAATGGTCCCAGGACTCCGGTCGATCCGAGGACCGCCAAGTAAATCAAGGCCGAATAATGATTATTGACACAAAATTATCTTCATATGTTAGGTTAGAAATAAATTCAAACTATAGTACATTTTTAATTGATACGGGTGCAGAAGTGACGCTTATAAAACAGAAGTCATTAAGCGACAATATTGTAATTGATACGAATAAAAGATTAAAACTGCGCGGAATCGATAAAAACGCGATACCTACTGAAACAATAGGAACTACACAGTTAACATTCACCATAGGCGAAAAAAAAGTTTATCATACACTTTCTGTTGTTCCCGATAACTTCCCTATTAAGTGTGACGGTGTAATTGGTAGTGACTTCCTACAGCAAACAAACGCAATTATAGATTTTCAACAAAATTATATAGAGTTAGTAGGAACTAAAATAAGTATTGATTATGAAAGTGATTTAGATAAAATAATTTGTCCAACGTTGAACATTCCGAGTCAGAGTAGAGCTTTGAATGAAAATAAGAGTTATAGTGAAGAAAATTGTGATTTTATGGATGATTACATAATAAATTATAGTAAAAAGGAGAATGTACCAAAATATGTAGAATCGGAAATAAGAGAGAAAAAGCATATTGATATAAATAAAGAGAAAAACAGTAATAAATGTGAACGTTATGAAAAAATGAAAGATAATGAGAGTTATGAATTAACTATGGTCAAAATAAGGAAGAAAAGTATAACGAAAAAAATAAAACAAGTGATAACGAGATAAATAAAAATGAGATAAGTAATAAAGATTATATTATAATTGAGCCAAGATGTGAAAAATTATTTCGATTAATGTAATAAATAGTGAATTGAAAGAAGGAATTATTTCAGAGTCAAAAGTGATAAGAAACGGAGTATATTTGAGTCCGAGTATAGTTAAAGTTCAAGAGTCAAAGGCGATAACTGCTTGTTTAAATACGACAAATGAGTTAGTGAAAATTGATAAGATTGAAGTTAAAATAGAACCATTAAGTAATGATAAAGAGGCTAATGTAATGCATATGAATAGAATAGATAAGGAAACAAAACATAATAGTGATAGACTAAATAAATTAAGTAATGCATTGAGGATAGATCATTTAAATAAAGAAGAAAAGAATTCTATAATAGATATTTGTAAAGAGTATAATAATATTTTCCATTTAGAAGGTGACCAATTAACCTCAACTGATACGGTGATGCATAATATACCTACAACGTCAGATAAGCCGATTTTATGTCAAATTTGATAAAAGAAATATCGAAACTTTTTAAAATTAAGAAAATAAACACTAGCGCGTATCATCCTCAATCAAATGGCGCCTTAGAACGAAGCCACAGTACGTTAGCAGACTATTTAAAACATTATGTTAACGACAAACAAAGCAACTGGGACAAATGGATAGATTTCGCGATGTTCTCATACAATACTAGTGTTCACTCTTCCACTAATTTCACACCCTTTGAGTTAGTTTTTGGCATGGAACCTTCCTTGCCAACTTCGATTACTAAAGATCCACAATTTAAATATACGTATAATAACTATTTAGATGAATTAATTTTGAAATTCCAAAGGTCAAGACAAATTGCTAGAGATAAGTTAATAGCTTCGAAGGAATCGAATAAACGTATATACGATAAGAAGAGTACAAACATTAAATTTAAGATAGGAGATTTAGTTTATTTAAGCAATGAACAATCAAAATTAGGTAGGTCGAGAAAATTATCATCATATTGGCTAGGACCTTATAAAATATTTAGTGTTAATTCTAAGGTTAATGTTACGTTATTAATAAAAAATAAAAAGGTAAAAGTTCACGTTAACAGACTGAAACTAGCAATCAAATGAATTGTTTCAGAATGTCAACACATTTTTGGCTTCTAATCATGGTGATGACCTTCTTACCAGGAGTAAAAGCAAGTATTTACAATATAACTAGAATAGATCAAGGAGGTATATATTTTGAAAATATTGGAAAACTAAATCATTTTGATAGCGAATGGACCATGATAAGCTACATAAACATGTCTGATATACATAAGAAAATTGACCTGATTGAAAATACATACCAAGATACAAAAAATATATGCAATAATCACAAATTTAGTAACTTCTCACTTTGCGATACATCATTTATAGTACTTGACCAAATAATACCACAGTTATTTAACCAAGAAAACGTATTGAAAGAACTTACCGGTAGAAATAACAGAGTTCGCCGAGTAAAACGATCATACATTGATGGAATAGGTACTTTATTCAAAGTGTTATTTGGAACCTTAGATCAACAAGATGCTGAAAAATACGATGACGCTATAAACAATTTAGATTCTCATGAACATGAAATATTAAATTTACTTAAAACTCAAACAAATATTATTAAATCAACGATTACAAATTTCAATAATTCTCTAACCGATTTAACTGCAAATGAAATAATATTTAACAAAAACTTAGATAGACTTTCTAACTATACAAAAAGAATCGACAAAATAATATTTGATATAAGGTTAAAACAAGATGTTGATGAACATCTATCTCTTTTAACCCTTATTACAACGGAATTAAATAATGAAATTTCCACAATAATAAACGCTATACTTTTTGTAAAAACAATGCTCTCCACCCCTTAATAATAACCCCCGAGCAATATTTAAATGAACTGAGAAAAACAATTCCCCATTTACCAACAGATACGAAATATCCTCTAATCTTTCAATCGAAAACGTGTCCGACTTATTGTCTTTAGTAGATTTAGTTTCATATTATATGAACGATAAACTAGTATTTATGATTAAGACTCCACTTATTACTCAGTCTGATTACAATTTATTTAATATTATACAACTCCAATTAGAAACGCGAATAATACTTTTATTTTTATTTTGCCTAAGGAAAAATACTTTATGATTGCTCAGAATAAACTACATTATACATATTTAGAGAATCTAGAAAACTGCAAGGTATTGTCTCACAATTATATTTGTAAACTTAATTCACCTTTGTATTCAGTTTATGGTAACCCAACTTGTGAAACAGAATTAATGTATGGAACAAATCACATTCCTAAGCAATGTGACACTAGAATAGCGTATATCAATAACGAACAATGGCACAAAATGTATAACGATAATAAATGGATATTTGTCGTACCTAATAAAACTATAGCTACATTAAGTTGTAAGAATAAAGAACCGATTGATTTTAACATTATTGATACTGGTATATTGTCAATAACCGATAATTGCAAATTGTTTACATCTAATATTATCTTACAAACAGAAATAAAAGGTTTATATAGTGATTATAATTCTGTTTTACCTCCAATTGATATTAAAAACGATGATTGTTGTAAGAAAATAAAAAATAAGAACATGTCTTCAATAGAATTTATACCTTTAAAATTACATAAAAAATTAGATTTAGAAAACTTAGATGTAATTAGCCATAAGATTGATAAGATTGACGAAATTATCTCAAATTTAGAAAATGATTCAATATTTAGCAGAGTAACTAATAATTTTTATTTTATGTTTATAATTTGGTCTATAATTAAAGCAATTGTATGTTACATATTGTATAGATTAGCAAAATACATTATTCAACGTAAATTCTTTTGCAATCGTCAGAATAGACTATTAGCAATAGAAGACTCTAAAACTTGTTGTGCTAGAATAACTAATTGCATAACATTAAAAGTAAACAATAATTCACATGATATTGAACTTGATGAAATACCATCAACGAATTCGAATAACGAAACTGTAACAACTCCTTTGAGAAGAAGTTCTAGGATAGCTCAATTAAAAATTAACTAACATAACTGATATTGTATCTATGATCAAAAAAAAAATGTGTTTAGAAACATTAATCTAAATTATAAGTAATGTTATATAGAGATAAAAAAATGAATAAGTATACGTCTGATTAGAAATAAAATTATTTTGTTATAAAGAATTCTTAATGTTAGTAATACTTAAAAAGACAAGGTATTGTCTTTCTTAAAGAAGGGAGGATTGTAATGTACCGAAATTCATATTCTTTGTTAAGTAATAATTCTTTGTTCCTTTGTGCTGAGAAATACCACATAAACTTTAAACTTAAGATAAGTGGTTCATTAAGGATGTTTGGATGTTAGTTTAGTTAAGAGTATCATTAAGTATGTTTGGATATTTAGTTAATAAGTAAACATCCCTTTGGACAGCCATTAATTAATTGTTATGTTTACTCCCTCTAATGGCCACGCCATGTCGTGACAACCACGTCATTGTAATGATAATTAAGTAACATATAAATATCAATAACTCATCTAAGAGTTCAGTTCCTCTCAGTTCCTCGAGTTCAGTGCATCTTCAGTTAACTCTACGGTTCAGCCTAGACAATATAGTTCTTACTGTCCGTTATTGTCTTCGGTACTTTCGATCGCTCCAACACTGTTCAAGTGACAGTCATACGTGAGTTAAAACATTGTTATAATTCAAACGTGTAATAATTATTGTGAAAGTGAATCAATATATGTGTTCTAAGTAACAAGGAATAAGTCATTATTTAAACTTCTCCAAGTAGATCAAACCCTGTCCTATAACTACAATCGTAGCACTACAATATTTCAGTACACTTTTAATAGGTCCATTCAATTGTTTTATTATTATCTAATATCGATACATCATTTTAAGATATCTACTGCTACACTGTACTACAACCGACAGTTAAATTAAGGAAAGTGATATAAAAACTTTTGGCCGTTAAGGCAAGCCGCGGGGCCCTGAGCGCAGAGTTCAATTCAACGTTCTCATGAATAATATGAAGTTTCATATGGTCTATTTTGATTAAAACTCGATGCTCAGTGTTGAAAACACAACATTGCTTAAAAAAACTGGTCAGAAAGAAGTGTTTACGATTTATGACGTATTAAAAAAACTACTTACTAGATCTCGTTCTAACCAGTTTTAGGTAGAAGTTTGTAGGGTAATGTATATCATATATATATATAGATATATTTGGTTTATTATTCTCTTATTGTAGAAGTTACAGAGGGGGGACACATTTTACTACTTAGGAAGTGCTGAGCAGCGATTTTGCGCTGCAGCGATTTCTATCGAAAAGTGCGACGCACATTTATCTGTATAACCCAAAAAGATTTATTAAAATTGATTAATATTTGTCTAAATGAGAGTGTTTTTAGAGTAATCAAAATATGCATAGCATTTTCCAATAGATTTTTACAGAAATAGCTTAGCACTCAAACGGTTAAAAATCAATCTCAATGCAGTTCACAGAATACATCTACTTACCAAGTTTCAACAGTATAGATTATATAGTTTCGGAAAAGTGGCTATGACAGACGGAAAGTCAGACAGGCATGACAAATCCAAATCTCTTTCGTCAGTTATCTTAAACTTGATAATCTAATTTATAATTAGTTTTGTAATATTAAATAACAATACAGTGGCCTCCAAATCTACCCACAAGAACATTGTTTGTAATTAAACAGCCAACAGTCAAAGCCTTAGCATTGAACCGAGGTCGATTGTTATCACGTCCTTAGGTCTGCCATCCACTCTCATTAGGCCTCCGGGTTGCTCTGTGGATCTCGTCCCGATCCAACGCCTGCGATAACCCATTACCGAAGTAGCTTCCCATTAGTATACTGTTGTATATACGTCATATGTTAGTAATGACGGAACTTGGGTCCATCGCCAGGCTATTTAAAAGGTTTTTTATATTTTAGTTGCTAAATATTTTGTTAAGCATTTGTTATAATAACATCGATATAACAAAAAACATATCAATGAAATGGAAGGTATCTTTGGATTCGCCTCCGGGAGAATGATTGATATGTGAAAAGCTATCGAAAAGCTATTTCATATTAATAATTTATGAATATAATAAATAATACATTTAATTACTGAATTATTAGATGAAACTAAAATACAGTTTGGTACAAATACAGACTTAACAGCTGTTTTATATTAATGAAATCTTAAATAAATATAGAGTAAAGTAATAAATATTTTGTTAAATACAATTATTATTAAATAAATATATATATATATATATATATATATATATATATATATATTTGATTTATGGTTCTGTGAAAACAGAAATATATCAAACACATTTTGTTCTTTTAAATTTGTCCCTGTATTTAGTACTATCTAGTACCATCACTAGCAGAGTTATTGAGAATAGAAAAAACCATTTGAAAATTCCATTAATAGACGAGTGAAATAATTGATTAGAAAATTGCGAATAGAATCAAATACATGTGAACATTCGTCGCATAAATCGTACAAATATTCGAACAAACTAATTCACGTCACATGCTTAACGCGAAAGTTTTAACACGTACTATCAAAAGGCCTTCCTGTAAATACAATGTCTAACAAATGAGCGGGCCGTGATCCCGTGCTTCTGTTACTGTAATTAGGCTGCCCATACACAGTTCGGACGCAAATTCATACAGATTTCATTGATTGACCTTGAGAGGAACGATTCAAAATCATTGAAATACTCACTGGGGTTGTGTGCAGTGGTCGGATCCATGTGCATATCTTTTATTCTGGTATTATAATTGAAAAGTGCGTATAGAAATTGAACAAGGTACTGCACATATAAGGTACGGTTTCCGACTAACGGTACGATATTCCGAAGGTAGTAAAAGCAGGCAAAGAGAAAATATATTTCACACATAAAACTGTGATTTGTGGGTTTAATGGTCTAATATTTTATCTTCTGGGATATCGAGTATACAGAGAGTATAGATATAGATATAGTGCAGATATTCAGTATTCCATATATTAATACTAGCAGAATTCGTTATTAATACACTGTATTAATCTACATCATCACTCACGTACGACTCCACAGAGGGACTTGTGTCTATCCTAAGTTAGGGCGACTAGTGAGGGCCTTACTAGGTATGTGAGCCTTACTAGGTAGCTTAGCCAACCTTACGCTACACTTAAGAATCACATGATAGACTACTTTGCATTTACATTTGAGTTTTTCGCAAGTGCTTCAGACTACATGTCGGCGTTGAGACCGCTCTTCTGCACTCGGAATAGCGGCGGTTTTCGTAGTGCAAATGTAAAGCTTGAAGTGCTCCTGACTGTATAAATTTCAGTCCATTGACAAATTGGTTTAAGGATGAAATTGGAGTAATTAAACACATATGTTATATTTAAGTAAGCAACTCTACTCTCTGATTTATGAGATTAGTGGGGAGACCAAAGTGTCATGAATAATAATAATAAATAATAAATAAATATTTGTTACACTTACACCAATTAGCCTAGCCCAAACTAAGCTCTATAAGGCTTGTGCAATGGGATCTAGGGCAACGGATAGACATACATATATTATACATATATAAATATTTTTTATTGAAATATATATCAACAACCATGACTAAGGTACAAATGCTCGCATTCATCACACAAACATCTGCCCCCACCGGGATTCGAACCCGGGACCTCAGAGATGGCGACACCTTGAAACCGGTGTACTATCCACTCGACTATGGAGGTCGTCAAATGAATGCTACCGATATGACACAGTATTGCTCCCTTAAATTTTTTCCAAATTTGCAGTTGGAATTTCAAAACGGAATTTGCGAAGACAGTTCCGACAGTATAAGGCCGGCCTAACTGGAATAAGATATGTACATAAAGTCAGGTGCGGTCTTATCGGCGGGCCGCCAAACGTCGCAGCCACTCTTCCCGCGCCAAACACGGCTTAACTCCACCCCGGTTAATGCCTCGAGACACATTCACCTATTTGTTTGCGTGAGATATGGTTGACGTAAAACCATTTCCTCACTCGGAGACATTGCTTTCCCGATTCTGAAATGTTAATACAGGCTCGGTTTTCTGTTAGTCTTGATTTTGTTACAACGTACATTAGTTGGGTCACGTGTAAAACAGATTTATGTTTCGTACATATTTATAGTAAAGTAGTAGCTTCTGCGCAAATCTGAGAAACGGTGGAGTGTTTGTATGTGAAAATAATCGATTGATCAAGATCAATATTTTTTATAGTACGAGTATATACAGCAATGATTAAGAATTATCGGGTTGATATTGAAACAGCTCTTGTGTTGTTCGTAATAGCAAATTTTACGTGTTGGCGACTGTACAAAAAAGGTATGAATCGTAAAAATATTAAGGTGCAATAGGTCTTTAAGGTTTAGTGATATGTATCCATCAGATAATAAAGTACTGTAGAAATTATATTAGCACTAATCAAGCCCCTTTACTTTCCTTACAAACTATAGAAATTTTTTGATCCTAAGTATTGACAACCCTAGATCAGGGTACGAGGAGTTGTACGCAACAATGTCTATAGCTTCTAGATTCTAGATTTTGCTTTTATTTTAAAGTCAGGTAACTCGGAAAGTATTAGGTTTTCAAGTCTTAGAAAATCACCTATAATATATAGCTATATAGTTTATATGCCCCTAAAACATTATTTAGCGAGCGAATAAGCGATATTTGAAACAGTTTGTATATAGTCGTGTTTATCCTCGCTGAAAGGCATAGGTGTAATAAACGACCACACTTCGACAATTTAGTCAACAGCAATAGCAGGATGACAGTATAAGCAGTTGTTACAGGACGTGTTATTCAGTACGTGTAAATAATTCATTATATTATCTGTTATTGAAATAACGACCGTTACTAGTGGCAACTTAACCATACAAAGAAAGATAGCGGTGACACGTGTATTATTTATCAGTCACCCCCGATCGCAGTAACTGTGCGAATGAACACGTTTCTATACTATAACAAAGTATTAACACTTAACATAACTTCGTATTAGTCCCACTCATCGCACTTGAAGAACATCTGTCCAAAGACCCGGTTTCTGGTACACAGTACAAAAATGTACTGAATTTGTCGTTTTTTCTCATCTTCCACTTGAATATGAGCGGACTGAGCCTCTTAGCGCGGGTAAATGTTGTGTCGATCCCGTTCGGCACGAACGGACAGGTGGCTTGACTTGGCCCACGGGACTCTTTAAGGTGATGCGAGTTCTCGCCTTCCCTAATCTAATCAAGGTGAAGCTGAATACAACCCGTAGGTACTTTCGGTGTAGGCTCGAAAATCTTAGTCAACCCACAAATAAAATTTATTTTAAATTATATATATGTATATACTATTAAATGTTGGGGTAGCCCAAAAACATAGCAGATAAAAGTGTGAAGCGTAAAGCGGCTCCTACAAAAGTCATCCCATTAATATGTTAAATAGTGATATTTAAAGCTAGTTTTTATATTTATGTTTTCATATTTCTTTTGTGTGATAAATTTTGATATATGTATACATATATTTATATTATCTTTCACATTTATATTTCATATTTTTCTAAACAGTTTAATTATCGGCACTGCTAAGTTATTATGTGTTGGAAAATTAAAATAAATCCAACAATATGAAAGATAGTGCAGTATTAAAATTCTCTCCATCATATTATGTCGTGATATGGAAATATCTCTATAGACGGTATAATATATATTATATCACATAGTGAAACACAAGCCTTAAGTATACTGTTTAAAAGCAGCAAAAATCTTCACTCGAGGCAAAAATAACTTTAAGTCGCATTTAGAACTAAAACATCTCCGAAAGAATTTTCATAAAATTAAGGGCACAGTAATAATTACTTAAAAGTCTAATTGCTACTCTATAATTCATAAGATTTTAGCTAAGTAATAGTTTAAGATGGCGTAGCTGTCAAGTCCATTAGAGGCTTAAATTTGGCGCTTCACGTTGACCTTGCCTGGACTTACCAACTATTGGAGAGATCTTACGGTACATTGTTATGTGAATAGGGAATTGTGTAAGCGGCTTGGAGTTCCGAGAAAACAGACACAGTAAGACTACTTAATGTTATGTCGCAACTTACTTTTTCTTTGTTAAAAAAGGAAGATAATATGTGCGCTATAAATAATTCCGAGGGTAACATTAAACTTGTTTGGTCAACGGCTGGTTCTGTTCCGCTCTTTTGAAATATGTCTATAATTTTATATTTGAATAAGGTTCGAAGGAAAAAATATATTATACCTACTTTTTTTTTTGTTGCTATAGTCTAAATCTAGCAAATTTTAGAATTTTTTAATCAGTTAACATAATCATAGTGTTATACACTCGCGGGAATCAAGATACAGGCTATTGTCTAGTTTGTTCCACTAGGACCATTTTTTTTTTGTTCCCCTGAGGAAAATGCATTAAATTGCATACCCCGGCTGTGGCGAGCCGGCGGTTATGAGGGGCTCTCCTCCCCAGAAGGGGGAGGCCTACCCACTAAAAACCTCAGGGATGGCCTTCCTCAGGCATGTAGGGAGCCTCCGGGAACATCAAGCCACTTCCGGGAACCCCCAGCCTCCGCTCCCCTGCCTAGAGGGGAGCCCTCCTCGGGGGAGGCTACACTACCTCCCCCGGTTTCCTCCACCGACGACGCCCCCCGGCCACGGAAGGGGCGTGGTCCATCCCGGGTCGCCGTAGCGGTCGCGACTTCCTCGCGCCTGCCGGCGACCCGCGGGATCCACTAGTACCTAATATTCCACCCAACCACCCATTAGTACTATTATTCTTCTGTACTATTAATAAAATTGTATAATATGTTGGGCCATACAATTCAGTGTTATTGTCAATAAACATTATTATTTATCAGCAGTCAAGTGTTTTATTCAGCGTCATTATTTTTTAATTATATTAATATAATACTATATTCAGTCAGACAATTGACAATGTTCAATCGGAAAATTATATTCAATTTTTTTAGTATTTGTATATAAATTTATATTCATGTACAAAAATACTTTAATAGCATGATACACAATAGGCTTGTTGCCTAAATTTCAGTAGTTAGATACTAATATACCTTGATGCCTTTTCTATACAAAATAATTATTATTTTTGAAAAAAAATGCTTATTTATAAGAATAATTTTGCATTTAATTTAATATTTGACATTAGTCATCAAAAACGCTCATGACTGTCATGGCGTCTTGAATGACGTCACGCCGTGCAAAACACAGCTGTTTTAGTATCGGAATATTCGGTATTGTGAAGTTATTTTAATAAAAAATGGATTCATCGTATTACAAGTACTGCATAGTGCCCCAGTGTACAAGCACAAGTATAAAAACACCAAAAAAATTATTTATATACGTGCCAAACAATCAGCAGATACGTAAAAAGTGGCTAACACTCGCGAGAAGGAATGATGCCCATTCTTTTTCGCACTTCCACAAGACACTTGGGAATGACATTTTGACTTTGACGTTTCGCACGGCGTGACGTAACACTTTTTAATTGGTGTTTGCTGTCACGTGACTTATGGCTTATTTTGTGCAATTTTATTTTATAAAAATATAAATAATCAAAAGTTATTATTTTATAAAACTTTGTTTTTTCATAATTAAATGATCATCTTAATAGTTATGCAACCTAATGCATCAGATTTGTTCATAGTGGATACAAGCCTATTGTTTTAACTTTGTTATTTATATTTTCCATTATTTCATATATAAATAGATACGAAACTATTTATATTTTCCATGTAAAAATGTTAATCATCAGTTAGTATCACATTTATATTATAAACTACTGTGCTTGACGGTTTCCTTGACAACAAAAAAAAAACACCTCATCAACAGGTAAAATTGCGCCTCTGTACTCAAACAAAAGGTCTCTCGCAATTTAATATTCATTAGCCTGTGTACTGATACATTAATCAATTTCGGGGTTTCAACATTTTAATATTGCGCTTTGTTTTAATTTATGTAAAACACTCCTGAAGTTACGCGGCGCCCTGTGAATTGAAACTCTTTCGGAATTATTCTGGGGATTCGTCGAACAACGGTCTCGAGTACATTGTAAATAATAAAGGTGCCACCATATTGAAAGCTATGGAACGTTGTATAGAATGAGTCCACTAGAGACTTTAAGTTAAATGCAACTAATATTGAAGTTCGCAAAGTTGCTGATATGTAAGATTTATGAAAGTTACATACATAACAAGAAGTACGTGCATTAAAAATCCCCATATCAATAATATTTTGGCGCAGCGGTTGTGTGACCGGCTTCTACGCAACTTGTCGCGGGTTCAATTCCCGCACAGGACAGATATTTTCGTAGGTAGGTAGGCGAGGTAAAAAAAATAAATTATAAAGCATAGTAAGGGAACAAATCAATCAAATAAATTAAAGTACTGTAAACAATGTATTTTATTTAATAAATAAAAAAAACTTAGCTTTAATATTTAACCATAACGATGTTAAAGAACAATGACAGTTTCCTATTTGATGTTCACCATTTTGTTACTTTTGCTAATTAGAACCAGTAGTATATTATCAAATTTTTCAATCTAATTAATTATCTTTAACGTAATGGTTGGATAGCTAGTGGTTTCTTTTAAGTTGATGGTGTATTATATAAAGAACCGACTAATGGAATATACCTCGATTATACTATAGATGCGAACTTCCCTGATCGCGGTTATAGGGCCGCTGCCAATTATTACTGTTACAGTTACAATAAATTACACTGGGACTTAACCTTAGAACCCTCTGCTTATATACATATAGATATTACAATATTATAGTAGTGCACACTACAAAACCATAATTAGACTAACTGATTGTTTTCTTTCTAGATACTAACATCATACTAATCTACATTTTTTTGTAATAGAAAACAAAAACTGATTATTAGATAAATATTTTACTACCAAAATGATTATATTTTTTATATTTTAACCGATTTTTAATGCTACAGATATGTATTAAATTTATAAGGAAAAGAGCCTGTTTCTCTGTAGATGAGAAATCTAAGATTTTATAACGCTTATTCGGTATAAACGTAACTTGACAAGTAGAAAACACCGTTAAAGTCAAATATGAGTTGGACTTAACATTGGAATTTGTTTATCAAGTGTTGTGTTGAGTACACAATATTGATAAAGCATGGATGCACATATAGCTTGACAGCTTTTATTGCAAGGTAATAGTGATAATCTTTTGGACATCATAATTCATGTGGTCCCCACCCAGGGGAACGAGCCTACCGGGTGCGGGTGTAGTGGTATCGTAATGTGGACCTTACCGCACGCATTCAAAGAGGTAAGGAGAACACGGGTGGTTTTAGTGGCTAGGCGTAGTACTTTTGTTAGGGGAGTCTCACACACGCCCGCCGCCTAGCTAACGGATGGGTCAGGTGCGATTTCACACATTTCCCCTCGAAAAAAATAAAGGGGTACGAACTTATTCTAACTAGGTTGGGTCGATTAGACCTTATTCAATCACGCTTGCCCAGCGCTGCAGACTTCACGATATTTTACATCACCGCAAAAGTAATGGATAAAATTTGCATATCAAATTCGGAAAACGAAAATACATTGGTACATGGCAGGATCGCCTCGGAGTCTTTCGCGATTCGAAGATTGGTGCAAGGTTACTGTGCCATCCACGTTCCGTACTCTTTAGGTACGGAACCATAAATACAGATTTAAGGTAAAAACAAGTACTACTATTTAAACTTGTGTATATATAGTACGCTAAATTAAATTAAGCGCTAAGCTAAATTGGGGTTAAAAATATTATTAGCAAAATAATGCTTTTTTGACTCCTGTGCACACTAGGAACCGAATTCGTCTGAAAGTACGCTGCTGTGCCGCTTTATGTGTACTGAGGTCTCGCGTGGAGCTGGGGGGAGTAGGCTCCGGCCTCGGGGCTCAAGGGCGTTGTTGCTAATTCTTTCCAGAAATACAACAATATAGATGGAAATCGGAAAACAGATCATCTTAATTAGTTTCTAAGTGCCAGTTTGTAAGGATCTAGAATGGTTAATTTATACATTAAACTTGGGAAGACATCTTCAGTTTTTTTAATCATTTTTCAAAATCAATCAAACTTTTAACTTTTTATTACACGTATTTGAGTTAACGAGTAAAAAATATTTGTTGTTTAGACTTGTAGAGTTAGCTTTAATTTTACCCCCGTTTATATTAAAATATAACGAGGTAAATTTCATGAGTATGGTTGAGAGGAATATTTTACTTACTTTCCATTTACGTATAGTCAGTAACACGTCAATCTTTATAATAACGGTTTAAAAATGGTCGCTATTACAAGTTATATAAGAGTCAAAGTCAACATGGTAAAGTCTTACCAGTTGCTGTTTGTGTACAATATTTTTTTGTAGACATTTTATGTCTGTCATTCTTTATCCCTGTATTATGTTGAATGTTAAAATCAAAAATTGTTCTTACATGAACACCTTTGGCGTTCGATACATGCTAATAAAATAACTGCGTAGGGAAGTTACGACTTTATCACTTGTTGGTGGGGTATTTATATGATAAAAAATACCCCAGCAGTGCACTCTGTCGTCCTCAGTCAAGTTTGTGGCAAGATCTCGGTGAGTTGCGACATTGAGGACTCCGGATATGCTTCACCGAGTCATATGGCTGGCGGTGTTTCTCTCGCTGCCGCAGACACACCTCTTTACAATAATACAATATTGGTCTGCGTTTTTAGGCGTTTAGTGAGTCCCCTCTAAACAAAAAAAGGCGTTTAGTGAGTGCCGAGACCCCATTGCCATAAAATTAAACATCAAAAAGCAGATAATAGTTCATAATCTAGTTCTCATTACCATGGAAAACGAAACAATAGCAATTTCTCGATCTGCAGACAGAAATGAGACCCAGTTGGCACACTTCATGTCTATTTTCATCAAATAAAATAAAATGGTTAAATGTGTTGGATCTAAATCCCTACGCCTCTTCAGACCTGTGATAAATGATAAACGACAAATAAAATAATTTATTTATATGTATTAGGTGAAGGCATCAGTTTAAGGTATACCTTATAAGGTATGCTTTATAATAAGCATTATTTCATAACGTCTTTGATTATTGTACGAGTATTAAATTTAATGCAATTTGAGCAATAAATCGGAATCTTTAGATTCCGATATTGTGTGCGATATTTTGTTGTACACAAGGATATCTAAAACGTTATTAATTTTTTGTTCCATGTATTTGATAAAGGTAATTTGTTTATGCTTAATATGTAATGTAAATTTCTTATAACTATAATATTTTTATAATATAAAATTATTTAGGTTCTCTCTAAATATATGTAACAAAAAAAAACAATCCAATTCTATGTACAACCGATTTATTACAACTCATATAAAAATAATACAATATTATAAATAATGTTGTTACCAAACATGGCTCTATGAATAGTGTCCCTATTCCCAAATAGTGTGATCATTTAGATAGTCACTTACTTTATAATAAGCTTTACTCATGAGTGTCTTTTTGATATGGATTTTAAATTTATATAAAGGCAAATCAATGACACTTTGCGGAAGTTTGTTAAACATAGATATACATTTCCCCAAGAACGAACAGCTAGTTTTAATGAGTCTGAACATTGGAACGGCAAGTTTATTTTTGTTTCTAGTATTCACATTATGTAGATCACTGTTTTTATTGAATTTATTATAGTTTCTATATACAAAAATTAAATTATCATATATATATATATTGACTAGCTAAAGTTAATATATTAATTTCATTGAACAATTCTTTTAGGGATTCTCTAGCCCGTAAACAGTAAATAGCACAAATCGCTCTTTTTTGTAAAAGGAAAATACTCACAATGTTAGCCGCTGATCCCCATAGCAGCAGTCCATAGGACATAACACTATGAAAGTAGCTGGAATAAACAATTCTTGCCGTTTCAACATTAGTTAAAAGTCTAATCTTTTTTACTGCGTACGCCGCTGAACTAAGCTTGATTGCCAAAGTTTTAATATGTGGATCCCACTGTAGTCATGAATCTAACGTAATGCCTAAGAATTTAGTATTATTTACCAAGTCAATGACATCACCATTCATATTTAAACGAGTATCAACCTGCCTTACATTGGGCAAAGAGAATTTGATACATTTTGTTTTCTTAGAATTTAAAGACAAATTATTAGTTGTGAACCAATACAGAACTCTCGAGAGAGCACTATTTACATCGTCATAACATTCCTTTTGTTTATCAACGTTGAATAGTAAAGAAGTATCATCTGCAAACAATACTATCTCACACGATTCTGTAATGTAGTAAGGAAGGTCATTTATATATATTAGAAACATTAGAGGACCCAATATTGATCCCTGGGGAACCCCCATTGTTATAGGCGAGCTAGCAGATTCTGATCTATTAATAACGACTTTCTGCAATCTGTCTGATAAATAAGATTTTAAAAATGTGTCTAACGGTACTCCCGATCAGTGAAAAAAAGTGTTACAAATGCTAACTGAATGAATTTAACTGTTTTTACAGAACAAATGTATATTATTACAAACATAGAAAAGGTTCTAGAAAATATATTGTGACTCAACTGTTTATATAATATTAATTTTTAAAAATATTACTTCAAATAGTGGATTGTCATCTTTGCTCCGCATCGTTACACTACACGATTGAGAAAAGATTTTCGATATTCTTACTTTGTATAAAACGAGGAGGAATAAGTTACGTTGGAATATCTGGGGCCACCCATTGTTTAGGTTTAAATTAAAATTTTGAAAGTAATTAGTTAAACAATATCTCGAATTAAAAACTTGACATGTGATTTGTAAAATAAACAATAACATCTAACAATAAGATATTTAATAGAATTTGACTTCCAAATCATTGCGGTCATATGGTAGGGTAAGGTAAAAAGCATGCCAGCTCTTGGGTCCCCAAAAAGTCAAGAATGGCGTGAATATGTACGGCGTTTGCGTATGTTTATTTTTGTAAGCCTACTATGAAAAATGTTAACATTTTAGTTATATTTTTTTTCAGATGTCGATAGCAAGCTGGTCCCTATCATCTTATCCGTAACTTATTAAAACACAGCTACACTCTAGAATACATATCGACCAGACAAAGTGAAACTATGACACGTAGCCGCTTACTTCGGAAACTATGACAATATTACACAATAGGAATATCACCCCCGTCTCATCTCACTTATGAATGGGTCGGAAATTAAGCGCAATTTTCTGACAGACACTACCATAGTTCCAAAGTTTGTAAATAACTCATGTCTAATTTCAATAAAAGGTTTAAGCCACGTAATTTTACAAAAGTTATCAATAATTTAGAAGTCATTACTATTATTGTTCAACGGTATTATGTCAAAAACATACAAATCTTACGTATTTCGCTTTATTAAATATTATTAATAGGTTGGCCAAAAAGTCTTTTCGTACATATTATGTATAAATTTTTAATTGAATATCTTTGGCTGTACTGTGTGTATCTCACAGAACCATCGGTCCGATCTTTGCTGCCATCATCTGATGAGGAAGGGTTGAGAGAATGGAATCGTATTCGAGCAATAGTTTGCTGCCACTTTCTCTTTCAATTATTACTGCGTAATAATTTAGAGATTTTAGAGTTTTGCACTTTTAGATTTTCCCTTTTGTCGGTCTGCTTACGCATTGTCAGTTTAAGGTCAAGAGACGACTGTCGAAGAAAGAGCCAACTCTTACTTTTCTTATTAGTAATCCCAAAACTTCTACAGCAATACGATCATGTAGTTACAAGATGATGTAGTCGACAAGTGACCTACAAAATGGCTAAAAGTTATCGACAAAATAATACATACATATTGTATTTAAAAAGAAATAAAGCTAAATATAAGTGTCCAAATAAAATACAAGAAATCTTTTCACCAATCCAATAGATCTTTGACACGTCGAGCTGCTGCTGTTTGCCGAATTAATATAAAAAACACGGTCTGATTTTGTCCCTGGCGAAAAGTTAAATACCATTAAACATTCGGATCGCGTTTAAACTCGCTGCATTTGGGTCACGAATCTTTTAATGAAATAAGAATCTGTCATAATGGAATAAGCTCCCACAAAATATATATTTTATATGGGTAGATACAACATACTAACTGATTGGTGGATCAACGTAGCCTTGCTTTAATTAAATTTGACAAGTGTCGGTTGAGATCAAAGGAACCGACCGATATTTGTGTAATTAGTACAACAATTAATATAGCGTTGTATTTGCTGTTATATCAGTACCATTGTTTCTAGCAATATAATCTGTATTTTGTGAAATATATTCACAACAGGCTTTGATTTAATCATTACGGATCCAGAAAGGAGATTGTGTGAGTATGCGTAGTTTGGTATTGTAAAAAAAGTGCGAATCGTACTAGCGCACGGGCTTTGCAAAAAAGGTTATAACTACAAAATTTATTTGTTTTATTATGTAATACTACAAACGAAAAATAGAGAGATTAAGTTAAGGAAAAAGATGATACTTACAAATAATATAATCCATACATGAATTCAGAATTAAATAAATAATATTTAACCTTAAATAAAGAGATATTAAAATAAAATATTTGTTTTTTGAACACATTATTTTAATTAATAATTTAAATATTAATAAAAAATGTCATTTTATTATTTTCAAAGCGCATCTATAATTTGACATAGAATGTCAAAATAATCTGACATTATTTTGGTCTCAATGTCAATCAGCGACGATAATATCACTCCTATAGCGCTCATAATCCGTTCCGAATTGGTATTAGCCAATATTGTAATATCATCATTTTTGGCGCAAAGGGCAAACATAACTAGTCATACAAAAGTGAGACTAACTTGGCAGACATTTTCGTGTAAACGCGTATTTTATCTGTAATATTGAATTGGGATTACCTGCTTAACCTGAGTTTTAAATAACAAACATTTCAATATGCTTTATATTTACTTTTCCATTTACTTTATTGTAATGCTTTATCTTTACTTTTATACTTTTACAATAATATATGAAGTTAAGATTTTAAAATCGGTTTTCGAATTATTTTATTTACTTGTGCTATATGATGTAGTTGCTTGTCAAATTTCATGACTCTAGGTCAACGAGAAGCACCTTTCAAAGTTTTGATTCTCTGGCGAGTTTTAATATTCGACATGAACGGAACAAAGGCCGTATCTTAGACTTAGAAATTTGATTTTTTCCCCGCTGCAAGGAATTCCAGATTTCATTACTGGATTTTAATTTCACCTTGATACTGGAGGAAAAGTGTCTAAGCACATTCACTGTTTTGTTTAATAAAATATCGTGTCATACTATCTACAGATCACGATGTTACAATATTTCATCGCAATACCTTGAAATCGTGTCGGCATTTTTACACAATCATTGTGGCGGAATATAAAACGTGTGGTAGCTTGACAGAGTATTGAGTCTGTCTAAAACAATAAACACATCTCAAGACTGACTTATAAAGCGAAAATATCGGAGGCTTCTCTTAATTGCTTGATTAATTATTAGCAGCGGAAGGAGTTGGGGTTGAAACGAGACGAGGGTCGTCCGAAGATGCGCGGGGAGACATCAATAAACCCTAATTGGCAAGGACCACGCTATTAGCTCGGGTCGATTAGTAATATCTGCGGATCACTTGATTGTACTCTAAAATCGCAGAAATTTGTCATGCGAGGGTTTGGGTGTCCTACGTGGTGAACGTGACGACGGTTATGGATACAAACAACAAATAAGATAATATGTAGGTTGCCGAGAACATTCTAGTTGATATCACCGAGGGGTTTGAGTCCGCCCTAAGGAAATCAGGGTGTTTAGAATTAGTAAATCACACTAGCCCATTGCGGGTTACATTGAATTGAGAGAAATCTCTATTCCAAAAACTAAAAATGTTGTTTTCAATATAAGCCTTTACAGGCACTTATTGGCGTTTAATATATTACAGGCACTTATTGGCGTTTAATATATTAAAAAATGAAAGAATATAAATAGAGTAAGCTACATAAAGTTTTATACTTTGTATACTTTGTCAATACTAATCTTTATACTAATCTTAGTCAGTCTATAATTATGGAAAATATGATTGTACTCCTTAAGCGCATCACGTGTTTAGTAGAAGTCAAAGCTCAAATTCATTACTTATCGATCTGTCAACAGAACTTGCTCCTTTCGAGTGTGATTGGGATTGATCGTGTGTTCCAGTTGAGACAGATTTCTTATCAGTTGATAGATATCAGTTTACACCTGTACATGATTTATCATGTATAGGTATACTTTATACTTTTGTAGGTACCGTATACTTTATTGTGCAGGTTGTACTTGTATAAAGAACATACACTATAATAAATAGTACTTATATAAGAACGTATAAAGAAATTTAATCAATCCGTACTAAGCCGACATGATTCACTAAGGCCCAATAGATCTTACTTAGCTTGTGCTCCTAAATGGGTACGTGCAAGAGTTGTGGTGGCAGATAAGCAAGAGATGACAGTTGATCTAAAGCTAACCACTGCTAATGAATATCTGCAGAGAAATGCTTTTAAAATTGAACATAGCGGTCATAAAACATCACATCTGGGAGGTATTGCCAGAGTTTGCTCGTACGTCGAAGAAATTAACGCTGAAACCAAACTGTGCTGGACCAATTCGGTTCCAGGTGGTTCACATGAATTCTACTACGGGAAAGAATGGTGTTATAAAGGTACCATTGTAATTAATAAATAAATATTGGTTACACTTACACCAATTAGCCTAGCCCAAACTAAGCTCTATAAGGCTTGTGCAATGGGATCTAGGGTAACGGATAGATATACATATATTATACATATGTAAATAATTTTTATTGAAATATATATTAACAACCATGACTAAGGTACAAATGCTGGCATTCATCACACAAACATCTGCCCCCACCGGGATTCGAACCCGGGACCTCAGAGATGGCGACACCTTGAAACCGATGTACTATCCACTCGACTATGTAGGTCGTCAATTGATTGTTGGATTCAAGATGTTAACATGCGTAACATCCTTTCTAAAACACAAGATTCTTGCAAATAGATAATAACTTGAGATTTGAAATATACAATTTCATAGGGATTTACTCAGATTTTTTATTATTAATTTGTTCAAATTAATTGGTATTCTAACAGAGATTAACAGTATGTGACGCAAGTTTTTAGCTGATATATTACATAGATTTAGTGCATTTAAGGTGTATATTTATTGAAATATAAAAACGTTATAGCTTTCAAGTTGCAGACTATTTCCATATCGGGTGTTCCGGTGAGAGGGTTTTTTAAATATCGGTGAAACTTACCAATGTACACTAAATGTATATTTCAAGGTATTACTTTTCCACAAAATTATTATTACTACAACTATACTAACTTTCAAACTTTCGTGTTGCATAATCAATATAAATGTATGACGGGAGTTAACACGATATTGTTACGTACCGAATTTTATTGCCTGACGTTTTGACCAGGTTACACTCTGACATACTCTCAGTTAATTTATAATTATAGTTTTTAATCGTTTAAGTAGATTGACCATACAGTTGGGATTCAAATTGACGAAAATTGATGCTACTACAAATATTATCTTCTCCTTGTTTTCATTTGCCACTATTATTTTGATTTGTTTTTGATTTTCATTAGTTAGTACACACTGTGAAACATACTTATTTTCCTTTGTGTGTGATTTAAGATGCCTCACTGTTCATGGAAGGAATTGCTCAAACTACTATAGACTGAATTAATACAGCAAAGTCCTGTAATAGCTACTCCCAACTTCGAGTATTTGAAAAAAAAACGCGTATAATGTGAGTATAAAACCATAAAGCTACAATCCGGTAAGCTACAGCATATCTACTACTATACATATATCTGACGTTTGCAACTTTGACGATGTTTTTATAATTACATCCAACTTCAAGGAACAAAGTGTTGGGCCTGGTAAAAAGTTCTCGATTAGGACCTCACCCGCGTTACGGTAACTGAGTAAATATTTACTCGATTAAGGTTCAACAAACAATTTAATTGGCACAACCCATCCCGAGCCGGAATTCCGAACAAACGTTCAACTTTCCCCCGACGCGATTATTTTTTCTCCACACCCCTATTTTTGTTTTCCTCGTCAGTATCCGATTGTGTAAACGACCCAATTGAGATGTCATAATAGACAGAGCACACATTGAGTCATTCATTACTTGACGTAAGAATTTTCTTCAGTGTTAGTTTTTGGAATTCAGCGTTGTCTTTATTACGAGTTTGTTTAAGATCTAAATAACTACCTATATGTAAGGGATAATTTATACAGCGAATTTCCTGTATTCTTACAAACACTAGTTTTATTAAGAGTTCTTAGGTTGTCTTCGATCACTTTTAAAATTACAAAATACTATAATAGTAATCACATAATTATGTTGATAATATGATATTACATTCAAAGAATAAGTGTTAATCTCAAATAAAATTTGATCGAAATAACCCCTACAATAAAACATGACTTTTAATTAAGTTTTTTTTAAATCTTCATAATTATCATTGTAAATTATGGAAACAAGAGCGCTATTGATTCAATCAAACTGGTTATGCCGCTAACATATATTTCATCTGAAATATAATGCAAATAAACACTAGTTGGCAAAGCAGGATGTGTATTTTGTAACCGTTGAGCAATGGCCAATTGTAATGGAATTTGATTATTATGATAAAGTTAATCGGACATTCTTCGATTTAAGTAACAAATATGATTTGATCAATCGAACGTATAAGTCAATTTATTTTAATTATACGCAATAATAATGCAAATGGTGCGTGTACACTGTACGCCCATTTAGTCGTATGCCGCTGCCGCCGCGGAATGGATAAAAATACAAGTGAAAGGTAATGGCAAACACTAAAACACTGAGGGCCTCTTTCACCATCTCCAAGTAAAGTGTCGAGTAGGCTAATTGTCAGTTAAAGTAGCCAGTAAGTTAGATTGTCAATTTCACGACTTTCGGGTAGCGTTAATTATAGGATTAACTGACGAGTAACTTACTTGCCACATCATCTGCCAATTAACGCGTTTACTTGACGGTTAAAATAACACCACGCGTATATTTATTTACATACATCCTAAATTAGTTATTAAAAATGGACTTATATGATTTAATTGATCATGAACTAGCCGAAATTGAAAATTCTTCAATGCAGCTGATGCCGAGAATTCGTGTATTTAAATTCCGCCTTGATTATTTCACCGACCCGAATGAAACTGATTTCTTTGCTAGGTTTCGCCTGTCGAAATTTGCAGTAATAAAAAAAAAATAATGACTAAAACACAAAGGTGAGTTGTATGACTTTTTTATTCTACTGATTTACCAAATTTCCTTTCTAGTGAAATTAAAGGTAACCTATAAATCAATGTCAAAGAATAGTACATAATGTTATCCCTTCTAAAATAAAACTAATGTTATATAAAATATCCTTATAAAAAATAAGTAAAAAAAAAAATTAAATAAACTAACCAAACATCACACGTGCAAATCGTATTATAAATTGACGTTTGAATGACATGAAATCTGACATTTTGACATATTATTGAACGATTTTTAACGAATGTTTCGTTCGTCATTCACTTAATCAGTGATTTGTTACTTGAAGGTTTGTTTTCGTTTGTGAAATTGAGAGAAGTTACTTGGAACATTTACTTGCCAGTAAGCGTTAACTGGGAAGTAACTAGTCGCCACTTTACTTGGAGATGGTGAACGAGGCTCTGAGTGTATCATTTCCGATCTTTCTCCATTGGGTCACGCGATGTGCCGCCAGGATAAATTGGATGGCGAATACATAGTAATCTTGTTTCTCTTTGGTAGATAAATATCTGATCTGCGACCGTGCGTAACATATATTTAAAGCTCAATTTGTTCTTCACACGATCTTCGCTAACGGTGGTTTAGGCCTTCATGTTTATGTTCAGTTTAAGCGTTACATTTTTGAAATACTTATTCACATTTAATGTAAATCTGAGATTAATAGCTATAAGTCCAGTGCCGCATTGTCTGGTGTGTTCTGCGTGGGATCACCAAAGTTTCGTTGTGGTGATAAAGTAATCATGTTTGCTGCCTGCTCAATGCTTGCTTGCTTGCAGCATGTTTAGCTGTCAGGTTGCTATTATTGTATACTTATGCTTAATTTCCATGGCATATGGTTGCTATTATAGTACATACTTATTTCTATGCTACTTGCTCGCGAACTGAAAACTAATTATGAAGATAAGGCGCTGTACTCCTTCTTTGTAATTCATAATTTAAATAATAGTAGTAATTCTGATTGGTTAACCTAACATTACATTCAGGAGGTTAAAATACGATGACAAAGTAAAATAGCTCAAACACATTAGGACTAGTGACAACTGTGCAAACATTTTTAGAATGAAAATATGTATACCTTGTCGATAAGCTAATAGTCAAATCTCTCTTTCATTGCACTATTTTTTTTAGATTTTAGTAGTCATAGTGCTCATTTCCCTCTTGTGTTTCACAGTCGACACTCCAACTTGTAGCCTTTTTAGTAGCCAATCAGTGTTACAATTAGTTAATAATCGATTAGTTAATAGTTAAATACGAAATAATCTTCATGTATTATATATATATATATATATATATATATATATATATATATATATATATATATATATATATATATATATAACTAAAAAAACTATTATAACATTTTATCAGCATATTTATGTCGGTATTGTAATGATTGACAACGTCTTTGCATCGAGGTCAGACAACTGGCGTCTTCTAAGAGACGGAGATACCTATTTTCACAGTCAACTTGCTGACATGTTTCGTTTCTTTTTTTATCTACATAGATACCTGAGGGCTTCTCCTATACTAATATTATAAAGAGGAAAGATTTGATTGTTTATTTGTTTCAACATAGTGAAATATTGAATGTTGGTATTGGGATAGTTTGAGACCCGAGTAAGGACAAAGGGATTTATTATCTCGGGAGTATATTATTTTCCTATGGAAAAATCTGATAAAAATAGCTGAACGGATTCTGATTTTATTTGGTATGGGGGTGGTTGGAGATCCGAGGAAGGAGAAGATAATTTTTACCTTAAAAAAATATATCTGGGCGAAGCCACGTTTCGGCAAGTTATTTAGTATATACCATTTCAGTTTACGCATAATTTGAGTAAGTATCTCTATCTAAGAAGATTGTGATGCTTTTGTTGACTCAAAAAAGGTTTCCTGACTTCAACGTGATATAAGTATGAATTGAACAAAAGTGTCCAAACTTAATGTTGATTTCAGATAAATTTACTCAAAATAACAAAAATCGTTGCTTTTTGCCACATAATACAATAAAAAATATATAAACAATGTATCTACCCGCAGCAAAAATTTCATCAAATAAATTTACTTAATCAAAATAACATATTTCCCTTTCCATGATTGAAAATTCATAGATGAAATATAAAAAGAAACACAGATTTCTAAATCCACAGAAGAAATACTCTGCGATTCCTGACAACTCGTTACGTTGCTTTGGTGGAGTAATGTCGATATTGGCAATAAATCTGTATCGTTCCGCGTCCAGCCCCCAGGTCCGCTTGCGGGTCAACCGAACGTCAACAAAGGAACCGCTTCGTTGGGCCGTCTCCGCGCCTTGATTAGGGTTAACGTCGTATTCCGAAATGCTGTACAATCAATAAGGGGTTGCTCTGGCCGAATCAATATCGCAGAGATATCGCACAGGTACAATACACAAAGGAGCTCAAGCGTTGAGTTTTGTTACGCTGTTGTGTTGCTACTACCTACCGTCGATATTCCGGGAACTGTGTTTCAAGTATTAAGGAAAAATATGAATTTTTAAAATACGAGTACTTATGGGTTGTAATGAATGCAGCTGTTATGATTTTTTTGAAAATATCTAATTTGTAGTAAAAATAGCACATGAAAAGCTTTGCAACTGTCGCTTTATTTGTGCAGCATCAAACTTCGGCGTTAATGTAATTGTGTTGTTTCAGAACTTGAATTTCTTAGCTTATTATTTATTTGATCAACATTGATGAATATTGTTTTTACATATACTCGTAGTAGTGACGGGTCTTCGTATTACCTGGTTATATAAGTGTTTAAAAACGAACCCTCAAAGCTAAGGTGCAGTTGTTGGAGAATTGCAAATAATTTTTCACCTTAGCAGCTCAAACATACTGCGTTCCCTGCTTAAAAAGAGAGAGGGAAATGCGTTTTCCCTCACTGAGTGAGGAAAATTGATTTGAATTTAGAATGCTGCGAATCATCATTATGTACGAAACACGTCATTCGAAATTCGATTTATTAAATGTCAAAAAATAAGTCGTTCGGAAACTAATAAACCTCTAAAATGAAAATTATTCGGTAACGTTGTAATTAAATATATAATTAAATTATAAAATGAAATGAATACACTAAAGTAAAGAAAAAAATAAAGAATATGTTTTACAAAATAATACACAAATAATTTATAGTTTTAAAAATTCGCTAAGAAGCCGCACCGAGTCGCCAACGTTTACTAACAGTATTGTCTCGTCACAGTCCAAATAAATAGAAACGGACTCCACGGTGTCACTTCCTAATAAAACTATACATTTTCAAAATGTAACTTTTAATAACTGTAATTTTAAATTTTAATAGATACTTAGTTTTTGCAAATATATGTGGTTTCATTTTAATTCATATTGTTTCATTTATATCTCTAATAATGTTCTCACTGCTAAGGTGAAAAGTTGTATGTGTCACGCGAGAGAAAAGTTATTTCCATCTCGTGCCTTTGAATCCCTCGCGACGCTCAGGATTCTAATGTAGAATCAATTATTAGAATCCTTCGCTTACTCGGGATTCAAAATTAGCATTCGCTTGAAAAAAACCAACTTTCCTCTCTAGTTGAACAAATAACTATTGATTGTTTTGACTTGAACATTCTGTTCTTGCGTATTCTTGTTTTGAACAATTATTTAAACGGCTAACACGTTACAGGTTAAGGAAATTGTGTGTAACAACTTATCCAATCTTCAACTGTTGGTTTTGTAGTTATGTTGTGGTACTTTTGAAGCTAATCATATCAGGTCAGAACATGTTTAGCTAATCAGTCTGTGTGTAAAAAGAAAATACTTACTTGACACTGCTGCGGCCCCTGCCGGTTGGGAGACGCGGGCTTGGGGCGCACCTTTTTTGATGTAAGTGGTCTCGCATCCAGCCCTGTCACCGCCACCGATACCGTCGTGATGCCAGCCAACAGACTGCTCGAAGATGATGTCGTGCAATCTGGCGACGAGAAACAACAAACTGTCAGCTTCAAACATGACACACATAGATATAAAAATAAAATAATAATTAATAGACAAATAAATAAAACGATTTAGAAACGAAACAGAAGTCTACTAAATGTCATTTCACCATTTCCTAGTTACTTAGAGTAGATACAATTACATACTTAATACTACCTTACCACTGGAGCTGTGGTGTGTATACCATTTATTTCAGTCTGAGCTACTGTCTGAAACTGGAAGACTACTTAGATATAATTTTGTGTATGTTTTCGTACTATCTAGGCACTTTAAACTTTAGGAGCGTATCGAGGGGGTCCCACTAAACTATATTAATTATATTACGACAAAACTAAAACTTATTTTGAAAAAGGTATTAAATTACACTATGTTCTATTTAAATTTATTAATTTTATCCTTTAATTAATTAAAATAAATGTTAATTTTCTATTATATCGTTTATCGACAGTTATTTTCCTGAATGATGATAAATTGTAGGATATTTTGGACAGACGGTAACTGTGTTAAAGATCCTGTATCAATTCTAGAGCGCAAATCGGCAGAACTAGTGCGTACCATATATTGAGAAATGCGGATTCGTGGCATATAGTTGAAAAACAATTCGATTGTTTTTAAGGAGCCCCGATATCTAAGTTTAAATTTCAAAGAGAAAGATGTGCCAGGAAATCAGTTTTATGTTTTGCACTATCAGCCAGGCTATCATCAGGATAATGAAGTCACTAGACACGTGGAAATTGTTTTTTGCAGTCGTGTCAATTGACCATATAATATGGTTATCCTGTAATTCGTTCTCAAAAAGTTATCTGACAAGACGCATTTATAGGCGTCTAATAAAATGTTGTCTCAAATCACTACTAATCTTATATTTCAATTTACTAATCCTTAATACGAGTCACCGTATTTTTACGCTACACAATATAAAACTGGTTATACTATATAATATCCATTATACTCGTATATACCTCAGTTGTTACTCACGACTTTGACCGCGGCAATTTTATTTTTAAGTTTTTAAAGAACATAATTATTTTAAAGTACTTCTACGTAAAATATATTTTTAGTTTTATTTTCTTGCGGCAGAAGAACATATTGGTTTTCTCCGCAACCCGATCTTGACAACGCGACATATCCAAATTTGATACACATATATTGTCGCGGACATTTTTTTAAATCATTTCAAGAGGAATAATTCTTTCATACATATTTTTTTGGTATCTTGAACTGTTTTCGCAGCGCACGCAACGGAAGCCATCAAAGATAAATAATTTTCCCCGTTTTTTCCACATTTTCCATTATTTCTTCGCTCCTATTAGGCGCGACATGATGTTATGTAGCCCAAAGCCTTCTTCAATAAATGGTATATTCAATAAAAAAAGATTTTTTTAATTCGAACCAGAAGTTCCTGAGATTAGCGCGTTCAAACAAACAAACTCTTCAGCTTTATAATATTAGTATAGATTTATATCCATAAAAGATAGAATAAAATTATACAGAATATTTTACAAAGTAATGATTGATTCTGAATAATTTATTACAATATAAAATCGTCTAGTTAGCACACACGTCTAGTTACACAACAAGCGTATGACTCATAATGGCTATAGTATCATATTATAGAGAATAATATCTTGTTCATCTTTTGTTCCGAACCTCAATATTAGGTACGGTATTCTTTAACGACCGAAGTCTATTACAAATAAAACAACGTATTATTTGTTTTTGTAAAAAAAGGTCAAAGCGGATTATCCAGTAATTTTAGCTTTTGAGAAATATTCGTTACGTCAATAATACCTAGAAGATTATGGAAAAAGTAAATTATAGTGTAATTAAGTAACTGTATATGGATGAAATAAAAACTTGCTCGCCGAAAATGACGCAAATGTGTCTTTTGTGTTCCTTGTGTCAATGTTCATAATGTGTCATTTATCATGACAGCTCATGTCCAATCCCGTAGAAGGGCACGAACCTATCCAAACTATGTCGGGGTGATTAGGCTTTAGTAAACTACGCTGCCCCAGTGCGGGATGGTTCACTTATTATATCATTGAATTTGTTCGGTTGCTTCGCGAAGTTTTTCTTCACCGTAAGAGAGTCAGATACATGTCTGTGTACATTTATATGACTCTCCGATTTTTACAAGAAAATCTAAAGAAACAGACCATTTACAATTCCTGAGTTTCACGATTTGAAGACTAGTGCCGATACCACACCGCTACTAAAACAGGAATTTCATTAAATTTGTTTTTGATCTGTAAAGGTATATTTCAATAAAGAAAAAAATATCAGCTTTATTTCGAATGAGGAAAGATAGTATTTAATTAAAATCAATTTGCAACTCAGAAAACCCATTTAACAGTTTGATTCTATTTCGATAGATCTACTACATGAAATCTCTGCATCGCCTGAAGGTCGATTGGCAGAAAATGTCTTAGTTATTAACTCCTTATTAACTCCAATATTAGTATGTTAGTATGGAACTTTAAAAAACGTGAAACTACATACATATATGCATTTAAGTTGGTAGAACTGTGTCGGTACAAATGTGATTCTGAACACCAAAACTGATTTTGAAAAGAAATAAAATCAAAACATACACTAATATCAAAATTAACAAAGGAAAAAAAAGCTCGAACCAACAATACTGTAATTTCTCCGTGCACAAATGGAATGATATTGACAATGACCGTTGTTGGAAATTTTCCGCCCCTAATTCGTCCGTCCGCTTTAATTTAGCACGGCCGGCGCGCAAACAAAGCAGAAAACGTCTATCGGCGATATTTTCACAAAATTATACTTTGCTTCGTCGGCGAAAAACTGTCTGAGTAGGTTAAAATGAAGATTGCTACGGTCGAAAATCAATTTTGCGAGTTTCCCTATTGTGATGTAAAACAAATTAATTGTGTAGGAGTGTATGTATCTTTAATTATTTCCTCCTTGAGATAGCACTTCAAACAAAAGTATAGCTATAGATAAGGTTTGCATGACTATATAGACGTTACGCTCGTCTGTGCATATGCATACACGAGCGTGTATAACGCCAGCTCAATAGTAATACAGACATGGAGTGACTTTTGTGCAACTAATTGACTTTTTTTACGTACTCCGGGCATTATTCATATGACGCGTAAATAAAAGCAAAGGTTTTTTTTATTTTTATACAGGTTGGAAAGTTTCAATGGGGCAGCCAAGAGAGGTACTTTAATTGTTGCAGCTACAAGAAATTAGTCTTAGGAGACTATCCATAATTTTGCAAAATATTTCATTAGACCTATCTCCTAAGACCAATTTCTTATAGCTGCAACGACTAAGGTATCCTTGGCTGCTCCATTGAAACTTTGTATGTAAACCCTGTATATTGATATCTGAATAATTGCACAAAAATGGCGCCTTATCATTAATTCTCGAACTACCATGTCAAACTAAAGTGATATTAAATATTTAAAGAACATAATTTAGTTTAATAATACGTCATTTTGTATTAAAGATTACATCGAAGCAGAGTAATGCAAGGCGTTTGATTATTTTCTAGAACAAAATGAAACTTTTTTGGTGGCTACCGGCAGCAGTAGTTAATCTCAGCTTTTATGTGTATGCAGAAACATGATTAACTCCCTGTTGTCGGCAAAAGCCATCTCCTGTCGCGCCCACTGAACAAGTGAGGTATACCAGAGGTTCACAAATTGTATCGCAACCAAAAATCGTTTGGATGCCTTTGTTTATCCTATATACCCGTAGTAGAACCTATCTCATTAATTTCTCTCTAATTTTTATTCCCACCTCAATCTTATACCTCCCTTTAAGGGTTAAGATTTCTATTTACGTGAAGTGAAGTTGAAAACACTTTACCTCCTTGACCAGATGAGTTAAGGCCTAATCGCATATATCAGTATCTTGACTCATCAATAGCAATCAATATAGAAACGTTCTTATGACTTTACCTTTGCGTTTATTTGAATAGTTCTATAATTATTTTCTTATGCTCTTTTACTCTTATTTGGTTCATTATATAAAACTAACTGCCCGCGTTATGTTCGGTGACTTCACGTTTTTTTTAGGACCTCCATAAGAAACTCAAAATTTAGACTATGTGTTATTTCTGATGTATAAGCTATATGTGGTAAGTTTCATTCAAATCCATCAGTAGTTTTTACCGTAAGAGGAGTAACAAACAGCCATACTTACAAACTTTTCGCCTTTATATAGTAGTAGATATTTTTTAAGATAAGATTGTTAAGCTTTTTTGTTTAAGAATTTTTTAGTAGTAATTCCGAGTGGGCAACATGGAGCTTTATAAAATTAATGATGTGTGTTTAACTACAGCTCGGTCGAACCTTACAGAAGAACAGGCATGACTTTTATTACGTATAAAAATGTTTCATTAGCGCCGGACTTCACTAGCAACTGTGAAGCTTGTAATTAAACTGATCATTGGATGTCCCATGCAAGCACGGCCGGGTCGTTAGAGGCTCGCAGATTGCTACGCGAATTGACGTAATAATCGTTACGAACAGTTGAACAGTCCAACGTGAGGCGAAATGAACCCTATGTGCACTCAGAAGAGTTTATATTTAAGACTTGGGCAGTGATGATCGTCGGTAGATTACCGGAGTGGACAAAGCACCTGGATGCACAAAGGCCATCTCTCTTCCGCCTTAATAGAAACTGTTCATCAGCGCGGACGTAACTAAGACGCCATCATCGGCACTTATTGTCTCTGCTAATCTGCTATATCTTAATCATTTGCCGGATTTGAAAATGTTTTAAGAATAGACAGAAATAGAAATTTACCATACTTAAGTGACAAGTGACGGAATCACCGTTTTGACGACCTCCGTAATCGAGCGGTTAGTACACTAGTTTCAAGGTGTCGCCGTCTCTGAGGACCCAGGTTTGAGTCCCGGTGGGGGCAGATGTTTATGTGATGAATGCGAGCATTTGTACCTTAGTCATGGTTGTTAATATACATATATTTCTATCAAAAATATATATATGTTTATCTATCCATTACCCTAGATCCCATAACACAAGCCTTACAGAGCTTAATTTGCGCTAGGCCAATTGATGTAAGTGTAAGATATATATATATTTTAAATATACCGTTAGTTATATTATATTTTCCTTTAAACTTTTGCTTTTCACCATCTTCAGTAAGGTAAGTCTCATCAAAACCTTCGAGTACTTATACCGAGTTACGCTCTCTAAGCTTCCACCCCTTTCCGGAATTTGAAGCTTTATAGTAAGTAAGGCGTAGAATTACGAATATTTTTAGGTCAATCTTCAGGTACAGAAAAAAAAGTTTCTGATATATATATATCAGAAACTAAAAATTCCAATACATAGGAAAAAAATAATATAAAATTTATATTCACAAACAGTCATATCAATATACACGTATATAAATGTATGTTATACAATGATAACGCTATTCTGTTTTATACGTCTTTATGTCGCTCGCCCGTCTACGTTGCTTATTTTTGAAGGGATTTGATACTCAATTAAATTATGGTTTAAATGTTTTTATTGTAATATAATTAAAAATCTTTATTATTTTTAGATTTGAATTGAGATTTTTTAGAATTTTGATTTTTCATGCTGACGTTAATTAACATAAAAGTTTTCCTTAATTATTTAATAACAGAGAAATATTAACTTTTTTATACCTCTTAATGGACTATAAACTAAGTAATAAAGTAATTTAAAGTCAAGAAAATATGTTTTCAGTAAAGTTATTGCTAATAAAGCTCAATATCCTAGAAAGAAAAATTGGCATTACGTTCAAAATTTGTTTTTCAATTTCAGTATACAAAGTATACAAAATCCAGTATATATATAAACAACATACAATAATTGCCACAAGTCATGTGATAAGATTTAAGTAATTGATAACAATGTGATTTTCATTATTGATAATTGTCCTTATATTATTGTATAGTGGACGAACGAAAGAAATTTTATACTTATTATTATTATTTTGTTTAAAGATTTTTTTCGGATGTACATCTGTTGTTACAGTAGTGGGTTCAATCATAATACATGTTGAATGATTTGCGACGTAATATCTAGAGACTGCCAGTTGTCACGACATTATTATCAATCAATCGGGAGGGTCAGTGACCAGTTTCTTTTCGGACTAAAGAGAAATGTTGCCCACATTTTAATATTGGAACATGTTCGGAATACAATGCTATTTTCTATTACATTTGCAGTACCTATTAACAGAAACGAAGTTCCTCAGTCGTTGAAGTATCCTGGTGAGTTATGTAATGAAACAATTATTGTAACTTCTATAACAACCGATCGTCCTAACAAGAGAAAGAGTTGCTGAACATATCCTACGCGACATTACCTATTCATCACATGCAATGTTGAAAAGCGGCACTCTGTTACGTCACATCTTGCGAGGCTCTCAAAGAGATGGCTGATCATTTTTCTCGGGTTCCATTAGTACGCATCGGTCAGAGAGATGGATGCGCGGCCCGCACAAACATAAACAAACTAATGGCGGAGGCCAGTGACAAAGAACAGTCCATCAGGGCCCTGAGCCGGAGAATCAATACGGGCGCATGGATAGACGGATAGTTACTGAGATGTGACTAACTCTCATATCGATATGATAAATCCAATGCAAATGTTGAAATCAAGATGAATCCAACCAGTGAGCTATACACGCGCACCAATTATACAGGAAAAATAAAGATAATATGTATTGGTAAAGTTAACAATTAGTATAGTCAATCTGTACGTTGAATGGTGAAAAAATTACCTAAAGGGTAAGTCTTGTTTTTTCTGTTTGCCAAATGACGTCACTAAGCCACCTTGGCTTATGGTTTGGTATATTCAATTCGTAGGGGTTTTTTGAAACACTACAAAACCCTCAAATATTGTTGAATTGCATTTTTCTTAAAAATTGTAGAGGGCGTTGCTACAATTTATGTCATTGTAGCAATGTCGTACAACAAAAAATGCGTATTGTAGATGGCGATGAAGTCTCAAAAAAAGTGTTTTTCACTTTTTCACTCTGAAAATATAATTTTAATGGAAAACTTTAAATGGAAAAGTTGTTTCTACATAATTGTCAACAACTTTTGTATATAGTTTTTTTTTCGACAGATTGACTGTATATTTAAATATAATCCGACATAACCCATCACAATGGTAAACGGAAACGATTGACGATGAGGAACTACGGCTGGCAATTACTGTTCGATGGCTCCAATACGATAGGGCAAATAACACTGACAAGAACATACACTAGACATATAAAATAATAATAAACAGGAAACAAAACTAATAACAATGAAAATGTGTAAAAACAAATGAAAGGATACTAAGCATTTAACTTTGCCTATTACTCGTATTCCGAAACTTGAGCTTGGCTTGAGCATCTAGCCCTACAAGAAAAGAAATCAGAAAGATATACATATTTTAATTTCAAAATTATACAAATACTATATATATACAAGAGAATTTCTTTAAAGATGATAGGATGACGTAGCGTAATATTTATTATTTTTACTGTTATATAATTGTTGAGACATTAGTTTTACTCATTTTTAATACTTATTTGAATAACCCTTATTCTTTTAAGTAAAAAATAAATAAATAAATTCAAAGGTAAGCTGCAGACTACACCTCTTCATACGAGTATGTCTATTTTTGAAGACTGTTTCAATCACCAAGCATTTCACGTTCTAAATAATGTAAATAAATTATTATTGTAGTGTGGATATTTGAAAAGAGCCGATAGAAAATTAAATCTTCAGAGATTCTTGCCTGTTCTTCTCGATATGTTTCTTGCAATTTCCGAACAGCTAGTAGGATGAGGATCACTTTGTATTTGCAATTTAACTTTCATTAACTTGACTTAGTAATTTGATTAAAGCATGCTTTGAATTTTATAATTTTATTTTGCTCGTGGCTTTATTTTCTAAGAACTAAATAGTTTCAATAATTTTTTTTTAGACTAAAATTGTGTGTTTGATACATCACTTGAACCTTCAGTTACTCGTAATGATAGTAAGGAAGAGAGTTCCATATCGGATAACCAATCGAGACCGTGTCTGACCAAACTCGAAATTTTTACATTCGACGGTAACATTGAAAATTTTACTACATATTATGTTGACGGCAGCCTCAATTCAATCAATGTATAATAGTAATTACTTAAGTTAGCTTGTAAGTCTCATTCAATAAACTGTGCGTGATTTGTCTTTTATTTCCCCTAGATATAAGTTATTAAACAGATAATTAGGAATATCAACAAGTCATAGAAATAAGCCTAGAAATGTATTGTAAATGTACATGTCACGAGCCACGATGCGCATTTAGACTCCCCGCCAGTTTAACTACGCAAAAATGTATATAATTCGGGCCGAAATCGCCATTGAGTCAGTCTACCTCGAGACGAAGCACAGCAAGAAGTCAGCAAGTAGTCAGCAAGTAGTCAGCAAGTAATAGTAGTGCTGTGAAAGTGAGTGCTCAACGAGTAATAGTGCTCCAGGTTTCCCGTAGTTCGGAATCCCTGTGAAACAAAGGCCCGGCCGTGACTGTACATACCGGCGTAGAATAAGAATAGTGTAACAGTGTTCAATTGGTGTAGTCAAGAATAAATAGTCTCGTATGTGGGACTTGTATTTCAAAACGACGCTTTCTTATTTCAATCGACTTTGTCTCTTCTGCTGAAGATCAACCCTGCACCTACCACCGTCTTGAACAACTGGTCCTTCGTCACCGGATCTTCAGAAGAGCAAGAAATCGAGGAAAGAAGAATTCAAGATGTCCACATACTCGACAAGAAGCCAGGCTCGTCGGGTTGAAGAGCAATCGCACCAGAATCAGGAAGATCAAGTACACGGCACCAAGAATGAACGATTGCAAGAAGTTCGCCGTGGAGGAATTCCGGGGGGTCTGCCCGTGTCTGAACTACACACGGACTCCGGGGTCGCCGCGTCGTTACTCCAAGCAAATTCGCCGTCTACGTCCAATCGAAGAGGACTCCCTGACTACCGTGTGCCCGAAATACCACTGGCAGGAGGAAGAATTCAGGACTTCACCACACAGACGCCGAGTACCGTACGTCGTGTGCCGGCACCACAAGCACCGGCTAGCGTAACGTCATCAAGAAGCAGTCGCGCTCAACGAGACGCCGCCAGAAGAAGAATCGAATATGAAGCCGAACTGGAACTGTTCAGATCACAACAACGGCTCACAGAAATGAAGAAGAATATGCAACTGGCCGAGCTGGAAGCCGAAGAAGAACAAGAACAAGAAATTCCTGAACAGCAAGTCGAAGAAGTGCAAACCCGCGTCGGGAATGGGTTGAGAAGTCACCATTCGTCGAACAACCCACGCAGAAGAGGATCGTCAGCCACGCCTCGGATCTGAAACAACATGAAGTAATAAAAGAACTGACGACCGCAATCCGCGATATGTCAAGACCTCGCCCGATGCCGCGCGCCTTCTACGAGCTCCCGCTCTTCAACGGCGACCCGGCAGAATGGATCTTCTTCAAGAGACGCTATGAAGAATCAACGAAGATGTGCGATTTCAAGAGAACAGAAAACCTCGCAAGATTACAAGTGGCAATCCAAGGAAAGGCGAAACAACTAGTGGAAGATTTACTGCGCACAAGTTATGATCCTGATGAGATTATGAAGACGCTCGAACGAGCCTATGGCAACCCAACGCTACTTCTGCAAGCCACAATTTCGAAGATAAGAAGCCTACCAAGAGTCAACGATAACGACTGCAACGGGCTACGAATACTCAGCGCATCAGTCCGGTCCTGCGTTTCCACACTTCGCAACATCCACGCCGACGGATACATCAACAACCCGCAACTTGTGAGAGAACTACTCGACAAGCTTACGCCGACGCAACGCAACGAGTACTGCAAATTCGCACGCCGCGCTCAAGCAGAAGACATCGACTTTCGAGTTTCGCCGACACTCCTGATCTTCGTCGAATTCCTCGAAGAGCTCGCCGACACTGCTGCCTTCATGCTACCCGCTGAACTCGTTGGTAGCACGTCATCGAACATGAAGACTCCAGCAACAAATCTCAAGACAGCGCCCGTGCACGGCAAGACTCCGATGACAACACGCAGGAAGCTCATCGAATCATGGAAGTCGCTGAAGTCGAACTCAAGTGTGAAGCCTGCGACAAGCCTCATCACCTCTCCAAGTGCGAAGTGTTCAAGAAGATGAACAACGACGAGCGATGGCAACTAGTGAAGAGCAAACGACTGTGCTTCAAGTGCATGTCAGGAAGACACAGCAAGATGTCATGCCGTGCGAAGAAGTGTAAGAAATGCAACAGACCTCATCACGAACTACTACACGCCGACCGCCCGAACAACAGTGAACAAGAGGCCGCGCCAACCGAACGTGTGACGAGCATCGGCGATCAACGAGTCAAGTCGCTACTGAAGATCATCCCTGTCACCGTGGAAGATGGGAAGATTGAACGGCACACATACGCGCTGCTAGACGACGGCGCTACAGTGTCACTGATCGACAGCACATTGGCCAGCAACCTGGAAGGAAGCAAGCAACCGCTACACATCGTCAGCGCTGGGGGTCATTCCATCATCGACGACGAGTCGCGCCGAGTGGTCGTCAAGATTCGAGGTGCAAACGACAAACACCACTCACTCACTATGCGCACCATGAAGAACATAGATCTCCCGCCGCAGACGATAAGTGAAGACCTGATCAAGCGACACAAGCATCTCCGAGGGTTGAACTGCGACAGCATGAACGAAGCTAAGCCACTACTGCTCATCGGCCAAGACCACTGGGAACTGATTGTTGGAGGTGACTTTCGACGTGGAAGATCGGGCCAACCTGCAGCATCGCTCACTCAACTGGGTTGGGTGATACATGGGCCAGTCAGTTGCCGAGAAGAGGGACACGAAAGAGTCAACCAGCTGTCCGACCTTGAAGACATCGTGAAGAAACAGTTCGAACTCGACGCCATTGGAATTAGCAAAGAGTCAAGACAGAACAGTGACCACGCACGCGCCGAGAAGATTCTGCAAGAAACATCCAAACGAACTGCAGATGAATGGGAAGTGGGGCTACTATGGAAGCAGGATGATATCGACCTGCCAGACAACTACAAAGAAGCCGAAAAACGACTGAAGAATATAGAAAGGAAGATGGATCAAGACGAACAATACGCGAATGCCTACTGCCAACAAATGCAAAGGCTGATAGACAAGGGCTACGCGCAGAAGGTCAATGGGTCAACGAGTTCATCGCCTGTATGGTACCTGCCTCATTTCGGTGTTACCAATCCTAACAAGCCGGGGAAGCTGAGACTGGTCTTCGACGCCGCCGCGACCTGCAAAGGGACGTCCCTCAACGACAACCTGTTGAGTGGACCTGACCTGATGAATTCCCTGCTCGGTGTGCTATTTAAGTTCCGGTCGAAACCAATCGCCATGACAGCTGACATCGAAGACATGTTCCTGCGAGTGAAGATCGCCGACAAAGATCGAGGGGCACAGCTATTCCTGTGGAGAGGCAAGGATCGCACCAGAACACCAGACGTCTACGCCATGAATTCCCTGATCTTCGGAGCTACGTGTTCGCCTACATGCGCCATCTACATACTGAATCTCAACGCCAACGAGTTCAAAGAAGAACACCCGGATGCTGTACGTGCGATACAGGAGCGCCACTACATGGACGACTACCTAGACAGCGTAGATGACATCAGCACCGCCGTGAAGCTCGTCGAAGAAGTTACAAAGATACACGCAAGAGGGAACTTCCACATACGAGATTGGAAGACGAACAGCTGTGAACTCAGAAAACAGCTGCCCGATAGCATATCATCATCGGTCGACCTAACGAGACTGATGGGAAAAGTCGAGAGGACCTTGGGCATGATATGGAACACAGAAGAAGACACCATCACATTCGACCTGTCGTTTAAGAAAATCAAGAAAGAAATCGCCGAAGGTCAAGAAATACCCACGAAGAGAGAATTTCTACGATTCATCATGAGCCTGTTCGATCCGTTGGGCTTGATCTGTCCGCTCACCATCGACTCAAGAATATTGATGCAACGAGTATGGAGAACGGGGATACAATGGGACGAGCCACTCACTGAAGACTGTTTCGTCGACTGGAAGAAATGGCTCTGCGACCTGGAAGCAGTAAGAAGCCTGAAGATGCCGAGATGGTACGGGCTGAACAGCTCGACCTTGGAGCTCCACGTGTTCGGCGACGCCAGTGAACAAGCATACGCCGCCGTAGCCTACCTCGTCGATGAACACAGGAACGTCACGCTCGTCGCAGGAAAAGCAAGAGTTGCACCACTGAAAGTTGTCTCCGTGCCACGACTCGAGCTGCAAGCCGCGCTTCTAGCCTGTCGTTTGGCCGAAACCGTCGAGAAAGAACACGCCGTGAAAATAGCATCGAAAACCCTGTGGACCGACTCGAAGACAGTACTTCAATGGATACGAGCAAATCCACGCGACTTCAAGCCATACGTAGCTCATCGACTCGCCGAAATCGACAGAAAATCGCAAGTTAGTGACTGGCGCTGGGTACCTACTGCACACAACCCTGCCGATGAAGCCACAAGAATTGGATGGAACAGCGAGGGCTCGATATGGATGACGGGCCCACCTTTCCTACGTCTACCACCAGAAGAGTGGCCAGAGATGACCAGCTGCGTCGCTACAGAAGAAAGCACGCACGAGATACGTAGCACCGCGCAAGTACATGTAACGACGGAGCAACCCGAACAGCTGATTGACATAAATCGGTTCTCTTCGTGGCAACGCGCCGTGAACACGACAGCACGCGTGATAGCATGGACAAGTTCGAGTAGTAGACATCAGAACTCCGCACGGAACCCTGAGACGACCAGCCTGCAAGGTGATCGCGCTGCCTACGAACGAAGATGTTTCGGAGCAACTTCCTCAACAGGGGTGGAATGTTGACGGCAGCCTCAATTCAATCAATGTATAATAGTAATTACTTAAGTTAGCTTGTAAGTCTCATTCAATAAACTGTGCGTGATTTGTCTTTTATTTCCCCTAGATATAAGTTATTAAACAGATAATTAGGAATATCAACAAGTCATAGAAATAAGCCTAGAAATGTATTGTAAATGTACATGTCAAGCCACGATGCGCATTTAGACTCCCCGCCAGTTTAACTACGCAAAAATGTATATAATTCGGCCGAAATCGCCATTGAGTCAGTCTGGAGTGCCACGACGCGTATGGAGTGCGGACTACCTACCCTCGGATCCCCAATAGTCGCTCCGCGTTCTACCCACGACTCCATTTGTTATCCCCCCCACCTCGTCTACCGCGGACAGCGTGCGCGCGGAGGCGCGCGACTCGCGGAAACGAGGACCGGGGGTGGATGCGAAAAACTTTTCACGCCACCCACATACTGCCGTGTTTTACACAAGTGTTCAAGCAACACCAATAGATGCCACCACCTAAAGCATCAGCGATACCGCCCAACATCAGTAGGAGGAATACCGAGAACCCTACTGATGAGGAAGGAAGAAGCGACCCCGTCGGCCCCACCGAACTGACATGCCTATCTCTAGATAGGACCTCGAGTTCGGTGAGGGAACACGTGGTTGAAGACGGAGGAGAATCCCCCGCCCCACTATACTGCGGGCCAACTGGAGGGATCCGAATACTGGAGGACGTGCAGATCGTCCCGCCCAGGACTACCACGGACCCCCACCAAACGCCAGCCCAGCAAAGGTCGGAGAAAATGCCGCGTACCATCAAGATGCCCTCCGAGTCGCCTGCGAGCCCTGACGACGACGAAGTATTCAGGACGCCGACCCGGACTCCGACCCAGGAAACCACCACCGTCACCATCACCGCGCGCCCCGCAGGCAGCGCACGTGAGAGTGCGTCCCGGGACGCCTCACGCGAACGCGCGACCGCTCGCGCCGCCGACGCAGGCGCGCTCCGTAGCCGCGCCGCGACCATCGCTGCGCCCCCTGGCGCGGTCGCAACCCCACGCGCGCCCCGAGGCAGCGCCGCCGCCGCAAGCGCGCCCCGTGGCAGCGCCGCCGTCGCGAGCGCGCCCCGTGGCAGCGCCGCCGTCGCGAGCGCGCCCCGTGGCAGCGCAGGTGCCGCGGCTGCGTCCCGAGACCGCACCGGCACGACCGCGCCCCGCGAAAGCGGAGGTAAAAACAAAAAACCGCTAGTACCCCATCTAGCGGCGGGAAGCGGCACTATTACAACACCAACATCAATAATAGTGGAAAAGACGGTAGCTGCCAAACAAACGCCAACGCCACCGGGGGCACCTCACAACACCCCAATGACCCCGGCAACCACGATACCAGCCAGAAATCAGCCCATCTCGACATCTCTGACAGAGATACACCGAGCGAAACCGCAAAGGCAACGATCAAGTAGCCGACAGTCAGAGCGTTCGATGAGATCGGACCGCTCGACGGACCCTACACCGGAGAGAAGCGGATCCCGCTCCTCACTAGGCCCACCACTAGATGAGCCCCGAGCGATGGTCCAAACGCCGATCCCCGGATACGGACCGAGCGCCCCGACTCCCTTCACCAGCAGCACAGCACCGGAGACACCCAGGACGCAAAAGCGAGCCCGCGAAGAGGTGGATTCTGACAAGTCGGACCAAACAAAGCCAGCTGTAAGACCAAAAACCGACCCCTCTCCGGCCTCGCAAGCATCACAAGTGCAGCCGCAACCTTCCACAAGCTATGCGGACCAAGCTAGAACCACCCGCATAGCAGAAGAAAATAAAATCAAGACCACCGCCGAAGTGGAAAATAAAAACAAAACTACCCAGCAGCCGAAACAAAAAGAAGCACAGAAATACCCTCCAATCATAGTGGAGAAATTAGATAATTGGCCAACCCACTTCAAAAAATTAAAAATAAAGATTGGAGGGCCAATTAATGCAAGACCCCACGGCTTAGGCATAAGATTTATGCCTAAGTCAGATCAAGAATACCGCGAGGTACAAAGATATCTCACCGAAATAGAGAAGACGGAGCCACTGTCGTGGTACTCGTACGCCCCGCAGGACGAGCGCAGCGTGAAGGTAGCGATAAGGGGCCTACCGTCGAACACCCAACCGGAAGAGCTGCTGCAGGGGCTGGAAGAGTTAAACTTTCAGCCCCACTACGCAAAAGCAATAAAAGCCAGACAAGCCAGGCCGGGCTGCGTCTACTTCGTAGAACTCAAACGGACGCCTAACACCATCCCGGCAATCTACGAAGTACGGGAGCTGCTTGATTTCCCCGGAATCAAAATTGAAGCCTGGAGGGGCAAAAAGGGGCCGGCACAGTGCCACAGGTGCCAAACATTCCGCCACTCGTCCACGAATTGCCACAGGCGGCAGGCGTGTGTCATCTGTGGCGAAGAGCACGCGGCAAAGGATTGTCCACGCCCACGAGACCAACCGGCAACCTGTGCGAACTGTGGCGGCCCGCACGCCGCAAACAACACGAGCTGCCCAGTGTTCCAGAGGGAGGCGCGCAACCGAAGAGCTGGCACGGTCGCGCGGACCTACCAAAACACCCGCGTCCTCGAAAGGAGAGAGGTAGGGGAGGACGAGCCCACTGCTGGGCAGTCATTAATGGCCGCCGCTAACACCCCTGGAGCTCCAGCGCCTAGGTCTAAACGAAGACGCGGCGGCAAGGGCAAAGGTAGGAAAACCGGAAGTGCAGCCCCCGATAATGCAAACACACAACAGCGAGCAACCACTACCACTACATCTAAGGTAGTAGAAACAAGACCAGAAGCCCCGCCCCGAAAACAAAAAGTAAGGGAAGAGATCGAAGCCCGAGCAGCCCCCGCTACTGCTGCCCCCGCGACAACCCGCGAGGACACGCAGAGCGACAGCCAGGCCGCAAGTAAATAAACAAATACACTGACTAACGAACCGGTGGTCGCCGCCCCACACCAGGGGACGAAGGCGAAGCCGGCGTCGGATAGTACAGCACTAGATGCCGTACGCGATGTGCTGATAGAGGTACTGCAGGAGGTCACTCACGACCTACAGCGGGGTGCTAACGTCAGCAGCATAATAGGCGTACTATTCAGAGGGTTATTCCAATTGATAACAGTATGGCGAACTATCTAACGCTAATACATTGGAATGCCTGCCGCTTACAACAGAAAGTCCCACTGTTGCGGATGATACTAGCAGAACACAGGGTTGATATCGCCCTGATAAGCGAGACACACCTAAAACCATCAGATAGGTTTCAACTCGCAGGATACCACGTCTATAGGCAGGATGAGATATCACCGCACGGCCATGCATACCGGGGGCTGGCCGTGCTGGTAAGGAAGAACATCGTCCACCATACCCTGCCTATATGTCATCTAAAGGCGTCTTATGCCTTAGGCATCGAGATCTCCCTCCAATCACTTGGACCCACGCGTGTGTATGCCTTCTACCGACCACCTACACGAACAAAGCAGAGCCACGTGGAGGTAGCGGATATCCACCATCTGCTGGAATCGCCCCTCCCAACGCTAATATGTGGCGACTTTAATTGCAAACACACGTCGTGGGGATCCAACATCAGTAATGGAGACGGAATTAAACTGTTCAATGACGCCGAACAAAGAGGGTATATGATCATGGGCCCGGATACCCCGACGCATTACCCCCACATCGACACACAGATGCCAGACGTGATTGACCTAATAGTGGCACGTGGGCTAGAGTCAGTCACAATCAAACAACATGTGCTACCCGACCATACAAAGTCAGACCATCAAATGGTACTCGTGCACCTGGTACCGCCCATAAGATGCCAACAGCCAAGTCCAAGGAAGAAGCAAGACTGGGTCGAATTTTCCACCCAAATGGAAAACACAACGCCCAACTTCCCCGTAAACACCAAGGAGGACGTTGATACCCTTGCGACCGAGCTAACCAAGAGCATCCAAAGCGCCCTGGCGGTATCAGTCATCGAGCCGAGTACCACGAGACCACACCAAGCCTTTCACTCAATACCACCTAGAGTGAAAGAGCTCATACTAGAGAAGAGGAAGCTTCGCCGCCAATGGCAGACCGCCCGATGTCCACTACTGAAAACAAAACTAAACAAATTAGTAGAAGTGATATCGGGCGAGCTCCAACAAATAAGGACTGAATCCTGGGAGCGTGCAATAGACAAGGCAGGTGAGGATTGGGAGTCAATGCACAAACTGTGCAGAAGGCTAACCAACAAGCCGCCTGCTGTGAGGCCGCTAAAGGGTTCGGACGGCTCACTTAAATACCATGCAGAAGAACGCGCTGAACTGCTCGCAGACTACCTAGAGCAGGTCTTCCGCCCGAACCCCACCACAGATTACCAGCACGAGCGGCTTGTTGATGACCACCTTCGAGCCTACTTCGCAGAGGAGATCCAACCTGATGAGGACCCAATCATCTTCACCCCGGGACAGGTGAGGAGGACCCTAGGACGCCTGCCAAGGAAGAAGGCCCCCGGCATGGACCTCATCAGGAACGAGGTCCTGAAAAAGCTACCCGGCAAGACCATAGCGGCCATAACCCGATTGTATAACGGGATCATGAGGACCGGGCACTTCCCAACCGAGTGGAAGGTTGGGAAGGTCATAATGATCCCCAAACCGGGGAAGGACGTAACACGACCATCCAGTTACCGTCCAATCACACTGCTGCCGACCCTAGCGAAGACGTGGGAGAAGTTGCTCCTCTCCACTATCTCACCCCACCTGAAGCCAAGAGATGAACAATTTGGGTTTCGAGAGGGGCACTCGACCACCCACCAATTAATGCGGCTATTACACAAGGCGGCAGCAGCCTACAACAAAAAGGAACACACCGTGGCAGTGTTCCTGGATATGGAGAAGGCCTTCGATAGGGTGTGGCACGAAGGCCTTCTCTACAAGCTGTCCAACACCACACTACCACGAAGGGTGGTTGCAGCCATCAAATCCTACCTGGAGGGACGCAGCTTCAAGGTCACGGTAGAGAAATGCTGCTCCACGCAAAGACCCATCAGAGCAGGAGTACCGCAAGGGGGATGTCTGTCGCCGGCGTGCTACTCTGTATATACAGACGACATCCCGACCGAAAAAGAGGCCATGCTCGCGCTATATGCGGACGACGCTGCCTTCGTCACAACGTCCATAGGACACAACCATGCAGCTGTCAAAATGCAGCGACAGCTCAACAGACTGCCTGAGTGGCTCAGCAGATGGCGCTTGGTCGCAAATCCATCTAAGACACAAGCCATCTCGCTGAGCACAGCAATCACAATGCCGCCCAAACTGCACCTCCTGGGCCAGGACATACCATGGTCACCACAAGTAAAATACCTGGGGGTGACGCTGGACAGGAGGATCGCAATGACATCGCACGCCACAAACGCTGTAAACATGGCAAGAGCAGCCAGAGCAAGACTGCGACCAATTTTGACATCTCCCAGGCTGCCCATCAGGATGAAACTGGCGCTGTATAAGCAGTACATTAGACCCAGACTCTGCTATGCAGCGCCAGCATGGTACGCCTTAACAAATGCAGGATCGCGCAAGAAGATGGCCGCTCAACAATCCCTGGCACTCAGGCAGGTTGTGGGGCCCCCAGATACATGAGAAATGACAGGATTGCAAGTGACTTGAGGATGGAGACGCTGGACCTGTTCATCAGGAAGATGGCAACCGCCCTATTCAGGAAGGCGGCCACCTCAAGTCACCCCCTAATCACTGATATCGCACCCTACCACGCCCGCCCTCCAGACAGGCGTCACTACCCAAGATACCTTTACCTACCATCACCACCAGAGGAGGTAGATGGTTAAAGAAGATGCCACAGAAATCAGAGGAGGAAAGAAGTTTACAACCCTCAACCAAGATAGTAGAGCGATAAGCTCCTAACATAGGCTGAGGAGATGAAGCCAAGGCGTATATCGCCGCCCCAATGCCCCAGCCGTGGTCACGGCTGGCGATTGACACCACCTGCAAAGGGAAAATCCCTGATCGGTTTCCGTCCAATAGAGGACGAAGAGAACACCCACGACGGCATTGAGTCAGTCTACCTCGAGACGAAGCACAGCAAGAAGTCAGCAAGTAGTCAGCAAGTAGTCAGCAAGTAATAGTAGTGCTGTGAAAGTGAGTGCTCAACGAGTAATAGTGCTCCAGGTTTCCCGTAGTTCGGAATCCCTGTGAAACAAAGGCCCGGCCGTGACTGTACATACCGGCGTAGAATAAGAATAGTGTAACAGTGTTCAATTGGTGTAGTCAAGAATAAATAGTCTCGTATGTGGGACTTGTATTTCAAAACGACGCTTTCTTATTTCAATCGACTTTGTCTCTTCTGCTGAAGATCAACCCTGCACCTACCACCGTCTTGAACATATTACGAGCCTAATAACGATTCAACGGGATGGCACAAGGTAGATTGAGTTTGCTTTATTATTATATATTTAAAGCTTATATTAACTCAGTCTAATATCACAACTGAGTTCCAGCGATTCCACCCAGCAACTTTTGAGGCGGCTTCCGGTCTGTGCGCTAATTAATGAATTCGATCGTGCCAGTGTTTGACTACGATATTGGAGTACGCCTGTTTTCCCGAAAATAATCAGTGATCACGGCAGCGCCGCGGTGTTCTCAATTTTTGGATTGTTTGCGCCCCTACCAAGCCCACCCGTCTCTTTGCTTTGGTTCCGATGATGTTTCATCATAGTTTCCCTTTTGATATTTGACTTTTGAATATAAAATTAATTAGTTGGGAGCAGAGCTATTATAATATCGATACCATAATTTTTGATATAGTCCAACTAAATGTCATGGTAACCAGAAAAGAAAGTACTTATTATAAATGAAAAAGGTAATTTTTATTAGAAATTAAAATAAAATTAAGTACACAAAATGATAAAACAAAATGCCACTGGTATAATACCTTACAATTAAACCAATTCTAGCTATTAAATAACTTGGGTAGACAAGAGTTGCCTAAAAATAGTAAATTATAGAAATTATACAAAATAGCACTATCTTTTTATCAGCATCTAGTTAAGTGTAAATGAACAAGTAATTAAAACAACAATTAACACTTTCAGCAATGTTCAACTAAACTAACATAATATGAGCGTGTTCATATAACAATTTTATATTCTTCCCGAGGAGCAACTCGTCAGCCTGTGAATTTGGCCAAATTTAATTATAACGTCGAACAACATCAAACTTTCTCTGTTGTTGTCGAGCATGAAGTTGAAAAAAAGGAAAATTTCCTCGTCACAGGTGAACAGCCGATTTCACGAAGCTTTAGTTCCAATTCGCTACTTCTCAGAAGAAAAGTTAAGCGTATTGATCGGCACGGCACCTATATTAAACGGTTCGTATTTGTTAACATTATATTGAGAAAAGAATATATATTCTAATGTCGACAATACTACGATTATTTGATTTGTCTTTATAGAGTGATATCGATTGTTAAAGGATGTGACTACAAGTGCTAAAAAAGTCAGATTATCATTACAGAAAACACTTTGCAAGGAACCTTTCAAACCTAATTATATTGATGTAACGACATTCCTGCTAATATAATAATCGCAAAAGTTTATAAGGATAGATCTTTGTTACTCTTTCATGGAAAACTAATGAATGTATTTTAATAAAACATTATAATAATGCTATATTATACATCAGAATAACGCACAGGCTACAACTTATAAATATATACGCCACGCTAATATAAGCTACTCGAAATACTAATCTTGCGCAGACTTAATTCGCTAGTACTTAATAAAAGTGCAGTTATGAGTTGTTTAAAGTGTGAGTATATAGTGTTTTATTATGATGTATAAACATATAAAACGGCACAATGAGATACAAACTATGATATAAAGAGGTGATCACGTCGACTAAACAAAGCTTACGTACTAAACTGTTAAAAAAATATCGCTGATTCCAAAAACAACCATGCTACCCTCTTAAAGAAATTAATCCCAACTACTGGACGTTAGCGAGAGGTGCTGCCTTCACATTTCTTTCCCTTTTTCGGGGATTAGGCCACTTTACATTAATTGTACCGACTACCCGGCTAAGGACTGAATAATTTAAACTAAACGAGCTTAAGATTGAAATAAGTTGGACAAATGGACGCTGTACTTAGCAGAGGACTTGGTGTCGTTATGTATTAAAACATAAACGTTAGTCTTGATGAAGTTAAACGTCTTCTTGTCGTTATGTACATATATCGACAGCGCAAACATACCTACCTCTACATATTTGTTGCTTATGGTTGCTTTTAAAGATGACCCAGTAAGGGCGGGGAGAAATGGTTACTCCAATATAGCATTATCACGCATTTATTATCTATGGTGCATCACGAGCCCTTCTATTCTATCCCTAAGCACGTACAGCAGTGGTTTCACGGAATTTCTTGAAAAATTTCGTGAAAATATCTCTGATAGTCGTATCATGCACTACGAAATCTTCTCGTTTGGCATTCTGCATTCTGCGCCAGGTCAAAAATCAAGAACTAATTACGAAATCAACGATTTTATCACCAGAAGAAGCTGTCAAAGATCTAAAGTCACCATGCAGAATATTGCACATATTTAATCGTATGAATAGGGTATGTGTGCCGCAAAGGGATATTTTTTGAAATTATTAATTAATTTTTCTACCCTTAATAGTATATTTTTGATTATTTATTCTAAAAACGTTTAATGTGCCCTATATAATATTTTTTAAAGTTTTATATGAGTTCACAAAAGGAACAGAATTTGAGAGTTTTTCTTTTGTACTATGTATATAGTATATGAGAGACATAAGAGACATTCTTTGCTAGAATGGAACACGCGATAAACTTCACGCTGTAGCCGTTGACAGAGCTCATTATATCTGTGCAACATATATAACACCAGAACATGTGTTATATCGTTAAATTTATCGTAAGCCTTAGCCTAAGCTTTCCAGGAGAATAAGCGTTAGAGACCTGTTTTATATTATTCAACAAAATCAAGTCTAACTCTCTTATGATAAAGAAAAATAGCTTATTCTGTTCAATAATTATTCTAAAGCCGAAATCGCTAACTGATTGAAGTTATTTACATTTATTACTTAAAATATTGTAAGGCGATTGAATATGCTTAGGAAATATGAACTGAATATTCATTACTTGAAGAACCTATTGAGTTTATAAGGGGCTATAAGGTTTGAATCGCTAAAGCGTGACAAGAAATATGGGCGCCATTTTGCAATGTTTTATGGCGACGTTTAACTAACACTATATTGGAAAGTACACTACTAAATTTAGTATTTGCAGTTAGAGAACCGTTGTAAGTAAAGACTTTCTATCTTGATTTAGTACTTAACCTTTGGTTTAACCGCCTTCGTCATTTTATAATTAAGTTTTACTTTTATTTTAACATTTACTTGCCTCATATTCGAAACGATAAATAGACTCCTTAACGCGGGTGAAAGGAACCAATTCCTACTTAGACTATAGCCATCTTCTATTTTTATACGTCTTTAAATATACTTTACTATCAAGAGTGTTCGAGTGATCTGTTACATCTTCAAAGGTAATGTTCGCGGGCATATCTAATGCAATATTATTATAAGTTTAAAGTTTACTTGTGGCTCAAAATTAAATCTAATAAAAAATATATATTACTTGTTGATGTTTTTCATATTAATTTTAAAATAATTCAGAAAATATTATATGTCAGTGACTATATAATTATTTTCAAAGCTATAGCTAAACTGAAGTTTAGCTAAACTGAATCTCATTACCGCTGTCAACATTTAAGTCTTTAAGTCTAGTTATTGAACCTGAAACTCGATTGGGTGTACTAGATTAATTTTATACATTAAGCAAGCAGTAACGTATTTCATAAAAAGGCTGAAATTTTCAGAAACGTGCTCCAATTTGGATTTTTTTACATTAATGGTAACAACCACGAATTTATAGAGTCTTAAGTTGTTTGGACTTATCTAAGCATTCTCAGCTATTTATGAGAAAAATCCATTCAGCCAGCACAACCACTGCTCCAGCGTTGTGACATTTTCGTTTTACATTGTTTCATATAAGAGATATAAAAGGCTTTTGGGTTTCACAAAATGGCAACGTCGCAGCGTTTTCGAGTCGTCAAAACTGTCTCCGGGGCAGAGAGTGAATAAATGTAGAGATTGGAAAATTATTCATATCCATGACCCGGTCGAAAGGCGCCGCGGGTGGTTCCGCGTACACTTACACGCCGAAATTTTATTCGCGGAATGTGAATCGTGGACTTTCCTCGTAAAAAAGGAACTATCCCGTTGGGGTGTGCGAGTGTTATTGCGTTCGACGCTACTTTTTATTGTTATGTTTTAATTTTTAGCTGTAAATTTTATGTTTGTTGGTTTGCCAGTATAAAATGATACCTTCGTTGAACATTATGAAATTTTTCTCACTGAACCAAGACATAGTTATTATTGTCTTTTTTTCAATATTATTGAATTATTCAAGCAGTTTTAAAATAATTCATTTAATTCTTATTATTTAAAATACTTTTCTTAGGTGAAAAGTAACTTTTCTTGGTTAATTTTAACTTTTATTGAAGTTTTTAATCAAACAATATTTATCTGTCCATAACTATACAATTCAACCTACCAACCAGGAATCGTTTGAAAACAAAGCGGAGCTTTTCCGTTGAATGATGAATAAAATAAATCTCTATTCTGTACGATGCACGATATATTGAATTACATACATAAAAGGTTTCGAAGCCTACTAAAGTTTCTACCCAATATTATTAATAAACAAGAGCAAAGTATTATAACGCTCGTATTCAGTTTATTTTACTTTATTCAAGTACGTAATCAGCATTTGCTCCATTTACTCTACTTTATATTACATCGCGTAATAGCTTATTGACTACACTCTGTTGATACTATGTTATACTGTGTCTTTGTTTGTTAAACTTCCAAAAATACAGATTTTATCGTAATTTATTGTCGAGTATGAAATTTTCATAAAATATCACATCTCAAATGAGGTTAATACATAAGATTTCATCAAACTCTACATCAAGCTTATTTTCTCGATAATACTAAATAACTAAATAAAATTACACCAGTTGATATTTGTAATACACCTGAAATTCAATTGAACAGTTTCGACGCGCTAGTACTATATATACCTTTTATTTTTATATATAGAATCTAAAGTATGTATTTATGTATCCTAAGCATATTGCATTTTTCCTAAGTATTTTTTATATCACACATTAAGCAATGTTTGCGCAGTTTTAATATTTTTCATTTGTTGTTTTGATTTTGAAAGGTAATATAAGCTGCTATCAGAATCGGTCTCATTTCAAAATAAACATATTTTACAGAATGCGACTACAACACTGTATGATTGTCTCATGAATTTGTCATCATGATAAATCACAATGAATCGACAGTACTAAGCATCTATTGAACAAGTCCTTTCATCATAGACGAGCTTCATCATTGACTTCAGGCTAATTCGAAGCCAAGAGAAATCGAATCTGGCTTTGGCATTTATCGTTGAGTGAAATGAATGTTTTTTATTTTATCTTTTCTTAATATACCAAATTAACAGTGTACCACTTATATATAGCAAATCAGTATAGACTGGTGTAGGCAAGTACTCGTATTTGTGTAAATTTTGCGAGTCTGCGTCTGCCAACGTGGACTTTAATCACATTAATGATGTCTTCGGGGTCTATAACAACCTTGTACCGAGCCTGGACGCAGTAAGTACATTCACTTCATTTACTAAGTGTGTGGCTATGGGGGCTTTCCACTCAAAGGGAATATATCCAACTATATTAACAGAGGTTTAATAAGTTTGCCCTCCGTTCTATTTCACTTTACAACGTAGGCAGTATTACATACATAAAAAAATTTTTTTCACTAGCTTTAAATGCAAGGATTTTGATCCCATGTGAATGATGAAAATCGTAACATTTATTAAGTAAATGTTAAAAATATGTTACGATTTTCATTCAAATTCGCCAAGTTTTTGAGCAAAGCAGTATCAAGTATCAATCTTCGGCAATATCAAGGACAAAGTTTATATGCATTTTCATTTTTTAAAAAGAACATTCATTTCAACTGATGGGTAAAAGATTATTAGAACGAAAAGTGGAAGGAAGCTCAACGTTGTCTCTTAAATAATCGAACTGAATTGTTAATATAATAGTCGGACCATGAATAGTAGGAACACAATAACTCAAATCCAGTAGAATAGTATCTGTTTCCATGGAGAGCCATACCCTTTAATGTTGATGCCAATACCCATAACCGAAAGTTAGAGTTATGCCACGAAGCTTGCTCGGTGTGTATTTGGCTTCTGCTTTTATTGTCCAGAATTTCGAGAGTTGAATAAACTAAGAATCGTAATGACATAATAATATTTTGAGTAGTAACTCAATAAAATTTGAAATTAATGCGTAGTGCATTAATTTTAATGTACGTGTTTGAAATAGTAATGTTAATACATTTTTATAGTGTTAATAAACGGTTATATGAGTGTGCCATTTGCATGTTTTTTATGATTTTGTATCCAAACTCTGGATACATTTCTAGGAATTTAAGAAATTGTATTGATTTCGGCCCTTCTTTTCTTTTAGGTAGTATATTATTAATTTTATAACATTAATGACGAAGTGATTAAGTATCAGGTCAGTTACTTGTGCATTGTTTTTTATTTTGTAATAAAATTATGAACAAAATAAGTGTTTTATAAGGTCGGAGGATACTTTAAGAAAACTTGATCTTATGATTAATTCATATATATAAACATAAAAAAAGTTTATGCAGTATGTAGGCAGTACATCCCTAAGTGCGGGGTCTGCTGCGATCCATGCCGAGGGTCGTAAGCGGAGCAAATACTGTAATATAGGTCCTAATTACATATTTGCTCCGTTTGCGGTAGAAACTATGGGTCCGTGGGACCGGAGGCAAAAAAAATAGTGCATGATCTATCAGCACTGTTGATTGAAGCCTCCGGTGATCAGAGGGCTGGCAGTTACCTCTGTCAACGGATTAGTTTGGCGATCCAAAGAGGTAATGTTGCCAGCATCTTAGGTACTGTTCCCATGGGTCCCGAATTGCAGGACATTTTTTATTTATAGTTTCTAGTTTTATTTTAGATATATATAATTTAGAAGTATTTTAAGATATTTATTTTTAAGGTTTAAATTATAGTTTTAATTGTATCTCTTTGTGGTAGTAATTAGTAATTTTTTTGTTAACGTCAAAAATGTAAGTAGGTACTTGCCAGTATGCACTATTCTGTTAAAAAAGTTTTAATTTAAAATTCTAATTTTCAAATGTTATTTCATTTATTAATAAAGAAAAAAAATCAACATTTTTATTAATATAATTTAAAATAAAACACGACACACTATTACTCTACTATTATTTTTTAGTAGTACAGTGTCGTTCAATTCAACAAAATCGTTATTTTCTTTTGATAGTAAAAATAAGAAAAAAAGTATTAAATGTATGCTTGAAATTATCTCATTTTAATTATCTTATCATTATTTACAACACACCGACTCCGACAAGTTTTATGCGTTTTATGAACAATTCCTTCACACCTTCACAGCGCGCAAGGAAATACATCAGTGAGGGGCTCTTACTAAATCTTGTAGTGAGAGAGTTCGCGAAAATTGCCTTTTTTCTCTCTTGTTACGTGTTCGGCAAGGTGTTTTATCACGCCGTGCTGCGGCACATAAATCACACTCCACAATGACACAGGACCAAAGTGCGTCCTTATGGGTGCTAATGCTTGACACGGTTATAGGAAACGGTTCTTCTTACAAGACGTTGAAGCTAGAAATTAACAATACAATTAAGTAATTTAAATATGTACAACAATGATTTGTACTATGTAAGTAAACAAATGAGATGATCGCTTTTAGTATGGCTATAAATAAATAAGCAATCTTAATACAAAATTAAATCAAATGAAATATATATATTTACATATAATGCAGGTACATGTTTCAATTCCTGATATTATTTTTTACTTTAGGATAAACGGAGAAGTAACAAAATCATCATAATGTACAAAAACGAAAGAAGTTCTTATGTATTGTTATATGTAGTCGGATAGTGAAATAAACACTACACACTAAGTTGGTGAACCATTGCAATTTTTTTTAGATTTTATCTATCTATAACTATCAATAATAAATCGCTTGTTATCGATCATTATAAACACTTTTCCTGGCATATAACAACATATCTCTATCAGAGTGATCTAGGAACTGTAAGAGACACAAGTAAACCCTAGTCTAATAAGTGCATAGCCGCTTATACCATATTTTGAAAAAGCAGTCAATTGGAGAATAGTATATTTGATATTCAGTTCACCGATCTACAGGTTCAACCATAATTCATTGCTCAATATGATATTCGCTATTGATCACGAAACGAGCCCTTTAGTGTATATTCGGACCATTCGATCGCGCATGGGGCGGGCTTTTTATGAAAATACGCCAAGATTTGCGAGACTCGCGGAGTACTCAAAAAGTGAATGAAAAAGTGGGGCGAATGTTTGCAGAAGCGAAATGGGAATAACACGCTTATGTGTTAAGGGGAAACTTATATTGCTTGTGATTATAATTCACATTAGACCCAGAAAACGTGAGAAGGATAAGAAATAATTTTGATTGCTAAAAATTTAGTTTGAAGCATTTATTTTTTATATACATATATTCCAACGGTGTTTTTACGATATTATACGATAATGGTGTTTATACGATACAGTGCGACTAAAAGTTATGTTTAGTTTAAGAAAAATCTGAAAGATTTCTTTAATATATTTTATTTATTACTACCTGTGCCCGCGACTTCGTCCGCGTGGAATGTAAATTTTTTTTTATTGTTTTCGACATTTTTCTAAAATAAAAGTTTAAGTTACTCCTTATTACATAAGCTATCTGCCAGTGAAAGTCCCGTCCAAATCGGTCCAGCCGTTCCCGAGATTAGCCGGAACAAACAAACAGACAGACAAAAATTTTAAAAATATGTATTTTGGTATGTGTACCGTATATACATACATATGCATGTAGTAGAAAGCGGTTATTTTAATATTACAAAAAGATACTACAAATTTATTTATTTGTATAGATATTTCGAAACAAAATAAACTACCTTTTGGTTTTCTGAAAAACTGTCTATTTATAATCATTATGTTAATTTCAGTTAATTTAGCATAGCATGTGTATGTATAACATGACATTTATGGTTTGCGATATGTATTATACACACTTTTGTTTATTTTAAAATAATACTCTATATTTTTAAACCGTGATTAACATAATAAAAAACTTAAATTCAAGCTTAGGTTGTCTTTTATTATTACCTATTTCATCCTTGAGGCTTTGTTGGCGTCAATAGTTGTAATATGAGAGATGAGATGGTAGTCAATAATACATGTATGATTATTACTGCTTAACAATATATTTCTTTCGGAGGGGGAGCAATCATTATAAATATCTTTTTCCTCCTAAATATTGGTATAAGATATCTAGTAATTGATGTTACTTATTTTTTGCAAGCAATATTATAAAGAGTCAGTGTGACTTATATGTATCCATATAATGTATGTAGTAAATGTAACTATCCAGTTACATTTAAGTATGACGTATTTTGAGTATAAAAAAGGGAGTTTTATTGAACCGTATCTTTTAGTAGTTTTGATCTCTTAAAGTCTGAAATAATAAAAATTCTTCGTTAAGTTAACAACAAAACATGCTACTTACGTATACATAACGATAAGACTGATAAACGGTATTGCTACTCAGATATTTTTGCAAAACCTATGGCTAATAATTTTTTATAAAGCAATTAGAGTTAACAGGCTCCTATCAACAGCCTCAGCTCATTCTGAACTTTTATAAATTGCTTACGCTCTGGCGAATAACTTACAAACCATTGAAGCGACACCATTAAGACTTCTAACTGCTTTGAGTTATTTATGGACAATTATTATGGTATCTATTGTTTTTTTTACTTATGTTTTTATTTGTTAAGTGCAGAGTGCAGTTCCAATGGTTTTTATTTCAGCAAACAGTAAAGTTTATAATTGAAATCTTGTAATTACCCTGAAAAATTAATTATATTAATAAAATATTTATTATGGTAGTCAGCATGCAGTCAAATGCTTCACTTAAATCTTTGGGAACATTATCGCCATTGCTTAACCTTTATGGTGTAAGGCTTAATAAGATAAAAAAAAATAGTTGGAGCTAGATATATTTGTTCAAAGTGTTGCGATAATCTCTCCCATTTAACTCTTTTGAGGCCAGAACGCTTAATAGATTAATGTCTGTAACATTTTGAGTATATGTTCCAAATTGCAACAGCTACATAGTTTTAGCCAAGTCAATTATATTTATGAATCGGGCTGTCTACGCCAACGCCGCCCGCTTGCTAACTTCGTGTGTCCCCCGCTTATTGTGACGAAATCACCGAGTCAATCGCGGGGACTTCGGACTCGACGCGATGCTCCTCGCATACCGGAACGAACATCCGTACACCACACCGCCGTCGTACATATTTGAGTCTAATTTCTATCATTTATGTTCAACCATTGTTTCAAGAATTCAAGAATATACCATTGATCTAAAAGTTCTTTGTTTCATTACGAGACACGGGCTTATCGTAGCTATTTCTATAATTCTGGAAAGGGTTTGGTCACATGACGGTAGTAAACAGATTAGTGTATATTTTTTTACTAAACGAGCATTCATTTTGTCTGGTCCCGAAAATTTCAAGTTGAACTTTGTATTTGTAGATTTCAAATTGTCCGCTGGAATTGATTAAAAAACTATAGACGGAGCTAAGCGTGGTCCGTGATTATGGCTGTTATTTAAATTTCTATATCAATATGCGTATCTGTAACGGCGTATGTCGTAATTAGAGTTTTAACATTGGCTCATTTACCTTAGTAGTTAGAGGTTGGGTTGTTGGACCACGTTGAATTATTGACTTCAGGTAAATTTGAACTTCTAACACTAGAATTAAACCAGTATTTATAAATTGTACTTGTACATCCAAGTTACGGTATTTTTGGTTGTATCAGTAGATGAGTTATAATCTTTTCTGAGCTTCCTAGTTATCCTACACATAGTTTTTACCGGCCAATACTATGTAAATTAAATCTATATATCTAAACTATTTATAAGGTAATTAATTTAATTATAAAAGTAAGAAAAATTTGGCTTCTGCTAGAATTTGAATCTGCATCTTCTACCATGACCATACGGTCATTGCAGTTATCTATATAAAGTTTATATAGCTGCCTTGCCACAACTGTTAATAAGTATGTATCGTTCAATAAAGAATGTTTTTGGATTGAGAATATTTTACATATAAATTTATGTAAATATGTGTGTTAATCACTTTAAAGTGTAAAATTACGAATGTTTAAACTTAATACTTGGCCTTCAACAATTCACAAAGCCGGTGTGCGTACTAAAGTCTCGCACATTTGTGCCCTCGGAATGGTATCTCGGGCGATAAATCCGGCCACAGATGCGCCTGATAGACTGTCCGTGACTGATGACGTGGGCCGCCCCAACTTAGGTCACAAGAACGAGCGTTGTATCAAACTAGGCGTAAGCATTTTTAGACTTGCGTGAGGTTGTGTTACAAATCATAGACTTTACATCATATATTATATAAACGATTAACGTTCACATCAATTAACTAGAGTTCTAAAAGCTACGATCAAACATCAAGTATGCTAGCAAACTAAAGGTCGTGGCACATATATATGGCACGGCAACAACTAACGGTACGGATTCAATTTCCCACTTGTCACTCAAATGAAAGCCGTAAATCGTGCTAAAGAAAATATGTCATAATGTTAATATAAAAAAGTTTAAGACACGTTTTATTTTACGCAAACATGTATAGAAGATTTCATCCGTGTGAGGTATTCCGTAAAATCTAAGAACAATGGTCCTCTTTTAAAACTGTTGTTGTTTCATTGACCTAGTCTCTGTAATCGATGTCGTCTGTTAGAAATATGATTAACTGTGCAGTAAATGCTGAAACACTCAACAAGAAAAAAGGATCCAAAATAGTGACACACGCATATAATAAAACAACTTTAATAATCCTTACATTAGTAACTCGATGGTTTAAAGAATTCTTCTGGCATCACATTCCGTAAGAACAATTAGTCACATCTGGTCTTTATATAGTTGGAGATATTGACGGAATCTATCTGTGGTTTTATATAACTGCTGAATTGATGCACTATTGTCAAAGTGCCCTAAATGCGAAATTGTTTCCAGTTAATTGGAAGCGACAAAGCACTTGAAGTGCTTGACTGTGACAATTGCAACCGGTTGTATTGGGTTTCACCGGGTTCCACCAATGCGGCTATAATCCGGCGAATACAATGTTGTTAATTAGCATGCGATGTGTACTAACTTGCAATTTTGTATATGCATAGTACGTAGTAACCATCGCGATTTCATGAAGTATACTCGTATATATTGGTAGCATCACGATTTATTTATTTAACAAGTCTGCATCCCGTGTAAGTATGCCATAATCTTACTATGCTAAATTAGCTCTAAGCGTTAGATCAGGTAATTCCCTGCAAAACCTCGCGCTGCGCCGTCTCGAGTTAACTGAAAGCGATAAATCCCATGAACACGTGACGCGCCTGACAATCAGTTTACTGTGTTCCACCAAGGCAGCAAGAGCGCGGTGCATTCAGCGCGCACTTAATTAACATAGATTTCCGCGAGCTTAGCATACGATGCTTTGATAGATTCCATGTTATGTTGAGTTTGCTTAATTTAAATTCTAAGCGGCATTAGTCTTAACGATGGTAATATTCGGGTACTAAACATTATCTTGCCATTATTTGAGCTTAGTAGTTCTCAGGAAATTTTTGCGAAGTTATCGGATAGTAAGCTAAAGGCTTTTTCACTATTTCATTAGAACTTAACAAAATGTTTGCTATATTTTGGTTTGTATAATTGGCTGAAGATACTAATACTATAAATCACTATTCTCTCTCTATTTAGAGTTCGATACATAGGAATTATTTCACATTGACATTCAACAAAAAATATTTATATACACAATAGTACAAAGAGACATTATATTATAACGTCTTACATATCGCAGTAGTAAATCAATTGAAATATTATTAGCGTATAATATTAAGTGCAGGTAAAGATAGAAGGAGCAAGACTACTATGTCTTACTATGTATTTTTGAAATCAAGGTCACCGCCGCGAGCACTAAAGCTTAGGACCTCATAGAAGAGCATCAAAGCGAAATAGGTTTGCCGGCGTGAATATTAACAACTTTTAGTGAGTCATTATTTTGAGATAAATGTACTATGGAAGATACAATAGGAACATACGATTTCAAATATTTGTTATTTTCAAAGTTTCAATAAAATACTTTGATATAATATGTAATTTATTATATATTAAATATGACTATAAAATACCGAAAAAAACTATTGACAAAAAGATTAAATTTATTACAAGTACGAGTACATGCATACTTTTGACAATATATAATTAGTACTCATTGAATTCTATAAGGTAATTAATAAATTGATAAAAGGGGAAAACATCAGTATTTAATAATTTTTATCAAAAATTGTGCTGTTTGTAATTGTGTCCTTATATTATTTAAATGTCGTTAGATAACGGACTAAAATATTTCAAACCTTGCGTACATTTACAGATTGTTTCTAGTTCACGGCAAAACAATCATATTAATACTTAATAGGCGTTCAAATCTTTTGTCTTCGCTGTTACCTTCAAAAGTGGTCCCGAAATCTTCCCTGAGGCTGTTGTTGGGAAACTTTTACCCGGACTCTTAACCGTAAAAGTTCTCGAGTCTTCCTTAAGAGCCGTCCCTTATTACACATCAAAACTCCGAAAATAACTCGTAAAGATACAAAAAAGCTCAATAGACAATGAGTTAGCATAGACAAGGTTTCATCGTGAGTCGTCTCGCTTTCATTCTAAAATGAGCCGACCTTTATTCATAACAAGAAATTAATTTTGTTCGGCGTTGTTAGAATAAATTTATCCACTAAGGTTTCGGTGACTCCAGGTAGGTAAAGCTAAATTGTATATGGTTTCGGACGTTTATACTTAGAAAATGTAAACCGCATGTTATATGATAAAGTCTGTTACAAGTTAGTCATTACGACTGAGACTGAGCCTTATAATTATAAAATTAGGTCACGAAACTGCCAGGATTAGAGAGAGAGAGAGAGAGAGAGAGAGATTAGAGTTAGCTTAACAGAGTTGCTGGGGAAACAATGTTTATGTAGTGGAAAGCTCCAATAACGGTGACACTGCGTGTATAAAATTGCATATGATGGCCAAGAATTTGTCCATTACAGATGTCGTTTATTGCATTGCAGTACAGTTGACTATTGCATATCTTAAATTATCAGTTAAACGTCTTCATTATAATTAATTTACAGGTAGATGTGTATAAATATGTATATAATTTATTCAGATAAATAGCTTGGAAAACGAAAAATACTTATAATTATAAAAATAATTTATGAAAAACTAATGTATGTAGATGAATGAGTTCACAAAACGGTTATGTACAGGCAGCAACGAATCAAGCTTTACATTTGCATTACAAATATCAACGCTGCGTGTGTGTCGCTGCGAGAGATATAAGAGCTGTCTTAAGATTGAAATGTGAATTCTAACAATTAAAGGTTTTACATCAAAAAGTCTTCAAGTCTGACATGTAAATTCTAACATTTACAGGTTGTACACCACTCCCATAGAAGTATTCAAATTTTCCATCAGTACCAGTTTATTAAGTCTAAGTAAATAGTACAAAAGACTATCGTAGCTGATTCCAAAATTACCGTAACGTAAACGGAAAAAGTGACAGTGTTATAGTGGGCAGGGCACATTGATTGCAGGACTGATGACTGTGCCCGGGACACATGGCGGTCGAATCACGAAAGCGCACCCCGCCATGTGCCCCGTATGGGCCTAGAGAACTCGGGGGGGTTTTGGTGGGTAGGCCGGTCCTGTCAGACCGGAGAGCTGCACACACGGCCGCGCCTTGCCAGCGCGGTGTCATGGTGCATAGGGTCGCATTTCCTCTCCCACAAAAAAATTAAACTGATGACTGTTGGGGCGGAAAGGTTCGCGAGTGGCAAGAATATGCTAGAAAGCACTGCGGCCTACCAGAATGTGAATCGACGTTTTGGTGGGATATCTAGGCTGAAATGGTGATGATGATCAACAGCATTCAAAGCTAAAACCTTAAAAAATCATATTGGTAACAATCGATATTCAACATACACTTGTAAAGGCATTTATGTACATTAAAACAGATGTAAGCTTAAGAGAACAAAAACCTTGTACATGCATACAATCAAGAAAAAAAAAGAATAGACTCTGGAAATTGGGAAACTCTGACGGTCAATTTTTTATCTCCTCTTTTAAATCTTCATTTACAATATAATAAAGATTGTCATACGGATTACAACTATAGTCATAATTACAGACATATAACATTATTATACAAAGTATAACAAATAAATTATATTGTTACATTTATTACAAATAAATTATATTGTTACATTTATTACAAATAAATTATATTGTTACATTTATTACAAATAAATTATATTGTTACCGTATTTCTAGGTTTTATGAACTTTATGAACACTATTTCTAGTTCTATTACACTAAATCATCAGTGTATGTGGTTACACCACTTAGTATGTGGTTTTTTAAATTTATACAAAGAAAGTTCAATGACACTATTGAAACTGATTAAAAATACATATACATTACCCAATTAGAACAGCAAGTTTATTATTATTTCTTGTATTAACATTATGTAAATCAATGTCGACCGGCTAAAGTAAATATCTTTGAACAAATCTCTTTAATAGTTTCTAATACCTAAACTGTAAATGCCGCTAGTCGCTCTTTTCTGAAAGCTGATCTCCATAACTAAAAATCCATAGTATCAATCATATATAGTTGAAAACTTTATCTTTTGTACTGCGTACGCCGGTGAACTAAGTTTGTTTGCCAAGGTTTCAATATGTGGCTCCCATTGTAGTCGTGAATCTAACCTAATGCCTAAGAATTTTGAATTATTTACCAAGTCTATGACATCACAATTCATATTTAAACGAGTATCAACTTGCCTAACATTGGGCAAACTGAATTTGATACATTTTGATTTCTCAGAATTTCAAGACAAATTATGAAAAAGATTTTTTAATCAACTGGCCTTAAATCAAAATTAAGATTATGGTTTAACCAAAGATTATAATTATGTATATTATATGTTTAGACACGTAGGCGCCATGTTCGAGCATAATTTTTGTGACATTTAGGGATTAATTTTATCCGACAAATTATCAAATTTTATTTCTTAAATTACTTCTAATCAAAAAACAATTTCTATTACATACTAATACTTTTTTATAGTGTTCATAATTGGTACGATTCATCAATTTAGCTTTTATTGTGAATCATGGAAAATTCTGTACAGTAAAGAAAGTCTTAGTCTGTCGTGTTGTATAAATAATTTTGTTTTAGTTATCATAATTATCTCATCACCCTATTTGTTGATATTATAAGTAATAAAGCAACAAATGTACAAATATTTTTTCCTGTATTTAATATGAAACAATAAATAGGCAGATCAAAGTCACAGTGCGATACAATGTGTGAATAATTTTCCACCTTCGTAAACTTTATTAAACTTTGAAATGAAAACATTCCGCATAAAAATACGGCGAGAGACATTTTATATGCGACCGCAATCTTTATTCCAAATCCGAGTGTCTAGACGCGGCGGTTACGGCTTTGACATGTCACTCAGTTTAGACAGTTTTTATATTCATTTACGTTACAATTTGTTCATTGAATAGGCACAAAGAGAAATATAAAAGTGGAACGGAGGAAAAAGAAATGTTTTTCAGGACAACAAAGAACTTGCTCCTAAAACGTTAACAAGCAAATTGAAAACAAACGTTCAGGTACACAAAGTTGTTATTTAGAACACTCGTGAAACTTACTTTAAATATCAAACAAGACTCTGTGAAAATAGGTAAAACAATTTTAGCTAACTTAACAATTTTTGCTCAAGTTACTTACGTTCATCTATACTAATATTATAAAGAGGAAAGATTTGTTTGTTTGTTTGTTTGTAATGAATAGGCTCCGAAACTACTGGACCGATTTCAAAAATTCTTTCACCTTTGGAAAGCTACATTATCCCCGAGTAACATAAGCTACTTTTTATCCCGGAAAAATCGACAGATCCCACGGGATGCGCAATAAAGGCTTCGCTCAAAAACTACTGCACAGATTTTCATGCGTTTTTCATTAACAGATAGAGTGATTCTTGAGCAAGGTTTTGCGGTATTTTTTATCTCGGAAAAATGGATAGTCCCACGGGAAGCGCGATAAAACCTTCGCGGCATAAACCGACTTCCGCGCATATGTAGCCGTGGGCAAAAGCTATGACCCTTAACCCTCTATAGACCCAATCCCGAAATCCACGCAGGCGAAGCCGCGGGCAGAAAGCTAGTACTATATATTTCTATATACGTAATTATTTGTTAGTATTATCTATTTAACTATAACTTTCTTCTTTCTCCTGCCCTGTTCTGAATTTAGTTTGGGGTCGGCGCAGCATGTATTCCTCTTCCACTCTCCTCTATTACTTGCCGTTTCGACACTCACTCCCTTTTTCACCATATCACCATTCACACAGTCCATCCATTTTTTTTCAGTCTTCCTCTCTCTAACCCCCATCTATTTTCGTATCCATAATATTTAACAATTTAAATATTATTCTTTTCATAATACTATCTATATTAGTGTTATATTCTGGACGTTCCCATTGTCTCCTACATTCCTTGTATTATATTTTTTTATCTAACTGTTATACCTTGTACCATCACAAAATATCATTCTTCCATGGTGTTTTGTGCACAATTAGAAAGCGAAAGAAGAATAGCAAACGAATAATATTATATTTATTAATCAATTATGTGGTCATATTTATTTGTTTAAAGGCTGATAAGTTTCTTGCGCTCACTTCTTTGCTTAAATGACAAAACGGCGGTTGCAGTGTCCTATAGATAATAACCTGAACTTTTAGTATTATATGTTACAGTTTTAGTGGTTGTGCGTAGTCATGCACTCTTTAAAGTCTCTTTGGCAGTGTCGTGTGAGGCGGGTCGTTGCGTTCCCTAAAATACTGTTGAGCGAAGCGATGGCTGGCTCATACGTCATGCTCGTGAACGGGTGCTGCTAGCGGAGATGAGTCTGCTCTTTGCTATACTATTTATTATAATTTTAATTTAACTTTAATATATTCTTTTAAAACTGTATGACACGGCATTCCTAATATATTCCTTATATGTTTATTAGTTGTATTTCCTATATTATATAATGGAAAGTGTCTTCATGAATTATCCATATTGAAGTCATTTTCCAAATTAATGACTCTGTATCTGTTTAATACAGGGAAAAAAACAGCCCTTGCTGAGTTTCTTGCCTTCTTCTTCAGAGTACAAGGTCTCCCGCCGTAGATTTGCGAACCGATGGCGTAGCTTTTCGACTTTCACAAGTGCTTGTGACAGCCTACACTGAATAAATGATTTTGAATTTGAATTTGTTTTATCTTTGATTTTGTTTTCTTAGTAGAACTTTGAGAGATACAATCATGGTCTAAAAATGTATATCTGTTTAATATAATCTTGTCTATTATTTACTAACATTTGTAACATTTTTATTTTCGATTCATGGTTTTGCTTGAAGCATTTGGCCAAAATTGATACATTTAAAGTGAATTGTATTTGTTACAATGATATATAACAGAATATTTTGAAATATCAAAGAAACGATTTTGCACTGTAATATTTTTACTTTTATTGGTCTAATGTTATATATATTTACTCAAACACAAGGCAAAAGGATATGTTGCATGGGATAATATCAGAGGATTGATTTATGAGCGCGCTTTGTGCAACGTGCTATAATAGTTGCTGGTGGAGGCTAAACTAGATATTTTTTGTACAAAATCAAAAAAAAAAAAAATATTTTCTTCTATTTAAGCAAGACAACTAAGCTAAAAGTTAAAAAAAGAGTAAGTGAAAATAATACAATTAAAAAATTATAAAAACTTATATCACCGAAAGAATCCACTTTGTATAAATAAGTGAAAACTTTATACAGGTGACTCAGCGATAGTTATGTTCTAAACATCTACATATAACCCGAGGCAAAGACATTACATGTCAACTTGAGTGCGTCATAAACAATATTTTTACGCTGGAGGGCATACTGGAGTGCAGTAATTGGGTTATTATTCACCCTAAGTGCAGCACAGGTTACAACGGAGCTGGGGGCCAATTTCCTGAAATTGCACTACTCTTAAAACAAACTGGCTTGGGCGGCGAAACAATCTTCAATTCGTTTGCTGTTACAGCTGCTAGTGTGTCGCTTACGGTTATGTTCGAAACGTATCATGTGCTCAGATAATTTCGAAAAATGTGAGTGGATATGGATGGTCTAACAGTGCGATGGAATGATATTTTTTGTAAATCGAATTAGAATAAGAGGAGGTTTTCAATTCGACTGTACCGTCAAATATTTTTTATAATACACTTGTTGCACATGGCGTAATTTCCTTTCGTATTATATTTATAAACTTAAAGCATTTGTAATTACGCGGTCGTGATTTGTTTTTATTTTTGCTGCTTTTGTATTTGAGATTTATAAGTCTCTTTTAACAAGTTTAGAGTTGTCATACATAGATTGAAACGAAATTGATTTTATGCGAAGAAATATTAATCATATTTAATTACTTATTTAAATGTTATTATTTATACATGAACATTTATAAACAATCGACTAGGCTGCATACGCGTTCGAGCTTGTCGTCTAGTTTCGTCGTAAAAACAATATGTACAGATGCAAAAACACAAAATTTTCTGTAAATTTGAATTTGTTTTGTGATAGATTATTATTTGTTAATATTAGTAATATGATACGGAACTAAATACGACGGAACGGTATGTGTACGTAATATGCTGATTTGATTGTTACATAATCTCAGGAAATGGATATCGAGAATAACAATCAATTTATTACATGGAAAAAAACAAAGGAAAATTAATTTATTCTATGAAAATATTATTAAATTCATTTATTTGTTATTCTTTAATGATTCGAATTTCTCGATTCTCGATTTGATTTTTTTATTATTTACTGCAACTGTATTGAAAAAAAAGTGGTGTGATATCACATATTTGCAGTTACCTATAAATTCATATGAGCTTTAGGTAACTCGTGACTTTTAAAACATTCCTTCGGCTCAGGTTTGATTATGATAGTTCGTCTGCAATAACCTTTTTACCCCTGTGTCACAATGTACTATTTATTTATACATATGGTCAATGGCAAACCACTAATGAGTGAAAGCTTTTGGATAACTATTTTTTACTTATTTAAATGTTTTTGAAGTTAGTTACTACTTTTATGTCAAATAATTTTATGTAATGTGAATGATAAAACGTTATTATGTTGGCAGCTCATACACGCCCTTGCTAAGGTTCTTCAATCTACTCGTAGCTTATATTAGACAATGTCAATTGTGCTTGCTTGGTGTGGGTTGAACAATTTCACATACCCCTTTGAGTTTTATCACAGATTTTTATAAACGCCGCGAGAGTTTTCTTTGGCCGTGTTAACATTTTTTATCATATGAATTTGAATTGGAAATATTAGACAAAGTATGTTTTTTCCTTCTTCTTTTTACAATATACTTAATTATAGATAGCTTAGTATATAAGGATGATCCCCCTGTAAACCCCAATAAAAAAATCATTTCCCCAGTTAAAGTAAAACAAAATTTTTTCTACTACTTCTGGGTTATATCAGTGATTAATTGTATTATGTTGATTATGTTACTGGGTTATATCAATGATAAGAGTCCGTTTAGTTGTCCTTTGATGCAAATATAGTTTTGTTATAAAATTATAACTTTGCCATATAAGGGGAAAACGATATGTACACTTGCAATAGTAGAGGCATTATGTTGTTACATCCGATATCTTCATACATATATCATATCCATATATATCATAAATATCTTTATATTTTAGTGCAGGATAAAGTGTAGATTAGATATGATTTTAAAGCAAAACAAACAGATATAGTACACTTCATTTACTGCTATCGCATGAATTGAATAGCCATCATTGCAGACCAGAATAATTTATAATTCTGAACACTCACTTCAAATAAGTTCACAGTTCTGAATATTTTACAATACGGCTCGCGGTGTCAGGGGAAGTTGTTCGCTCATGCATGTTTCATATTCGTAAACACTGGACACTAACGCACACTGACAGCCGTGATATGTCACAAATGCGACTAAAAAGCGGATATGCGAGTAGAATACATTCCGCGCAGCGATAGACCTTAAGCTTAACGTAATAAGGTTGTGAACAGTATTGACCTAAGTGTTTACAAATCCGTTTGTACAAGGGCAGCTCTGCAGTGATAAATATTCATATATGTTATCATGCACCTTATAAAACAAACACGAGACGACATTGTTCGTTTAGGCTTATGTAAATCACTCGAAGTAGCGGTTTGAGTAGATGGAAATCTTGTCTTTTGGCAGCTGTGTATGAAATCAATTAGGCAGGCAATGGAAATATTAATAAGAAAAATGATGAGTGAAAGTACTAGATATACTGTGTGTGATACTGGAAAATTATTTTTTATTTAGGTATGATTATATTTCTTTTGGTATGCTGTTTTATTATCGTATTTTAATGGTTCTTAATAACGTTTATTTAGTCTTACAAACACTGTAAGCTATTATATATTTGTTTGGCTTTTACCACTACAATTACCACAAATCGTCTGGACAATAAACGGAAAACATTAATTATTGTTTTTAAAGCATACTAAAAAAAAATACCTGCTGAAAGTAAGGCATTACGATTTTGTGTAGGTAAATATAAGTTAGGCTTTAAGTACAGTTAATAAATCTATAACAAGTAGTTACTTGTAATTACGTACCATAATGTAACCGTGTTGTGTTGTATTGTGTTGTTAATGTTTCATCTACCTCCTCTTTTAGCCATGTCCATTTATATAGCACGTACTTAAATTTCAAGTACTTAAAAATCAAGCGATCGTGCAAGTCATACTGATGTCACAAATTAGTAAGATTACACACAACTTTATTATCCCCTGATCAGATTACAGTCACCTTCGGACCATCATCTCGTGGAAGATATTATTAATTAGAATTAAGTATGCACGCCGCGTTATTGGTCATAAATTTCCTTAGAATTAAAATATGGGAACAACGTAATGTTCTTTGTAAAGACACCTCCATAAAAGTGAAATGCTTTGTGAATTTCAAAAAATAACAAACTAGAACAAACTGTCTCTAGATATATGAGCTTGGATAAAGTGGCACACGTACATAGAGCTAGTGGAATGAAATCCCGTAATTACCTGTTAGGAGCACTGATAGGCCCCCTAAGCATTGTAAATTAAATTCTTCTACAAAATTTCAAAATTTATTAAATAGGAAAATTTGTATTTCTAGGAGCTTAGGTAGCAGTGCTTTATATGTTCAGAAGCTAATAGTAGTGACACAGCCGTTAATACTGACAAATGCGAGTGTCTATAATAATAACAGGAAAATGCCATTTTCCTTACCTGGTTTTATATGTATAAAAATGGCTTGCTGTCTCTAAAAAATACTTAAATTTTAATATATTCACGTATTAACTGATGATAGGAAGATTGTGGTTCTTTGTTCTCTTTATACCAATATTTTCCATACTTAAAAAAATATGACCTATATCAGACTTCCATTTTCAAATTGTTAGCGAGCACTTGAGAGTTTCGTCGGGTTTGCAATTGATAGTCTGTCTGATGTTTCGTGATAATTGAAATATCTCAATAAATTTCGTGTTTAAGAAGACATGTTAATCATTGTATTACGAGAATAATAGATATTATTACTAGATTATGTAAGTAATAGATTAGGGAATGCGTTTGTATTTGCACAAGTTCATGTCCAATACAATATCTAAGTCGCAATATTTCAAAACATTTTCACCCGGAAACAAACACAAACTTATAAATAGCATTAGTTAGTGCGTATTAACGTTCGTCAACACAATAACGTTGCGAAATAATGCGTTCACTAGACAATTAGCGTTTGTTAATGAACACGTACGTTCAAAGGAGACTCTGGGGTCTGTTAATGTTATTCATGTCATTCCACCTTGAGGCTGTCTGCTTAGAAAATGGCGCGTGGCGTTGAGAATAATAACGATTGGATTGTATGGTGCTTTTCGGTTACTGTATAATGGTGCTATGGTGTATAAAAGTTTATTGTCTTTCAAACATAAACGTACGTACATGCGATGACGGAATCCAAAATACATGAGCTGTTTTGTATGAATTGCAAAATCGGAAATTAGCAATTGTATTTAAATTCGTTTTCGCTCAAGAGAAGATCTATGCATGACCACATTTTGTGTACATATAGAATTCTAATACTTGTTAAACAGGATGTGTGTGCAGAAAAACTAAAGCAAAAGAATCGAATATTACCCAAATATCATATCATCAATATATCAGGAACTAGCAAGGTTATTAAAAAAAATAATGTGAGAAAAATGTACGATTTGTCCCTATTCAAATACACTACATTAAAAACGCATATTAACCGCCTTGATAAGTTTAACTATTGAGAAAAGAAACAAAAACTGTTAACGTTTTTTTTTTGTAAAGTTCGGATTCATAATAAGTGCATGAGTATGAAAAAAAATAACGCAAAAAAGTGTTTGGACTCAGGAAAGGTCTTGTTTCTAATGTGATTTTTATATTTAGAGTTTTGTGTAATATTTAGATTTGCTAAATAATATGTAGTCACAAATATAAAAGCTGGTGATGATATTTAGGGTTAGAATTTCATTCCAGTAATAAGTAAAGATTCTGTCGTATATTGGCGGCTAAATATGTTTTTAAGAGTGTACCTATCAGCATATTTAATGTTATCGTTAGGATTGATTGAAGCGGAGATCTTAGGAGCACTATCTTCAGCAATGGATGTCTTTCGACAATATAATGTCCCAGTAATTTTATTGACAACCTCCAAATATGATTATAACTAGTGCTCGGAATAGGTAGTTTAATTTTATGTACTTGCAGAAAGAAAGTAAGCGTAACATGGATAAACCATGGATGGCACATGGCGGGGTGCGCTTTCGCGATTCGACCGCCATGTGTCCCGGGGCCGGCTCGATCAAGAGTTGGTCAAGCCACCGCCTAAGGAGGGACTGTCCGAGAACCCCTGGACAGTCCCCCAGACAGAGAGACTTCACCACGGCGTGCGCGCTTAGCCGGACGCGCAATGGATAAACCTTTTTTTTTTGAGGGGGGGGGGAAATGCGACCTTGTGCACACTGACACCGCGCTGGCAAGACGCGGCCGTGTGTGGGACTCTCCGGTCAAGAGGACCGGCCTACCCACTAAAACCCCCCCGAGTTCTCTGGGCCCGTACGGGGCACAACATGGATAAACCTAAAATTTTCTGTTTTTATTTGCTATTCGTTTCTTTACGCTTTTATTGTAAAAATTTATGTTTACAACTTATTATTATAAGAATAAGCTAAAAGATGAAATACTATTGTGAAAGTTCAATATAATATTTTTACAATCTCTGAAAATAGTAAGTTCCCAGGCATATCCATACTATTGATATCCATACTATTTTGAGCACTAATTATATCTAAGCAAGCATAGATGCTATGTGGAATAAACAAGCACCTCATGCAGACCACACCGGTAAAGAGAGTTCATCTGCTCCATCAACATTTTTCGCCACTCAATATATTATATAGGGTTTTATGACGCGGATTATATAATAAAATGTTTAAGGTGCTACTTTCCGCTTTATCACCGAAATACCTCGCGATTAACGCGTTAAGTAGCCATATTGTTCAATTTATTACAGGGCCATTGTTAACTGATCTTTGGAACCTTTGTGTTTGAGAGAGGATCTCTAAGTTGGATACTATGTAAGTTATTAATTTAAGAGGTAACATTTATTTAAGATGGCGTTCTTAGAAAAGATCAATTATACAGCTGTATTGACTGTGTGAAAATATACCAATATAATTTATTAACACGACCATATAGTATATATAACCGACATAGATTTATGTAAGCTATGCTTGTCAAACAATGACTTCATTGTAAGTGATAAGTGTAGATCTGAACTTTGCCTAGAACCTTATAATGTCACAAAAAATAAACACGCTTTCTAACCAAATTTACTTGGTCGAATGCTCTGGTCTGCGTAAGGTTTCAAAGCAAGCGTTGCTGTTTTAGAGTAGGGTTTCTCGTAGAAACTAAGGACATCATGTACTTTGATAGAAAAGCACATAACTAGTTTTTAAATTTCAAGATTTAAAGACATTTCATAAAATATTCTGTTCTGAATGTCAAAATGAAAAAGCTGAAAAAAGTGAGAGTAGAACTTACGCTCAAAGGCGTCTGTGCAGAAAACATTTTTTTTATGAAACAATGAATTAGAGATTTTTTTTAACTGAATTGTACTGTAAGACCTTCCTTCATGCCAAATTTTATGGTAGTAGGTCTACAAGAAGGACGGTATTAGTTTAACTTCCCTGTAAAATTTAAGAAAATATAACTTAAATGGGCCGTATCTGTAAATTACAGCTCCAAGGGATTGCAGGTACGATGACTTCGATTACGAGTAAGGGTTCTGTATTTTTTGAGTTATGGGACGCTGTAAATCGGTACCTATTAACCACATTTCAAAAAAACTCGTGTTTAATATCGTTGTCATGTTTATTAAATAGTAATATTCTATACAGACATTCAATAACAATTTTCAAGATACCCTAAAAGGGGTCACAGGTTGTTTTAATAATAAATATTTACAGAAGAACATATTTCTTATTATAAGTAAGTCCTGAACTATTACTTGGAGTTTTATAGTAGAAACGTACATAAATAACTAAAATATGTATTTATTTTCTGGAGCACCTAGTCTTTTGTCCAGTACTCCCTGAACGAAAAAGAATCTAATATATCTCCTTAAAATATACATTAAATTTTACGTACATAATAGGTTGGAGAAAAAGTCTATTCGGATATAGTATGTATAAACTTGTAATGAAGAATGTTTCACTGAACTTTTTATATGTTGTTTGTTGCTGCTTTTGATGTTTTAAAAAGGTTAGTTAGTTTAAAATAAAAGAATACTAAAATGTTGTTACCAGTTATTTTTCATTTATGCCATCATTCATTTATGCTGTCGCCACACACAAACCTCTGTGGTTTAAGTGGCGTCCATTATCAAACTTTTTTTGTAAACTTAGTATTATCAATAATAAAAAATAATAATAATTTTTCATTTTATTTGTCATAATTGATACATGTTAATATTTTATAACAATAAGCGAAAATATGCATCAAATTAAATATCATAGTTCAGTATGATCGATATTACTTCTATAATAAGGAAACACTTCTAAGTAATTAAAAAGCTGATTTTTATTTCGTAATTATGAACAAAGAAAAGGTAAGATAAGAGAGTCTCAACTTTTACAAGACTGCTTATTAAAGCTCTTTGATCAATTACCGGTTTATTTCCTCGTTCAAAAGCACAACAACTTAAGTTCATGATACAAAATTACTAGAATACGTATCTGTTTGATAAATGTGATGGCATCCGAACAGTCTTAGATATGTATTTAAAAAAAATATAAATATTTAAACACTAGTTATTTAGTTAGTATTTATATACATAGTATGATGTTTATAACTATTATAATATATTTACATACATACATATCCAAAACGTATAAAAAATTGTTTAAATTAAGAGTACTTGCTGTTCTAGCGTACAAAATTAAAGAGAATCGGTAAGAGGAAATTTATAATTTATTGTCTACAACAATATTTGCCTTTTCATAAACTTTAAGCTCATGTAAGTATATTTTTAACGACAAAAAAATCGACAGTCAATAATTAATTAAATAAAATAAATGAATGAATAACTAGGTTTAATTTTTAGGACTTAATAGAAATTTACAATGTTAAGAAATGTTAATAATGAATAGTATAATTGTTATTATTACCTATTAACACTGTTGCGAAAATGTATAATATGAAACAACAGCTATCTAATTTTATCATGGAAATTGTACTGCAACTTTCAAGCGCAATTTATCTCGAGCTCAAGCAGATCTATGACAATACGAGTAGAGCTTGAGAAACCAATAGTACTTACTGATTCCATTGATTTGTTTTTTTTTATGTATATTACTGATTATGTAGTAATCCTCTTTGTATAAATAAATGCATTACAATGGTATTACATTGCTACTACGACAAACGATATAAGAGCTGTCTTACGGTCAATGTTATAAAGTCTGAAGGGTTGGTGTGTGTATTACAAAATTATTTCACTTATTGTGTAAATAATTTAGTTATATGAGCTTTCAATAAAGTTACTCTGGAATAGCAGTATTTTTGACGACTTCAAGATTGGTCTTGTAGCAAAAGTTGTTGATTATAATATTTTGAAATATCTCCAGATGTATTGCAACTGAATTGATTATAAGCTTTTCATCCAGCCTTAATTTTTTTTAATGGTAACGATTTGTTAAAATGCAGCTTAACGTATAAAATGACGTATCACGCATACGTAAAGCTTACGTATACCATTCAGCATCGATAAACAATCTCATTCCCAAAAACGAATCTTAACAGAAACGCCATGGCGACGTATTGTTGTAAATCTCCATACATCGCCGGCATACTTGAGCACTTGGCGAACTTGGGCGGTTATAAAACGTGCCAAGCATCCATGTAATACAATAACGCATGATAAATTGCATAAACTGTTCTTGGAAATTTACGACGCGTTTGAAAGCAATTAGTGTCGGCCCGTCAGTTTTACGAAATCGTTCTGCTGATGGATTAATTAAAACGCTAGTCCATCAGATAGGTTTGTTTTCAGTTCGGATTAGAGCGGGCGCAAAACGGCTTAATGGGTGTACAAAGTTTTGGGGAAATTTTTATCATTAATTTATTATTCCGTAATGAATTTGAATTTGTTTTCGCGTAGTTTAATGTTTTGTTATTTTTTTTATAAGATCCAACGTCGTATAATCATGAGTTGTATTCATATCATCATTACAGGTTTTGCACTGCTTAGTTATGCAAACTGCAAGAAACTATGTGACTGTGATTTCTCGCGTCTCACTGTTCTGTTGATTTGATTGGGTTGACTTAGAAATTTGATTTATATCTGCTGCAGACTTGAGTATTTCATATTAATTTCAAGTTGATACTTCCATGTGTTTCTGAGAAAAAGAGTCTTGATAGCCGTACAGACAGAGCGACAACGAAGCGAACGAAATGAACGAAACGTGATCCATGTTCTGTGTTTTGGTATGTAGTACGGAATTCTAAACGGAATATTACTTAAAATCTGAGAGTTACTTATCTATTTGGAGAGTTCCGTATACTATAGTATTAGACTAGTAAATTTTTCAGTATGGAATGAAATGCATTTTATTAATTAAATAGTTCTTGGAAAATTTTATATTTAATATTATGACATTTACATCGCGTACCATACTGTTACAGTATTGATACTCGAAAAGTATTCATAAATAATGGCACTTCTATAAAATTGAAAGTTTTGAAATATTATGTGACTGTAATGGACTGTAAAAAGGAGTGTATGACTAAAGAATGTAAAATCAAGTCTGTAGACCAAACATCACTAAGACATATATTTTCTTTATTCGTAGAGTTTCCTCAGAAAATTACTTCTCATATAAGTATACAATGAAGCTGCGTGTATCTAATACAAATAATATATCATAAACGTACGCGGATACCTTCAGGACTTCTCTTATGATGAAATCGTGTTGGAAGTTCGCTCCATTACCTATCACATTAATTTGGCGTGGCGCCAATGGGAGGTGGTAACGACGCCTAGCTTCGATAGAATCAGAGAAACCTATCTTTTGTTAAGCGACGTAACATTGTTCGCTCGTATTTATGACGCATTACGTTTTCTATAAGAACCTACTTAACGTACTCCTGGCGTCAATTAGAATCGAGTAATTTTTTTATTGTAAGAGTAGTACAAAGTGGGTTTAAGTGTTTACAATGTGAAAATTTCTATATCAAAACTGCACTCTGCTTATCTTGTTACCTATAAAATTACGGTATCATTTGGTATAGTCGACATATTAATTATAAAGATGTAACCGAAGAACTGGAAATTATCAATGTTTCATTGATCTATTTGTAAAAAGCTCACATGAGTTCACAAAGAAAAACCTAATGAACCGTGAATATTTGCGTTTCTTTATTCAAACGTATTGAAACCGAACCTTTGAAGAGATTGATAACTGGTGATGAAAAATGAATCATTTACACTAAGAACGTACGAAAAAAATAACGATAAAAGGCCGATCAGAAATTGTGGCAAAGCCTGGGATAGCTCGAAATAAGGTGATACTGTGTACACCGTGGGGTTGGAAGGCCATTGTTTAACTATTCAAAACTCTACTAGCAATACTAACAACTAATTAGATTAAAGCAAAAGACTACTTCGATCAACAGGGCAAGAGATGTCCTAAGACACAATTTCTGATCATCTTTTGCCTTTAATTACTCATACATAATAAAGATTTCAGTAACATATTTAGTAGAATAATCTAACATTTTATTGTATTTGTGATTTTGCAAAATATACTAAAAATACTAACTAATATTATAAATACGAAAGTAACACTGTCTGTTTGTCTATTAAGCCACATCTACTTAAAAGATTCAAATAATATATTTATTATACAGTTAGTCTACGGCCTGAGAAAGGACAATTTAATGCGAAAATACGACTGAAAGGGACAAATAGGGAATGAAAGTTTGTATAGAATGTACATTTTAAAAGCTTTTGATTATATATAAATAAATAGATACGACATTCAAAGCTTGTAAAAATTTTGTCCTGAAGAGGGTAAAAATAAGGAATGATGATTTTTGTTTAATTAGGTACAAAAACAACAGACAATGATATTTTGAGATCCGGAGAAGGATATAAACGAGCGATTTTTACCACAGGAAAATCTGGTATATACTGATAGTCGAGTTTTGATGTAATTTGGTGTGTGGATAGTTGGAGAGCTGAGGGCGAATTTTTACCGGAAATTGAATTTTAATTCGAAAATAAATTATACTAATGTTTTAATCTTTACTTTTTTAAATATTTTATTGCTTCACATTTATTAAGCATTTTTAATTAAAATTTATTTTTATTGCAATTATATAACTAGTTACTTTAACAACAATATCAAAATGCGATCAGAATCAGAATCATCAGTAAGTTATCTTCACACATACATATATATTTCCGCAGCTACATGCAGATTGCATTGGTTTGTTTCCAGGATTTGAGGTGGGGCAGGCTGGACCGTATTGAGGGTTCCAGAAGACAGATCAAGACAGTAGAAAAGAAAAAAAGGAAAAATCGAAATGTCAGCAGCAAATAGTTTTTAATTATTATAAAACTATAAATCGGTATTTGTTTCCAATCAATCAATCTAGTTTATCATTATTATTGATTACCTATATGCATATCTGATATACATATGAAAGCTTTAAACATTGTTATAACAGTTGTAGTTTAACCCATATTTGGATAAAGTGATCATAATTTGAATTTTTATTCCGAAATAAATTTACGGCGTCCGTTCTATCGTTGGTTCACAGCATAGGGGTCAGACAAATGGATATGTAAAATTGGAAAAATTTTACTATTAAAATTTTACTTAATTTAAATACGACACACACGAATCAATGTTTCCGAAGCAAAAATCGGAAACGATTAATTTATTATAAGTAACTTCTATATTAGGTATAATTTGTTAAGAATCTATTTTATTTATCAATTATTCGGTTAACAGTCGGCCTGTTATGGGTCTTGTGGATTGTAAGTGGTATGCTCGTGAGGAAATATACTTAAAATAAGAAAAAGTTTGGACAATTAATACACTTATTTATATGACTTTAAAAAATCTTAATTAAATTAACGACATAAAGAAACTCCTTACAAAGCAAGTATTATTTTGTGATAGCTAAAAATCCTCTGTCTTAGATGATAATAATAAAACCTTTTCGAAGCGGTCGCCTTAATACCAAGCGAGTATTTTGCATTTACTTAAACATTAATTCCGTACAGATTACGAGGACTGAAATTGTTTAACAGCCTAATAAAGCTGTCACTTAAAAGCTATCCCGGAGCTTATTACTAGATCTTTGTCTTTTGACTGTGCAAATTACTTCATGCCTTGAAAGCAGTGATTATTTTATCAATGAATTCTTAGTGAGGACTTCAATTCACTTTGTTTGTTAAGTGCAACAAAGATAATAACTGCATGGCACCAGATTCCACTCGAAAGTTGCAAGAACTTAAAGATTGAAGCGAAGCGAACGAAGCGATGGGTTGGTATGAGTTTGAGTTAGTTGTGTAAAAAATTTATAATTTACGGTAATTTTTATAATAACCAACTAAATTAATAAAGATGTTCTAGCTAGGCCAATTCCAATATCCAATCAAACCACCCAAACAAATCTGTGTCATTGAACTAAACTCCGGGTCTTTCAATCTGAACCATCACAGAGGCAGTTAAATTGTAACTTTTAGCATGATTACAATTTTCCTCATATGAAAACTTGTCAATTATTAATTAATAAAAGGTTAATAATTATTATAGTGTCGGCAAACCGACGAAAACAAAATACGAATCCACCAAACTATCCAACAAACTTTTTGAAGTCCTCCCACCGACGAACGGGTTGAAATGAGATGTCAAAGTTTTGCGTAGAGTTTGCATAAAAGGCAGCGTTCTGTGAAGTTTTATATCTATAGGAGTTATGCACACAGGCGCTTCAGAAAAGTCTCGGAAAAGTTTATATCCGCTATAACTCTAAACTTACAGAGAAAATAAATGGAGACGCAAGAAAAATTTAAATAAGGTGTAAGTTTAATTTTTTTCATTTTATATATTTTATAAGCCAAATGTTTATCTATCACATAAATATTTCAAGTGTATTCTAATTTTTATTTAGATTAACAGCAATAAAATCACGCATGCAATATAACTACGATAAAGGTAATATACATCCTTATATATGAAACACAAAGAACGGCATTCTTATTTAAATTTATCGAAAGGTTAGTCGGGTAGTGAGTAATGTTTATTAAAAAAAAATATTTTATCTATTCTGTAACATAGAAATAATTACAGAGCTGCACATGTATGTATCTTAATTTGTGAGAATATCAATTGAGTATTAAGAATGTGTATTGTATTTTTATTTATGGTGATTTTTTAGGCTGAAGTGCTTTGCATTCGTTTGGTTTTATTGACGTAATTATTTCTACCTGCTCACTATCGTTTTGTTTATAGCAGACAGCAGACTGCTCACCTGATACTAAACAGTGAATGTGTTGTGCAATTGGATGAATGAATATTACTTCAGCCGCTATATTACCGTTCATACAGGAATACATTCATATGCATGCACTACGCTTTAAATGATGTGCGTACGACTCAGTTTCGAGCGTCTCCCTATTCATCCTTGTTTTTATCTGTTCCTTTTATCCTTTATTTTTCTTACTGACAATATTTTGTTTGGCTGTATATTGGGAATATTTAATTTATGCTACAACGTAGTAAAAAGAACCTTTCATACGGCGTTGTTTTATGTATAGCGACCGGCCGGGGATTAGCGAATGGGTTGCTCGCCGGCGGCCAAAAACAGCAAATACATTAGCCACTCAGTGTGGTTCATCGCTAGAGGGCTAGTGATTCCATTAATGATTATATGATAAACCTTTCAACCGAATTTTCAATTTGGATATCGGCAATCGATCTGCCGTTTGTTTGAATAATCAAAAATAATTATCTCGAGAAAGTAATAATTAGACATGCATGACTGTACGAGTACGATAAATTCAGATGATTGTTAAATAATTCAACTATCCTGACATAAGTTATGACAATATGTTACGGAATTCCTTTACCTCTAACTATTATTCTATTACTATTACTCTATTTTGATTCTAATTGTATGTAATCTAATTTAAATTCATTGATTCATGCCATACTTCGCCCAATATGCAGAAAAGGACAAAACGGAAACAAAATAAAAGTGGAATTATCGAAAAAATATTACACAACATATAAAAAAGGTATTTATTTAGATGGACGAAGGAAATAAACGGCAAATTGTTAGATATATCTTAATACGTCCGGTCTTAATAATAATGACGTAATTCAATAGCTTCCAGCAGTCTCAAACAGGTTTTTAAACGGCAACAAATAGAACCATTGTGCATACACCCTTAGGGTCGTATTGTTCTACACGTCTACATTACTCACCGTTATCGTGATCCGGTATCGGAAGGCTGTCCGACGCGTCGGAAGCGAGCGCCAAGTCGGGCGACGCCGCTCCCAGCAGTGCACCAAACCCCTCGTGCTCACCGTCTGAAATCAACACTTTATTATAATAACATTAAGGTTCTTTTTAAGTTTCAATCAAAAGAGAGCGGTATTATAAATATAACTAATGTTATTAGTGATTATAGTATATAGTCCTCATATCGCTAGGCCTCTCACAGAGTGGAACAACGATTTAGTGAACATAGCAGGAAGACGCTGGATTGAGAAAGACGCATGTCCAACAATGAATGACCTTCATTTTTCTTAATTATCTATTAAATTTTTTTAACTCTCACTGTCTATCAAAATTGCCTTCGTGGTCAAGAGGTTACTCCTGGAGTTACTCCTGGAGTAAAGATACCCGCTTACACAATTTGAAACGTTTTCTCGATACTACCTCACAATTGACTCAACAATATCCTCGAGAAATCAATGTCAATAGCAATGACTCGAGTGGAGGTAAAATATTATCGTAGACTTTAGTAAATTAAAGAATATGATATATTCGACTATAAAAAGATGAAATTTACAAAAACATTTTAAAACATGTATACGTTACCTTATGCTGTTTATATTTTTTGTTTGTATGACTGAATATATCTTTGTAGTGGAGTGTAATTTTTTTCCATTATCCTTCGTAATTGTAATATTGAAAAACTTATCTGTTTGTCAAGGAGTCTTAAAAAAATCAAGTGAGGAATATCCCTCCTGATTTTGTCATTGTAGTTTGACACATACTTTGAGTCAACAGCTTGATTCCTCAACTCGAGTGGGGCTTGTAGATTGATAAAAAGTGAAGGAAATAATTTGTTCACTATGAACACGGATCTCTTGAAAGAGGTGAAGTCAAGTGGGGAAATTAGAGGAAAAGTTTATTTGAATGCAACAGTTGTTTTTATACTGGTAATATGTCGAATATCGCGAGCGAGGGGTGTGGTGCGCTGCGTCAGGTCAGTTGCTAATTGTCTATTAGGAGTTTTACTGTTCTGTAGAATTGTCAGTGTTCTAGTGTGAATTTCTATTGAGCAAATAGGAGACTACGTTTGTATGGAAAATATGCTACGCCGTTTTCCCTTTATAGTATTGTCAGACAGTCAGTTTCTCAGTTGTAGGAGTCCAGGTAAAGCTCGCATTCACCTTCGGTCTTAACATTACTTACTATCTATCTATTTCAAATTAAAAAATAGACACTGGACATGTAGGTATTGTGGTTTATATTATTGCTACTTAAGAGCTGACTTTTGCCCCATTTGTTATTAATAGTAACATATTATCATAGCAAAAAAAGTAGTTAATTATAAACGCGACCCGACCTCCAATATGTTTTTCACTACTATAATGTAAATTGTTTTATATTGTACTATAATACATGCACAATATAAAACATTATCCCAACTAATATTATAAATGCGAAAGTGTGTTTGTTTGTTTGTTTGTTACCTCTTCACGCTTAAACTACTGGACCGATTTCAAAAATTCTTTCACCTTTGGAAAGCTACATTCTCCCCGAGTAACATAGGCTACTTTTTATCCCGGAAAAATCGACAGATCCCACGGGATGCGCAATAAAGGCTTCGCTCAAAAACTACTGCACAGATTTTTATGCGGTTTTCATCAATAGATAGAGTGATTCTTGAGGAGTTTTGCGGCATTTTTTATCTCGGAAAAACGGATAGTCCCACGGGAAGCGCGATAAAATCTTCGCACCATAAACCGACTTCCGCGTATATGTAGCCGTGGGCAAAAGCTATGACCCTTAACCCTCTATACACCCAATCCCGAAATCCACGCGGGCGAAGCCGCGGGCAGAAAGCTAGTATTATATAAACCTTCCTCTTAATTTATTCTTATCTATTGCTGAAAACAGCAACGCCAACTTCGATATGATTTTGAATTGCTTTTACGTGCATAGTATATACGTAAATAAGTTATATTCGAGTTGAATATAACTACATTTTTTGGTTCTATGTGCACAGAACAGCTCATGATGTTTGCATGATGCTCATAATGAGATGTTTCATATTATTAGTTCCTCATTATAAATAATACAAGACTTCAATAATAAAAAAGTAATATTATTATTATAGTTTATCCTATTATTAGCAGTAGAAGTATATACATAAAGAAAGTATATAAATAAATAAAGATAAGTACATAAATAAAGAAAAAAAATAGCAACGATACCATCTAGTAACATCTATAACACATCGGTAATAAATTTGATACCACAAAATATTCTCAAATATTATGTCTGACAACATAATTGCTTTCGCAGGCGCTGCCTGGGGAGGGTACTCCGAAATACCAAAGAGCTCTCGAAACTTGTACAGCTTCGAATCCCTATAAATAATTTATGGCATTTGGGCAATTCCCTTATTCGTCGCGGCACCTAATTATGTAAGATTTGAGTAGCCGTCCCGCTGATCCTTGGCTGCCTATTAACGAAGCTCTGCTTAATTGAGCGCTTGATTAGGAGTTTTTGTACTTTACTTTGGCTTGAGTTAGGAGTTAAATATGAGACAGTTCTAATTTCTCAGTTACAAACCTTGAAAATACGTATCTCTATTTCTTTTCGAATGTGTCCTACTAGCTGATTAAGAGAGTTTATTGGAGTAGTATTGTGTGATCAAACACATTGTATTGACCAATAGTGTCAATAGTACATTATTGCTTATGCGTATGTAATGATTCTGTTAGATGCCATGCTGAAGATGGGCAACAGCGTAGCGCGGCGCAGTTGCAAGCCGGAACAGAGCGTTCAGGACTACATCCCTTGATGGACAAGCTGAAGTAAAGATCGAGATAACTAAGCTCGAGAGCGGAGCTTAGCTATGTAAACTCGAGGCCTACAGTGCAGTCATTGTAAACCAAGCTTTAAATCAAACTATGCGTGATGTTCAAATTGATTAAACATAAACTACACATTGTTTACAATTTTTTTAACAGTAATAGTTGAAACTTTTTACACATATTGTACAAAATAAAACGCTGTGACAAGATTGGCAGTATTATATAGATTTTATTTTTTTTGCGAGCTTAGGTCGCTAACGTCGACTTAGCAAAATGTAGATTGTTAAAATACTGAATCCGTTGCACGCATCGATTTATTTTATACTACATTAAGAATACATCGAGGCTGACAATATACAAAACGAATTTTGCCAACGCGTGAGTGTTGCGAATGTTTGTGTGAAGTGCATGTATTGCAATTAACTTATTGAGGCTTGTTGTCATATGTTATAGTTTTCGACTAAGTTTTTTGGAAATTTTCGACTAAGTAACCTTCAATAGGTCTCTAGTAAGCATCCTGCGGTTATTTTCAATACCATTGTGAGTAATTAAAATAATGGTGTTTAAAGCTATCTTAGGTAATATATATACATATATGTGTGAATCGAAGCAAGTGGAAAACTGTGAACACTGACTATATATGTATTATGAATAATTATGTAACAACAAAAATGTCACAAAAATGTATCATATAGTATATCAGTATATTCTATATATATTTATTTTCCTCCAAAGAGGTAGATTTATTTTTTATAAAAATATCTTGAATATTTAAGTGTCTTTCCGCGACAACGCGATACCAAACCTTCAATAAACGCACTTGTTGTGGGTGTCTACGGTCGGCGGTAATCGCTTACTAATAGGTGAGCCGTCTGCTCATTTGCCTTCCTATCACAAAAAAAATCCTTTGAAATGTATTATTCGTATCGTGTTAGTTTCAATAATTTGTTTTATTAATAAGTACTTATGATTGTATAGTGATGAGGCATACGAGTATACACATGCACGTTAATATCACTGAAATTGCATTTACAGATATACTCGTACAAGCACCGTAATTGAATATGTCAGAAAAATGTGCTGTAATAGGCTTCGGATTTGCAATATTTTTATATATTTATTTTAAAATCAACCTTAAGCTTACAGACTTTTGCTGTGTACGTGAATGGTTTCATCTAGTTCTTTTTCGTTCTAATATACGTTGCTCCTCTGTGTTTTCTTTTTCTCGTTGCTAATTTATACGTCAGCGTAATTGTTAGATACACGCATTTTTAAGTAAAAGGTGTATACAAAAATTCATCACAAACGAATAATCAAGAAGTCGCTCTTCAGCTTGGAAGATTTGTAATATGCCCTACTTTGCAAGTAAAATATGTAATGCTTGCAAAAATTGCAGATGACACCGCAAACAGAGACGAGCAGTAAAAACAAGGGCCAGCTGATGGCCTATTCCGTTACAGCAGACTCATGGCGTTGTGCCAAGCGTTACGGCTGAGAAGGGTTTGCGAATTGGGAATGACACTGTCACCAATTGTACTGTAAGACGATATAGAGATTGTTAAGTTGAAAATAGTATCAGTTTCGCCAAAAATATACGAGGAAAAAATATAAAAACTCTTTGCGCTATTTTTGTGTACCTAGCTTAAAAACGTGTGATGTAAATTATTTGAAACATCCCGATGTATATTCTGATTACTAATGAATAAACTCTATTTTGTTTAATAAAGTACAAGTAAACAGTACCATTGAAATATTCGATTGGGATGGACAGTACTTTAAAATGTTTAAGGCGTTAATACGACATGTGAAGAAGCAGGTTAGAGTCCCGAACCAAATTATGTTTGCGTTTTAGATAAAATGCATAATTACAAGTTCACAAGAAACTTTTTTATATTTTTATCATGTGGGTAGTGATTATTTTAAAAGCACTATTTTAAGCAAGTGCTTTTAAAATGATAACTATCAATCTTTGTTATAAATATGGCTGGAAATTGCAAAATAGGAATTCGTTCCTCATTATCATCACCACAGCCCATTTAGGACCTACTGAGAGGCGCGAACCGATCCTAAATATGTTAAGACGATTAGGCCTTAGTCAACCATGCTGCCCAATCCAGATTGTTTGCCTGCATACATCTTTAAAATTCTTCTTCGCAGATGTATGCAGATTACCTCATCATGTCCTTCACTGTAGAAGCTTCAGATAAATGTACATATGAAATTCGAAAAACTAAAATCACATTGGTACATGGTAGGATCGACCCGGAGCCCCGGGCCGCTGGTGTTGTCGGAGTGTTATGGTACAGTGAACAGCAGTAAGCATTTAAGCAGGACGCCCAGTCAACTGTACTTTTGGGATCTAAAATATATTATCACGCTTTGAAATAGGCCCACGTTAATAGTCAATAATTAGCGATTATTTATTCGATTTATTATGTAAAATAAAAGATGTGACTTACTTTTTTCACAATAAATATATTGGTTCCCAAATTTTACAATTGAGTAACATCTTTTTTATAATTTAATTATAATAATAATTTTTTAAGTTATTTTACATTAAATGTAATATGATTCTATATAGAAAGATACATACATAAACATGTTGAAATAACAATGTTATTGGCAATTTTGTTTATATGCTCAAACAAATTGGGCGCTTTTCCCATACTGTGTATCACAACGATAACGCCGTAAACATGTCGCTGTATATTCAAAATTAATAAACGCATTTACTTTGTGACTTATAATATTTCTCAGCTCATAATAAACTTTTAATAAAAAATAGTAAAATACCTAATTATACTAAACTCACGATTTTCAATTGAATAGCTGTCAAAATTGGCGTTGATTTGCATATAATAGCGTCGTAATACTCGTTAACGAAGTTACTCAATTTAGGCACAAGCTAAGTGACGATTAAAAATGGTGGTTAGGTCCCAAGATAACTAAGAAAACTAAGTACAAAGTTTTCGTAGACAATCATTAGCTCATTAAGAAATGAAATGTGAAGACAACCAATATTCATTCAAGAGGTGCATCAAACTCCAACCTAATATTTGACGAGAGGAGGAATGCTGAACTGTATTAACAGGATGGAATGAAAAGGGATAAATTGGTTTCCGTTGCATAGTAATTCAGATTTCAATGTCTCATTCCGTTCTAGCCACATAATATTTCAGCGATGGTCAATATTAATTAGAGAGTTAGCCGATGAGGAACTGGTCGTCCAATTTATACGTCTTAATTAAATGACGTCGAGCAAATAGTGAGTGAGAATTGTAGACTGACTATTGTGCGGTCACCAGCTTTTGGTGAAGTTGGTAGTTTGATCCCACTGCGGCAATTAGGGTGATCGTTATGTAATGTCTCGGTTTCTGTGTACTGACGTACTTCGCTTACAGTTATATCATTACATGTTGCCCACAGATAAAAATTAATGGAAGATGCATATTTTTTTATTACATAGATATACCATCTGCTTTGCAAGAAAGAGATGGTGTATAGTTTTATAGTAAATTATATATTTTTATTTTATGCGTTACCATACCTTTTGTTTTCTTCTCACCATTAATTGTTTTCAAGTTTACTCTCTGTTTATCGTTATCATCTGTAATTTTACTTTTTTTATTTAAAGTAACTTTGAATTAATCAATGATACATTTGAACCCGAGTCATATACTCCTATAACTTTTAAACTGTCATTTAATAGTAACTCTATTTTTATTTATGGTGATATGTCTAGTTTTTTTTTATCGTTTTCATTATGTTCAATTTCTATTTCCGAGTTATTTACAGATTTCACAATTCCTTTATCATTTTTCTCTCCTTAAACCAACAGTTTTTTTGGGATGATAACGTTTTCTTCTTTCCTGGTTGATACACATTTTGCATGGTAGCTTCTCTTCAATTGTTTTTGATTTAACATCATATTTTCTTTTGTCGTATTTATTATTTCCAACTAGGCATTCCAGCTTTCCTATTTCACTGTACAGATCTTTCGTTTCTTTTAAAATTCCTCTGTCAATTTTATCAGCCACAAAGTTCGGCAAACCAAATACTATAAGGGCTATGACTGTCCCGGTATCGATTTCCTTTCTTACTTCTAGTAATAATTTTTCCTTTTTCAAAGCATAATCAAGCAAGGAGCCTGCCTGATATTTAAAACCAAGAGCATACCTAACTGGTGTCCATCCTTTATTTTCGAATCTGAATTTATTTGTTCCATTCTGAATCTACTGTCAGTTTCAGTAACAAGCAAATATACCAATCTATACTGGACAGTTCCAGAAAGTTTTTTAAAATTTCAATCATCTGTTTATCCTCATAAATTTGAAAACGATCACATTCCTTATTAATGTTTTTAATCCACTGTTGCGTATTCAAGGTTTCTCCCATTAAACTTTTCAATCATGAAGTCTTTTGCAACCTTCTCTAAATTATGAGACTGGGGTATTTTTTGTTCCAGGAACTTTTCCAATAGTTTTTCCTAAGTTTGATTTGGGGTATTAGTTGTAGGTTCATCATTGTTCGTTTTTGTAGTAATTTCTTCCAGGTAAATATCATTAAATTGCAAATTTTGTTCTTCATCTAAACATGTTTTAGACATATCTTCTATTAAAGCTATCCATATTTTCCATGTTTGTTGTCTTTTATTTAACGTTTTTTTTTAAATCAAAGACTTAACTGTGTTTCTCTGTAAAACGAAAGTTTATTCTCATAAAATTTAAAACTTTACAAACTTTTATATATTTCTCCTTGTATCGAATTGTTGCCGTTGGTCAATATCATATACACCTTTGAGTTACATCCTTTTCGACATATGTGATATAAATGTAATGTAATGTACTACATATATTTCGTTTATATTTATATATTTTTAATATTGATATCCATTTTTCTAAGAAACTTTAACAATGGAAATAACTTTTAAAGTAGTTGAAGCGCAATTAAAGCTTTGTGAAGAATCTATCACTTAGATAACTACGAGTAAGTCATATCGAAATATACTAGCAAAATATTAATTTAATATCCTCTCTATCAAAATTTTGTTTTACTTTCATAAAAGTTAATTCATAATTCTCGAGTTGCGTACTTGCGACGAATACAATATTTCTCTCATAACCCACTAGATCTAAGCTGTGAGTCAGGTCCGGGGCCAATATAATATTACTTCATTTGCAACTTTACGAGCGTGCGTCGCGCTCGGCTGACGAAAAGCCCCACTCTTCGCCTTTTTCATATAAAAAAATTGGCAAGCATGAACTTGAATCATGCTTAAAATTCCGTATCAAAATCCCGAGAGTATTTTATTGGATGGCTCAATTTCAGAATGGAAGCATTGTCGACTGGAGCGCTCTACATGCTCCACATATCTGGAGCGAGATAATGTTTTCACTAAATTAGACATTTCCCTCGGCTTATGATACATTTTCTTGAAATATAAATGCTAATAGTGGAAATTTCAAAATATTTAAACAAACATTTGTTGTAAAAGTCTCCTACGTTGCCTTTATGGTTAAAAAAAGTTAATTAACTTTTTTACAATTTACAAAGGTTACGTTTTGGGTCATTTCCGAGGTCAAAAAGTAGCCGACCTTATTATTTATCTCGAAAACCTAATTAGTGTTGCAAGGACTGCCGATATTCGCCGATCCATTCCGTAAGAGGTTTTCTCAAATGGTCGTAACAATAGGAGCTTTGCTGGGAGAAGTGTGTGTAGTCCCAAGGAGACTGATTAGGTTTCCAACGCTGTCGTAGACCAATTAACAGTGTAGTTATATTACAGATTTATAGCAAAGTAACTGCATCCGTCTATTTCAATAAATAAACTTTAATCTTCATTTTAAAGATTCCGGATCCATAGTATAATTACAATTTATATCTTAATATATATATTTCTTGTGTGCGTGTGTATGTGACTGAACTCCTCCTAAACGACTGGACCAATTTTGATGAAATTTTTTGTGTATATTCCAGGGGGCTTGAGAATGGTTTAGATTCACAATACGGTCATATAGATATTGTTTTTCAGCTAAATTATTTATTTAAAAACATTTGAGACAACGTGAGACAACGTGACATTTGAGACATTTGACATTTGAGACATTTGACAGGACAACGTCTGTTGGGCCAGCTAGTATTAAAATAAAATATTAAAAAAATGTATACTATTTATGACGTTGGATAGAAATACAGCAGATAAAAAACAATATCTTAATATAAGTATTAATTAGGCTACTGTTTTAACCTAATATGGCACCATTTCCATTTGGATCAGCCTGTCATGCGATTGTAAAATATGAAAGTAGCCTATTGATATGGCATTTTTATGTACTTCTTATATTGTCGTCGATCTCGCCACTCACTTACCTCTAATTTTAATATGTGCATATAAGTTCCAGTAGAACATGAGGAGAAGGCCATTATTTGATTTATTTGTATTCAGAGTGCAAAACCAAAACCTATGAGTGCCACAGTTTTCCGATAAACCGTGGCAATTTCACTCGTTCTCAATACAAGTAGTTGTGTTTTGGTATTTTGCAAGGTCTAAGGCAGACTGCTCAGTAAAAACAAAATACAATAAAAACATTGAACAACAGACATACATTTAATGCGGTAATTTTTTTTAACAGCAAAAATTTAAGCAATCTTTAAATATCTATCCTAATTTATCTTCATGCTTGCATTCTAAATGTTCATGTTCTTTTACCCTGTATTACATACGCTTTGAGCTCGTTGCTTGGTCGTGTTGCGGAAATGCTGAAATATCTAATTAGTGATGGTAACGTACTTTTGTATGTTTGGGAGATATACTCATATTTTGTGTGAAGAAATGTTTTGTGCGAACTCGTAAAATGTTACTCGGATATCTACCTACTTACATTGGATAATTTTAATATCAAGATGCCCTAGGATTGGCAGTTAACAATATTACAACATGCCAAACTATAATAAATAGTGTAACTAATAATAAAAGTAATATACATATAAATAAACCATGAGTAGATTTCATCACGTGATAATTATTTGTAGCTGTCGCCAAACAAACTTTTGAAATACTGTTTTTAATCATTGTGATCGTATTGGTTATATGTGGTTTGAAAGAGGATATCGTGACAAGAATAGAGAAAGGGATGCTTGGGTGGTTTGGGCATGTGGAACGGATGGATGAAAGTAGACTAACCAAAATGATTTATGAAGCTGGAGTGAGTGGAGACACTGGACGAGGAAGACCTAGGCGAACATATTTCGAACAAATCGAAAGTGTCCTCAAAAAAGGCCAGGTCAGAAGTACCCGCAATCGTCGAGCATGTATGAGGAATGTTATGAAAGTAGATGAAGCGAAAGAGATATGTAAGGACCGTAGCAAGTGGAAGGACGTAACCTCTGCCTACCCCCGTGGGAAAAAGGCGTGAGTGTATGTATGTATGTGATCGTATTATATTATACACACGGTTACCTTTTGTTCTTGATATATTTATAAAGTAATTGTATTAAATGAGTGGAACAACCCATATTTTATTCAACCGAATATTATTAAAATAGGAACCATATGAAAATACAAATAAAAAAGTTATTTGGCAATTTTTATACGCTTATACAAATTACGTGACTTTACTATGGTAAAGTAACATATTGTTTGTTAGGTATCTTTATTCACTAGTTGCACAATATATTATTATAGCAGTCATCTATATACCGTAAGTATTATAAGTATATTGTTTAAATACATAATGAACAGCAGGTTAAGGTATGCACGTTACTTATATTGAAAAGATATTGTGCACTTCAAGTATGAAAATATCTTTTCTTAGAGGCGGTCTCAAAGTCATGTAGTTTCTCTGCAGCCGTAAGTACATACTATGTATGTACTTACGGCTGCACCTCCCTGACACGGAAGACACCTCCCCTGACATATTATCAGGGGAGGTGTCTTCTTCATCTCATTTGACGTTACGTTATGGTAAGGCGGTTGAAGCAAGCTTCAGATGGACACTTCACCAAATGAAGACCTGTCTTGCCTTATATCAAGTATTTTAAATTATAATTTCATATTGTTGTTTGAATATGAATGTATGAAATCGAGATTAGCACCTGGTGATCTCAACCGCGGACGCAGTTAAAAGTATAATGTGTTGCTAATAGAACAGAAACGATATGGTTCAAGCGGCACTTTACCCGATTTTTCTATTGGCAACACTTAACTTCTACTCATACATTTTAATAGAGTTCATATTTCAGCAACTGCGGGAGCACTGCGACGGAAGTCAAACGTTTTATTGCTGGCCGGAGAGTCTACCTTTACAGCCACCCTTCGTAAAAATAAGAACGCGCGTTTTTAGGTCAAGGAAATTGTGGAAGTTTTTTGACTATAAATTGAATATCATAATTTTATTTGATGCTTAAACTGCACTGTGAGATTACCATAAAATAAATATTACGTTTACTGTATACATTATCATATGCAACTATCGTACTGAATCGTATTACATATTGGGTATTAGTATGTACAAAGAGTGTAACTGAACGAAGCTAGATGAAAATAAAATCTAATTCTTTAAACTTTTTTATAATATTCCTATTAATATCAAAGACCTTACCCAAATCAGTCAAATAAATTATTTAATTATGTTATAATATTAAATATTTTATGACTTCTATGTGATAATACTATTACAATTATATCGAAAACATGTTATTAATATTAATAATATGTTTTATATATTAAGATGGGTATAATAATTTACAAAAAAAAAACTAATAATCCGGGATATGAAGAAACGTATCCTCAACTTATAAACAGAGTGTATGAAACATAAATCTGGTTATATTAATTTAAAATAAATGATAAAGAAAAATTGTATATTATTTGGTGTAAATTCGAATAGATATAATCAATACAGCACTCGCAAGAAAAAATACTGTATCAGTTTAAGTTGCCTCTGTGATACAAATATAATCTTACGGAGTGTTTTAGCGTTTCTTTTTTTCAGTTTTCGTCTAGACACTTGATACAATTTTGGCTCCATTGTACACAGTTATATCAATACGAAATACTATACTTTACTTGCTTGAGAGCTAAATTATTAAACAAATATTTCATTGTTTAATAAAGTAATCTTGAATAAATAAACCAAGTAAAAAATTATTTATGAATAAATTAATTGTGGGCAACGTATTTGTTTTAATATATATATATGTATATACACAATTTCTCTTATACTATAATATCTTTCCAGGGTACATAATAAATATCACCATCACAGCTAGAATACCCCGTCCCCGTGGAGCACAGCCCTCCCTAAGTATGTTATGGCGATTAAGCATTAGTTAACTACGCTAGTTCAGTGACAATGTATCGACTACACATATCGCATATTTTATTACTTTATTGTTTATACCTTTAAATTTCTTCGCAGGTGTATGCAGGTTGCCTACCAATGCGTTTCTTCATCGTAGTAGCATCAAATAAACGTACAGATGATTCGAAAAACAAATAACATATTTGTTCAGTGCAGGTTCGAATCTGAGCCTCTTGAATCTAGCGATTTGAAGACCAGTGTCAAAACCATGGCGTCACTAACGTTTTAGAAAAATAACAGAATGTTTAATCTGTAACATAAAATAATAAAAAAGTAGAAACACATAAAAAAAATCTGAATTGAGCATTATTAAAGTCACTGTACGCAATTAAAGTAGTAATAAGTAAGGTAAAAGAAGGATATTTACAGGTTTCGGAGGAAAAAGTGAGTAGAAATTCAATCATATTAGATCTACTTGAAGGATTTTGCTTATTGAAAACTTATTGGGCGTCACGTGAATTGCGACTGAACTTCATATTAACGCTTTAGTAATCAGACGGAAATTAGAAAACAACTTAAAGACAAATTTATATCAAAATTAAATTATATTGACGTTTGATAGATTTCAAATTGTTGGGAAGATAGGGGATATTTGCTTAGTATCATATATACTTAGATTTTAAATGTACACATTTAACGAAAAAGTTTGCATAAAAAATACATCGTGCATTGGATTTAAAAAGAAGATATCAACAAACTTTCACAAGCAGATATCTCAACGAAATCTCAATTTTAATGAATTTTCATTTAAGCGTAGATAATATTATTTGTTTTGATATAAGAGCCGCACTTTTGGTCGTAATCTATCCTAACCGTGTCATTTTAATATTTCAGATATGAGTTTCGTAAGTCCACATTTCGTATAAGATCAAATCATCCGTTAACGATTACATTAAAATTTACAAGCCCATCTCAAACGATTAGAAGGGGCCTTTAATCGAGGGGCCCTTACGCACTCGAGCTAAGTGACGTAGAAATTAGTGTCGCATAAATAAATTCTGGAAACGAACCCCAAGGCCGAAATATCTGAATACGTCCCCTTATTATATTAGCTAATTATGACAATGTAATTGTTCATGAACCGGTTGTACAAGTAAATATTATTTGTATATAAATACAGTTGTCTTTTATAATAACTTAAAAATTAACTAGTCTATTTATATTTTATGTTTTCCCTACAGTTTTCGCGGTTTTCCCTTTTGAAAAGTCAAGATATGGAAAAGAAATTACTGGTTACTGTCTTATTGTTCTTCTACAATAATCATAGTTCATATATGATCCTATGGGGGACACAAGCCTAATTTGCTGGACTGTCTGCAAGTATAGTCTTGTACTATTATATTAATACTCTTTTAAAAATATACATTTCTAAAACGTTAAATCTTATGAATTGTCGGTCTTTACAATATTTGAATTTAAATTCTTAGGTAAAAAAAAGTTAATACGTTAACCACAGAATTAAGATGTCTATTATTTTATAGAAAAATATTATTTGCTATATTAATGTATCGACAGTTTTACTGTATAAAAAATAACAGCTATAAAAGTAGAGAGTAAATTTGAAACTTTACTGTTTCACTCATACTACCGATTACACGAAAATATTCGTTTGGATAATAATTTTTTCTATTTTATATATAATAAGTGTACTCTTTTAGCTGAGAAATTTTGTACAAGATGTGCAACTATTACTTTTATATATATAGCAACATTAATGTGACGCTGTTGCGGATTGTTCATAAACGTTCCATCCCAACTAATATTATAAATGCGAAAGTGTGTTTGTTTGTTTGTTTGTTACCTCTTCACGCTTAAACTACTGGACCGATTTCAAAAATTCTTTCACCTTTGGAAAGCTACATTCTCCCCGAGTAACATAGGCTACTTTTTATCCCGGAAAAATCGACAGATCCCACGGATGCGCAATAAAGGCTTCGCTCAAAAACTACTGCACAGATTTTTATGCGGTTTTCATCAATAGATAGAGTGATTCTTGAGGAGTTTTGCGGCATTTTTTATCTCGGAAAAACGGATAGTCCCACGGGAAGCGCGATAAAATCTTCGCACCATAAACCGACTTCCGCGTATATGTAGCCGTGGGCAAAAGCTATGACCCTTAACCCTCTATACACCCAATCCCGAAATCCACGCGGGCGAAGCCGCGGGCAGAAAGCTAGTTATACAATAAAAACACTATAATCGTTACGTTATAATTAAGTAAATTTGCTTAATTGTATGAATGTAGAACAAATTTCCTATTAAATTTGTTATTTTTACATTTATAGGTATACTTTTTTTTATTAACAAATGCTACATTTAATGTGAGAAAACTTGAAAGGTGTTAGTTTTATTCAAATTATGTAAAAACCTGTAAATTTCTTATAGACTTTAAACTTAATTTATATAAAAATAAAACTAAACTTAATTTATATAAAAATTTATATAAAAAAATATTTGTATTTTATTATACTTACGTGAGATAAATTGCTTAAATTAGATAATTATATAATAAATATATTTAGTTGTCGAAAACAAGCCCATTATTATACGAAATGCCGGATCAATGTAACAAAAAACGTTTTTAGTAAACTATGATTGAAATTAAAGATTTTGGTGTCTATGTTGAGCTGGATGGAATATTTTCCTTAGGAAGGAAGGGGCAGTTTATCCTACCAAGGGCCAGTTTATCCTACCCAAGTCCTCCTAATTCCAATATTTTGATTTCATTTTCATTAATACTAGTTTATATAAATATTATTATTGACACATTTAATAGTCGAGGAAATGAATAGGCTTTTAATTAAAAGATTTTAGAGATGACAACTTCTTAAAAAAAATATTCGGAAATTACTGTTTTCTTTATCTCGAATAATTATTATCATCAAAGTAGAAAGCTAATTAGATAGCATTTGTGGATGTTTTACCACTTCCGTGGACAACTGATGGTCTACTGATTGGGAACTGCTGCCACAGATATTTGCGCACTATAATATGTTCCATATTTAGCACGAGTTGAGTATTTGATTGAGCTGAGAATTTTCAATATCAGTAGGTAAGCTACTACAAACTTAGATCTAAAATGCCGTCCATCACGAGTTTTATTTCACAATTTTGCAATATTGCCACGGCAGGACGGGACTTCATAAATTGAAATTAGTTTGTATTTTCTTTGTAGGAGACGACGAACTTGAAGCCGTTAAGAGTTAAAGGTCAAACGAATAATGAAACTTCATGACCTTCCCTTAATAATAATTAAATCTCCATTCAATATTAAGGGCTTTTATAGGTACGTACCATATTTTAATTAATATTTAAAAGCTTTTATTCGTTTTGTTGTTTTAGATTGAAAAAAATAAACGGAGCGATGTAAATCATTACATAATCAAATATACATAATTATCATATAGTCGCTTGAAGTTATTTAGTGTTGTAGTAATACCTCAAGACTACCAGCTCTACTGCTTGGGTACCTTTTTCACGCATCACTATATTCGGATTTGAAGGTAAGATAGGTAGCAAAATTACTGGGTACCATAATTTTATGAGTACATTTTATGTCACAAGTTGCAAACGATCATAAGCTTTGATCGAATCTCACAAGAGAATTTATATATTATTTATTTGTTTTATCACAATACTTGAGATGTTATAAATGTACTAGTTACGTTAAATTACAAATACAACATGTGAAAAAATACAAATGAACAATTAGAATTAATTAAATTATTAATAATGTTGTCTCTACAAAGTGTTATTTAGCTTTAGCTCTTAAGTTATTACATATTGTATATTGTCTAAGTCGCTTGTAAATAAATCAATTTCATAGTCTTGACCAAGCATGTCCCCGACAGTACGAAGAACTCGGTTTATGCATGCATGCCTGCATTTTAATCAATATATAGGCGTAAAATTATTTAATTTGTGGGATTTTGTGTAGTTGGTTCTAGTATACACCGTAGCACTTCCCGTTAGTGCTAGTCTACGCCGTAGCGGCTGCCGTTACGGTAGTCGCATGATATCAGTCTGCTCTAGTAAAATTAGCATGACTACAGAATTACGATAGAGTAAATATCATATAAAAAATACAATTATTTTTTTAAGATCACGATCATAAAATGATAAATCTCTTCATCATATGATGTTTTTGTGACATTTGCTAGACTAGTGACTCACCTATATACTACATATAAATGTATAATTGTTTGTTATTTATATTAATATTATATTTCTCTCAAGAAGTTTAATTCATGCTAGAAAGATTTCGTCAAATGTTTTCGTCATTTTAAAAGCTACAAGCCATAAAACGTGCTATATTTATCACTAAGCCGACAGGGCGTCCGTCCGTCCGCATTAATGTTGGAATATTATATCCTCAATCGTATTTCGTTTTGTTTTATTAAAATATTGTTGTTTTTTAATGTACTTACTTATAGTTGTCGTGGCAGCTGTCATATTATGTTTGGCTATTTCTCCGCTGTAATGTATCTTAGCAATTGATTGATATATGATTTCTAGGAAGCATTCTTGAGCTGAAAGTATTGAAATGTGTAATGATCTTATTATTAATGGTGGTTTGATTGATTGATGTGATTTTATTGATAAAAATAATCGTAGGTAAAGTAAAATTTGATGTGAAATAATAATAGATGGAATGTGATCATCAACATAAAAATTGTGTAATCGAGCTTGAACATGTTTTAAAATAATTTTTAATTGTCAAAAACATTTCAGTGTGTTGTTTGAGTGATACAAATTTATTATCCTAAGATTATAGTTGAAAACGAGCTGATACTGTATTAAGCATTACCAGCAAGGAAAATGACAAATCTCTGAGGACTCTGAGGTAATTTGTCAAGTTGTCAACTTAGCATAGTTACATCCCACATCCGAGACAGTGCTTAACTACTCGGACCAGTCTACAAATTCATTGTCGAGCTCGGAGTCCGCTTCGATGTATTCAAACCTTTATTAACAAAGTTATGCAAAGGCTTATTTGTCGTGAAATTTAATAGAAACAATCTCTTCTAAATTTATGTGGTTCCGATCAATCGGGGTGAATTTGGGAATTATTACTGGCTAAGTTTTTTTTAGCTTTTCGTCTTCGTGACTTATATCTATAATGGTTAAAATTAAAACTAAATAGTTATTTATTAATCATATGAAGATACAATCATCATTGTCTTCATTATCTCGACACTGATATTGTTCTCAGAATGGTTTGGAGCCTGAACCCAACATGGACTAATATGTTTTAGGTTATTAAATTTCATAATTACTTAAAGCTGGTGTACCTACTATATGGAAACGAATACTGTGAAGAAAATTGCATACACTTGCATTGCATACAACAAAGGTGTATATGAATTCGACCAACCCACATACAACATACTTACAACAGTAAATATGTTGATTAAGCGTTAATATAAGAACGTGTTGACGAAAGCATTAATTTCATACATGTACATACAAAAATGTGTGCACAGATATGTTAAAAAATATTAGAGTTATTAAAGTGACTACATATATTTTTGTTGTATATTTACTTTTATAAATCCTAAGTAATAAAACACAAGTTATTTGTTACATAATTTTCATAAGAAAATTTACACTCAATACCTAACTTAACAAATAAGTAAATTAGGAAACTAACATCCATTTACAAGTTTTCCTTTTAGGGGTTGTGTTTTAAAAAAGCCAGAATACGTTTTTACTCGTGAACGTTTTGCCAATAGGAGTATTTCTAAAAAGATTCAAATGAAATATTCTAATGAAATGTTGGTCGGTTTTTAATTTTAGACTCTTAATTAATGCTTGTCTGCTACTGCACCAACATATTTTCAAGTAGTAGTAGATTATATGTGTATTTATGTATTTATAACCTATTGTTGGTAGCAAATGTAAATTAACAATAAGGTAACATGAGATTCTTTTTATTATGTATGCTGCCTGATCTACTTCTCAATAAAATGTTGATCATAAATACGCAGAGAAGCTAATTTCAGTTTAGCAGCAGTCAGTAGCGAGGCCAATGCAACGATTTACTTGGATTTTTGTAATACCGTTGAATGGAACCTTAACACAATAAATTAATAGAGACAACGCTCGGGCGCGCGGGTCGGCGACACGCCTCGCGAATTCCGAATTACTACGACTGCGAACCGTCCCTTGTAACTTTTTGCAAAAATACTCAGACCGGATTCCATAGTGATGAGGAGAACCATAATAAGAAACAATGGAGCATGGAAAATTTGTTCATAAATTATTACTACAAAATAAATACCGTTCAAACAGGCAAACAAAATTGTGTAAGTATAATATTTGCCTGAAGTGTACGTTATTAGTTGATTTTATTAGAATTTTTATAGATTCGTTTAACACTCAAGATACATTCTCAAGAACTTTCAGTCAAACACACGCGCTCACACATACACACTAAATACATATACATACATACATATTTCGATTTGAATTATATTCTCAATTAAGAATCTCTTGACGTGATTGTTCTAAGCTACACATTATTGTATTTAAATAATGATGAATAATTTTATCTTCTTAGAACTAATGTAAATATTGTATTGAAATATTGTACTAATTGAATGTAGCTGTATTGATATGTATTGTATGAATCATTAGTTTAACATAAGAGTGTTTTTTCAAATACTTGGATGTAATGTGAGGTTTTAAGGCTATAAATAAACCCGAAGCAGGTAACAATTTACTTCGCTTCCCTTAATCTGATTACAAAATTGACAGCGTTATTATTATAGCATTCATAATGAAACTCGTTTTGTTATGTGAATCGTTATAAATAACAAAAAAAATTCTGTGCCCATTTGCCACAATCAGACCAATCAGATACAATTTGTTTTTAATTTGAAGATTACTTTTCAGTAATGATATAAAACTAGATACGTTGGTAGTAATAAATTTATCTCTTGTTTTGTTATTATTAGATATATTGTAGACAGTTTGAATTCAGTTGCTTCTTCAGTCGGTATTGTTCCTATTTTGTTTTTAACTTAGTAATGAACGTGAAAATGTTGTGCTTAGTAATCTGTGCTAGCTAGGTGCATAAAAAATTTGTTATGGAATACAGAATTTATACTTCTCTGAAGTGATAGTATGTCTAATAATAGGGTACGTCGTTAGAACAATTTAACAAATGACACTCTCCATGAGATCCAATGATAATTTTGTTTTCAATTTCCGTAGTAGCGGCGCTAGTTCCACAAACCTGACATTATCCTGGCAGTGACAATTCATCTCTTAAGTGCTCTCTCAGATATACCTGTTGTATGAAATATGCAAAGCCGCCGCTACATCGCACTCAGGGATTGTTTGTACGCGCAAGTGCGTTTTTATTGGCTGTTAACAAAAAACACATCGTTTTTTAAGGGCTTGTTTTTCACAATTGCGCGTTTGATTAATAGCGGGGCTATGGAAATCTATGGAATTTTTAATGCACTTGAGTGTTCAACTTAATGGTATCTGTGTGTTTGATTCTAGAATAAAAAGTGATCCACACGCTCCTTATAAATAAAGACACAATCATGTCAAAACTTGAACAAGTGTATAAAATAATGGATAAGTGTATAAAGTGTAAAAAGGTGTGAAGTTTTAGTCAAGCCATGAACTATATAATATGTGTGCGATAAATTAAAAATTTACCCTGCTTTCACTTGCAACAAGCCGCTCTTTAAATAATATAAGAAAATAGAGTTCTAATAACCATTAACCAGCTCAAATTAATTCACAACATCACTTATCTCTTACTTATATTCCTCTGTGATAGAAATTTTTATACCGTTTTCAGCGTCACAGTTCATACAATGTTCTGTGATAACGTTGTCACTATCTTGGCGTCGATTCACACTTACTACAACAACATATTTCATGCAAAGGTCATGTAAAGGTCTTCTATAATACACACGTAATTAGTGTTGTAGCAGCTTTGTGGTTACGATAAATGTGGTTGGGGTATAGTTATCGCTAGTTGCGAAGTGGCCTCATAAATACTAAAATTCATATATATTAAGCCTAGCCTACGATCGTAATGAGTTTTCTAATAGTAAAGGTGTATTTACAAATCAACAGGTAGCTCAACTGATACAGTCACCTATGTACATGCCTTTTCTACAATTTTTCTTATGAGATATAGATATAGAAAATATACAAACTTCATAAGAACCACCAGCATCTGTTACCAATTTGTGACATATCGCAGTTGTTGCTATTTCTCAACTTTCAAAACAACATAGAAATGCGACCTCTACTGCTTTGTGGTAGATATGGTCCTGAGTCCCTATTAGGTGGTTGCACTACGTGTGAGTCAATTCACACTTATTCAATACGTAGTCAGTACGTACACTTATTCAGTACGTCAGATAGATTAGCTTTTTGCTCATTACTGATGTTAATAATTATATTGTATATAAACTTATTTCATATTCTCGTCGCGCTATCTCACATGGTACCATTCGGGGTCCTTTGGAAGATTCTATTCATCTAGCTACGTTGGTATTTGAAGTCCATTTCTGCTTACCGTCAGGTGGCGATATTGCACAATCTTACACGATATAAAAAATATCTGCTAAAACCACTCACATCAGCTTACAGCACCGCGCATTTGAGATGTTTGTCACTCATAATAACTGCAGTTTTCGTAAGACAAATGTTAAGATTATCGCCGTCTCAATTGTACATTTCGGCTAAAAGTGTACCTCAAACTGGAGAAAGATGCAGGCTTACGGACTCGGAAACGGGGAAGTAGGAAATCCGTAACGTATATTTCACCAGAGCGACGCTTTGGAGGTGTTTGTCTAGCTTTAAGATTAACACGCAACGCAAGCGTAATGGAGTAGCGTACCCGCGACGACATTAAATCTTTATAAAAAAGATTATCTTAGCACGCTTATGTTTACGTATAAACTGATTCTTTTTTCATTTGTTAAGTTGAAATGGTTAAGACGGTATTTTGGAGACATTTGTTATTTTCATAAGTAAATAAGTCATGTCGTAATGGATTTGTACTCGTGGTAATATTTATTAGGGTTTAAACGGACCAACGAAATTGATTTTTTTTATTTTGTTCGTACATCCAGCTTTGAAACTTTTTTATTTAAAGATTAATAGAAGAGAATATTTTACTTTTCCAGTTTATCTTAAGCCAACAGTGTAATTTTTGTTTAGTCTTGAATCTCACAAGGTCTTTATGCACATTGAACACCAGAAACTATTTCGAAAATAGTTTTTATCTTTTTTGTTGTACCAGAATGGAGTACGTAATTGGCTGCATCTTTTATAAAACAAATATTTTCTTTTTTTGGATTTAAAATAAATGAAGCACGGGTTTTGAGTCAGTTGAGTCATATTAAAAACAGTAAATATTAATATCAAATGTCTAATTTTGTCCGACTTTGAGAACATAAATGGTAAGGCACCACACACATTTATCATAACATGCATTAATTAAACACTGGCGAGCCTGCTAATGCTCGTAATGTTTGCCGGCATCTTTAGTCGAGCTCAAACAAGAATGATTTGTTTTGTGTACTCCTATTTTTTAATTATGGCGGGTAAGTACATACATCGAGTTGTATATCTAATGTTTAGGCTAAAATTGAAGAATTCTACTAGTTCGATCATATTAACAGTCGTTAATAGAATACCGTTTGTATACATACTCGTATATACTTATATCAATCATCATCACATCATCGCAGCTCATATACGTCCCCACCGAGGGGCTCAAGCCTACCCTAACTACATTAGGCACTACTTATATCAATGTCTGTTATTTTTTAAAGGTTATGTAGGCAAAGGTTGTTAGTCACACTAACACATCCCCAGTTTTTATTAAGACGCGATAAAGGGGTAACATAGGTTGATATGTTTGATTAGTGACTATCTGAGGGAATCTATAAGAAGAAAAAAAGCTGTGATATATGTATTCTTAATCCTATAACAATCAATTATATGAGATCAAATTAATCCTCACCGATCCTATCCAACTAATTAATACAACATTATGTAATAATATTGTATATTATTCTAATTACATTTATAATCAAGATTAATTCTTATTGTCATAAATATGTTGTTCGTTAATTCCAGTTGTACATTTAATATTAATGCTAATTAGAGTGTCAATAATTTAATGGCAATCAATATGAATTAGCTTGTCGTATAATATAAAGTATTTTAATATTTGTTGTTCTAGTTCTATTATTTCTAGTAAAATAATCAAATACCTATACCGTTATCTTGGGACCACTCACTTACGGAAGTTATTCGGAAACCCTCGACAAATGACCTCTTAACATAATCGCATAATCACTAGAACGGAGTTAAAACGAATTAACGGGCTATAGTTTATCAAATGTTAATTAAATACAAACGTTAGGCTTGCTAATGCAATTTCGTGTTTGCTGACAAGAGTCGGGATTGGGCGCAACGAGACGCGGATATATTTGTTGATACAGGTTGAAACGGCATCGGAGGAGCTGTTTGAACGAGCGCCATTTAGATTTTATAAGACCTATTTGTTGAGCTCATGAGCTCATTCAATTAAGTGTTGACGTTGATACAGGGGCGTGCTGCTAATTTGGTAATGTGAAGTTTGGTTGCTCTCATTTCAAAGCTATAGAAAATTGTCTAATACAAAAGCGTCTGAACTTGCCGCAAAATTTTCTATCTCTGCTGCAGGACGATTTGTATTGTCTAACGTGGTGGAAGTGGAATGATACAACAATCTACAATCAATCATAAATTTTTATACATATTTTTAATTAATTAAAAATGTATTGTAAAATGTATATTATTTTCAACAAATCTCTACCAATCTTATAATATAACTCTGTGTATCCACGTTTTTAAAATTACTCGTACGTGTGCGATGTTATAGTTTAGTATTGGAAAAGTTTGAGATTTGAGAATATTATGTATAAAAGAAATTGATAATTAAATATAATGCCTTTTTTAAGGTTTTTTTATATAAAATTTATAAGTTAAAAGGCTTCCCATGCCTCATGATAGCAATAGAAGATGAAACTGGATGATGACTTTTTAATTTGAAAGCACTCGATGCACGCTTGTTGGCGTGAATGCATCGAGTTGCTAATATAGCTGTAGAAAAGGCATGTGGTTATTATATTTGTTGATGACACGTTTGGCACAGTGGTCGAGTACTCGATTACCGCACAGTGGATCGCGGATTCGATTCCTGCACATTCTATGATCTCCAGAAATTTGTTCCGGTTTGGGCATATGTGTATGTGAGATTTTATGTTTGTAACCTCCCACGACACATCATAAAAAACTTACTACTAATACTTTATTTTCTCTACTTCCTTTATAACATTAGTAAGAATAAAGTTGGCGACAGATGGAAAAAAAGATATATATCTCATGAAACAATAACTTGGAAAAATTCTAGGTACTCGTCCCGTCCACGCTCTTGTTCAAAGTGTAGTCGAGTGGAGTTAGAGAGCGCTTAAGCGATCAAACAGCGTTTGGAGATCCAACTAGATTTCAAAACAAGAGATTTTGAATCCGTTTTACAGAACAAACTCGAGAGTTTCGATAAGTGCATTAAGAAGAAAAACGCTTGCAATCATTTCTGAGTGTGTCTGTGTTTATAAGTGTCTACTTAGTGGAGAGTCTTTTCCAAACGTAATACATATTATGTTCTTAAGGTCAATGGAGGTGGCTAAATGGCACCTTAACATATATAAATATTTCTTATTGGTTCAGAGTCACTTTAGATTATCTGAGTATTTATTACGTGTATAATAGAACTATTAAGATTAAAAAAGAAAGAAAAAATAAATGCTACTTCTTTGAAATTATTTTTAACGGATCTTGAGTAGGTATAATTACGATTTATGTAATTCTTCGTTACAGGTATTTAATTTCTTATCATGTTACGAGTAGCTATCGATATTGTTGCACTCCAGAATTGAATATGTTAAAGAAGAAAAAAATATTATAGAAAAAAAAAGTCAATATCAGACGGTCATTTGTTTTGATTGTTCTACCGGTTTGTTTACTCCAATGTTAATGTGATGGGGAAATAAAGGTATTGAATGCAAAAACTGTGGAGACTGTAGAAATAATAAACTGTTTATAGGAATCACTTTATTACAACACATACAATTATATTATAAGCTCAAACTATTTAAGATGATAATCATTATTACACCAATTCCAATTACCGCCGGCCGTCGCTAGCTAGGCCACAGATACAACACCCATAAGCGCGGGCTGTCAAACAGATATGTGTTGCCCTACCACAACAGATACTATATTTGGTCCTTGACTCCCGTTCACTATACTAACATATTACTGCAATCCAGGTAAGTGAGTTGAATTTATTCTACAATTGATAATAGAAGAAGAAAATAAGAGTATAGATTTTTTCATTTGTTCTTTTATTAAAAATAATGTCAATGTATGAGAATTACTTTGTAATAATCACTAATCACTATGGCGTAAGACTTAAAAAGATAAAAAAATGCAATGTAGCTGTTTCAGTTTTCTTCAAAATCAGACTCGAAATTCCATTGAGTAGTTTTCGTTATTCATTATAATTTCGGATTTCGTCATCCACATCAACTTATAAAAATTAATCCACATAAAAATGTGTATTAAGTAGTATAAGTAGTGAATAAATATCTTCAAACGATTTTTCTTTCTGATTTGGAGCATATGCGTGTCATCCTTGCTAGGTGAGATATTAAAATAAAAATTAGGGTCTAAGTAGACCACGGCTGCTTCGGTGAGTATCTGTGTCGAATAAGACGGGAGGGATCGACACATTGCCACCACTGTGCATCCGACCTTGACTCGGCCCAGCACACGCTGGCAGAGTGCCCCGCGTGGGCCTCCGAGCGCCGAGTCTTAGTCGCAGAGATCGGGCGAGATCTGTCTCCGCCGGCATTGATTGCGGCAATGCTGGCGGACGAGGGAGGCTGGAGGGCTGTGGCCTCCTTCTGTGAAGCAGTGATGCTCCAGAAGGAGGCTGCCGAGCGGGGTCGGGAGATGGCCGATCCCGCTCGAAGGAGGCGGCGCCGAGCTCAGTAGCACAGCTGCGGCGCCGCCGCGGGTCGCCGGCGGGCGCGAGGAATTCGCGACCGCTACGGCGACCCGGGATGGACCACGCCCCTTCCGTGGCCGGGGGGTGTCGTCGGTGGAGGAGACCGGGGGAGGTAGTAAGCCTCCCCCGAGGAGGGCTCCCCTGTGTCGACGGGGGAGCGGAGGCTGGGGGTTCCCGGAAGAAGCTTGATGTTCCCGGAGACTCCCTACATGCCTGAGGAAGGCCATCCCTGAGGTTTTTAGTGGGTAGGCCTCCCCCTTCTGGGGAGGAAAGCCCCACATAACCGCCGGCTCGCCACAGCCGGGGTATGCAATTTAATGCATTTTCCTCAGGGGAACAAAAAAAAAAAGGGTCTAAGTAGACGCATCAAATTGAACCAGCATCAAGATCAGTACAACAACCTAATAATATACTATAATTCCACAAAATTATGAAGGAACAATACAAAATCATACGTTTACTACAACACTACTACGTTACTCCACGTCACCGTCCTCAAAATAGCAAAAGTTTGTTTTCTTATAGTTTAATGTGGCACGTAGCTACATGCCACATTGATACTGACAGATTTATACTAGTTACTAATACTGTATGGACTTACGGAGCAATGGATGGACGTAATAATGAAAAAATGTATTTTGCGCATCGAATTATTTTGGTGCTGTACGTATGTGTTTGAACGAAACTTCGCCTTTGGTTCCAGCCACCAAACATCGGAGTCAAACAAAAATGCCGATGCCAGTAAATAATCAATTCTAACAAGCGTTGTTTGATTAGGTACTTATATTGTATTACTCCTTGATTTTAATTAATTTGGTCCTTATTTTCAATACTACACTTGTTAATGTGAGTGTATTATCTTTAGTCCTATTTTTAGATGTCTGTACGTAACGCCTACCATGTTGTCAAATTAATTAAATCATTGTGAACACATCATCTATTGGAGTAGGTAGTATATATAAGGAATAGGTATAAGTGGATGGTAGTAGCATAGTTTGATAGTACATATTGAACCTTTAATTGCTTCACTATATGTAACTTGTTGAAATATTTATACATTGCTAGGATAGTCGCTTATTCTGTATTTAGGAATCACCATAAAACGTCGGCAACGCCGTGGTCTCGCCACCAATCGGATGGTTTGGGGTTATCTTGTCATGTAAAAATGTATTTTTAGTGTTTCTAATATTTACATGCAATTACCAGCGTATTAAAAAACGCTTAACAATATTAATACTAGTTTTAAAACTAATATTAATACAAGATATAATTTTAGAACACTTCCTGGAACGCTATATATTGATGTTCAGCTAATCTGAGTATTTACCGATTCTTGATTAAATTTAGTCGTTTGATATATAAAATGCGACTTAACTAAACAAACGTACAACTTACTTGTACCGATCTCTGCTCAATACTAGCTTTGGGTGCTTGAAAATAATATGTTATTTGTGATGCGTTCTAAGGTCTAATCGCTACGCTAGTCTCGTGCCCTGGGTGGATATGGATGTGAGTTGTGATATATATATATATATTATATATATATATATATATATTATATATATATATATATATATATTATATCTATATATGAAGGTTTAATTTTAATAATTGATCATTTTGATTTATTTCGATATTTGCTCTTTCTGATGACTCAGTCTATGATAGCGAAGAAAGAATTTGTATATCTTGAATATTTTATGTATTTTCCGAGTTTGACTCAATTCAGTCTGTTTATAAACTAAATTAAAGTAAGTTTTGAGTTATATGGCTGTCGGTAAAATTCTCTAGTTACTGTACTTTATATTTCTACTGTACAACATTAATATTAAAGTTTCACTAAAGGTAATATTTGTTCACAGCTTTTGATGGCTTTTGTGTAATTTCCAAATCTTTTGTTTTATTTTGTACAGTCTCAAATAATTAAAAACTCATCGAGACTACGGAGGTTACGTCAACAAACGGTTTCCCAAATCGAATGAAAACTTTTTGATTGAAATGCACAACTGCTGGATCTTTTCAATTACGACCTCAATAATAGAGCAGACATCTTGGTGGCTCGTTTTAGAAACTGTAATTCATTTAGGGACCTAGAGAGCCCATTTGCATTTTTAACCATAATCGAGAAGTCCCGAATTTTGTCAAGATGATGTTCTGACGCCCTCGAGGGAGGTGAATGAACTATGCAATAGCTATTGTAAAAAATACTCGGGACTTCGAATAAATCTTAAATTCAAACAAATATTTGTGTAGTTCGAATCTGTACACAATAAGTAGTCGTGAAGCGAATTGAAGATTAAATTTGTAAAATTCTAGTTAGATAGATCAATTTGGGGGTTTGTTAAAATTAAAACTTAATAATCACGTTTATCACAGCCAATCACGCAAAGCTACTATCAGCGAAGATCGTTACTTGAGAGCTTATTTAATAAGTTTGAAGGATTTATGGAAGGAGTATAAGTTATATACGGATCTTGTACGCTCTTATTAAATTGATTATTGTATCGAACATTTGATATCAGTCTATTCGTGATGAGGTTTTTGAATTAGTATTGCCATATATAAATATTGTATTGGGGCATTGATGTGTATTTATAACATATGCAATTATTTGTTTTAATTATGCTTTTTATAATTTTTTTTGGTGTTGATGCATATTATGTTTTATTGTTTAATTTACAAGATTAACGTTGCGGATTTTGAATGATGTTGAGGACTATTATGAATTTTCTGAAGGAAACTCTGCTCCATTGACCTCAGCTGAGGTACCATGTATTTTGTCGCGAAACAGCAACAGCAGTAAAGCAGCAATTAAATAGCTCTATTCTAATTTCAATGGAACGATAGACAGCAAAATTACTGCATCTTTGGCTTTTCATTTTTGTTACAAGTTGACAACATACACTGTGGTGTTGCGAATTTCACATGAACGTATACTATGGGCGATTGCTATAAAAATATACTGAATGTGTGTTGTGTAATATCACCTATGGCTATGCTTATTATTTTTTATCAACTATTTTATATAATTTGTGTACTGACTGTATTACTGATTTTTTTATCTTCAACTGAAACTTTTTATCTTCAAAGCAAAGGAGATGTTGTAGTATTTGTTTTAGATGCACTAAAAACCACTGTCATCATGGCTTACGTAAGATTGATGTGAAAGTTAACGTATAAAGTTTGGCTTATTGCTTTACCTGTTAATTTAAACAGTAACAAACTACTCTTTTACTTTCAACCCACACTTTGCATAATTTGCGAATAAAGATAGTATTTTAGTTAATACCCTTACTGTAATAGTACCTACTATGTTTTATTTTTATTAGAAATATCGCGCTGTGGGTAATCTTACTAAATGTATGTGTTGTCTGCTATGTTCTATTTGCTATGTTGTGACGCCGCTTCGTGCCTTTTTCTGATAACCAAGAACCAATTTATAACTTTTGACAATATTGATAATTATGTACTCTAAAAAAAGTACAGAATAAAATATGTCCAACATACTATATCAATCACCACAAAACGTTAATTTAAACCAAAATATAATTTAAAACAAATTAACATGTCCAACACATACCACAGCTTGACAGGTGTATCAAACATTAATTGGTCTGAAAAATTTAATGAACATTAAATTATTATGACCCAATAACGAGGTGAATTTCAGTTTACAAAAAACGTTGTAATTAAAAATTATAATAGCATTTTAATGTAAAATGTTAGCTTGATAATATTTTACTTATGATAGGCAGATATCGTTATATAACATCTTCAATATGATATTTTTAATTGCGACATTTAGGTAAGGAGGAAGCTACCTACACCACAATTCTAGATTTCTATAACAATAAAAGTTTGTATATCTATACTTATAATAAATCTGTAGAGAAGTCAATTCTGTACATTAAATATATTTAAAAAATTACTAGCAAAGGGTGATAAGGGATCGTTAGTGATCCCAAAAATGCAATCAGTAAAATTTTTGTCTGTCTGTCTGTCTGTCTGTATGTTCAGGCATCACGTAAAAACTAACGGTTCGATTTCGATGAAACTTGGTATAATTATACCTTATTATCCTGGGCATAAATAGGATACTTTTTATCCTGGAAAAATACGTAGAAAAAAAAAATCTTAATTTTTCAGTTTTATTCATTGACGTTATTCTGTAGAACCGCGAAACACAGTGGATTCAGCGCCGTAGCCTGTAGCGCCGAAAGTCGGATTTGGCTTGAATGATCTAATAAAATGCCCGCGACAGTATGTCTATCTTTTAATGTTAACTCACTAGAATCGTTTTTATGGTAACCAAATTTGGATATGTCGCGTTGTCAAGATCGAGTTGTTTGCAAAAATAAATATGATGTTCAAAATAACTATTCCACGCGGACGAGTAGCTGGCACCGCTAGTTTGAAATAAAATAATAGTGATTTCCAGAAATAATAAGAAATTAATATTACAAAAAGATAACCTTTTTATTACTATAACTATAAATAGAGACTATATCAGAATTGTCTACCTGGATACCTAAATCTTACTTATTTCTGCCGCATAATTGCAGTGTTCGCTATATTTTAGTGTGAAGGCAGTAAATTACTGGGAAAATGACATCTTATGGTTGGCAATACACCCTGTGATTTCGATGAGATTTGCTAATTCTCTATATATCTTATAGGACTCTAACCATTTAGCATATGATGGGCGGTTTGTTTGCGTGTAATAAAAAAAGTAGTCATGACTATTAGCAGATTTCTGAGGCACAAAAGTTTCAACGCAACAAAAAAGTAGCATTCGCACGCACGAAACGTCGACAAAATGTAGCATTAATTCAATTTACGTACGTACAACCTTCTCGACAGTACATTAATCAAGCGAAACCAAAGTCCAATTTATGTATTGGGAGTTTAAAGGTGCGCCTTCGCTGACCCGATGCGAAAACAAAGCTGAAAGTAATTTGAACAAAACGGAAGCCCGCGAGTATTTCCATTGTTATCAAGCGGATTATAGTATTGTGTAGAATGATTTTTCCGAGTGACGCCTTTGTGAATTTGTTTTTAATATTCATAATCTCTCGAGGTACAATTACTTTGAGTACGGAACAAGTTTTGTAGAAAAACAATTTCCTTTAATTGCGCGGTTAATAAACTTAATGTCGGCAGCCTTTTTTCAAATTTCAGTGTAATTTCGTTTAAGTGCACTTCTATTTAGTAATGAGCACAAGCACATACTACTTTGATTAGGCATTTAAAAAAATATAATCTTATAGGTTAAATTGATTAGACGTTTTTGATTAGTGTTAAGAATTAGTTAAAATTTCACGGCGGAACTCTTTTCTATATTCGTCTCATGGCTAATGAGGACAGGAATGATTTGTTCACACTGTAAAGAAGTTGTATATTTAGATATACAACATTCTTTTTGATTTCACACCTATTTCTCTTGGCATATAGAGAAATATACATAACCGTTCGTATATGTAATGCGTGAACATCAAACGCTCGCTGAGTTCATTCATTGGACGCTCTCTAAAGAAAAATATATACAACATTTACAGAATTTCCCCCGATTCTGTCGGAAACTGGGATGTCACCCCTTTCAAAGGTAGCAGAAAGAACGGTTCACGTTTTCGAGATGTTTCGAAAGATCTTATTATAATTAGAGAGTAACACGAAAAATGTTATTCCAGAAATATCACACTAATGTTCATGGTACTTAATTTGATTAAAGAAATCAGTTCAATTAATTTATGATTGTTTTAAACTGTGTAATCGTTATTAAATACTACATCGTTTTCAAGTTAGACAAATGAATAGTGAATACGTTACAAAGGTTGAAATATCTTCTCACATCGTTCGCATGTTAGCAAAATGCAATCAAGATAATGTATATATACAAGATATATATTATTACATAGAACCTGGTGTCTAAATGATAATATTAAAAAAAAAAAAAACATTTCACCAGTTCTAATTTCCTGCATAATTATGTTCGAAATTCTATTCAATGCAATGCATGAGTTATTGTATAGACTTGTTCTGCTGATTCATGCGTTTTTTCGGCGTGAACCGTCAATCGGGCGATCTAAACGGCCCCGCGATGCGCTGTCCAGCGCCGAGCATCGCTCCTCGCTAGTTCGGAATGCAAAATTCTACATTTGAATTTCAAAACACCAACCATCGCCCCCAGCGGAAGCAAGTCCCGGAATACCGCCTCTCATGATTCTTCATGGTTCTCGAATAAAATAAGTTGAATGCTGCTGTGACATCTGAATATCAATTTGGTTGACTCTGCGAAGATATTCCGCTTCGGTGTTGAGCGCACTGATTTAGTTGGCATAATATGGAGGGCACATTTAAATAAGCCACTTCTGGGCTTTGTCGGGATCTAGCGCCATCTTGGCAAGAAACTGTTTTACATTACTTATCGTTCGTCTAGGGATTTGAAATTAAGCAAACTTTTAACGAGATCACTATGAAAGCCTATGTAACGCTTTCATATTTTATTTAAGAAAAATCATAATTGAATGAATTTTGATTGGAATCACGACGTCATAATATTTTACACTTACATATTATATTAAAGGGAAATTGACTGTCATCAGATGAACAAAGCGTGAACAATTAGTAACAAATTTAATTAATATATTAATAAAAAATATTAAAGAATTGATATTTTTGTATTATTTTTATTCGATAGGATGTCTGTTTATATTCATATTGGTTGATTTACTTACAATACATTAAAAAATATGCTAGGTAATCTTGTAATTAAGAAATTATCTACTCAGTTCCAATGATTAGTTAAACCTTAAAAAATATACAGTATAATATAGAATTAAAATAATGTCCTTAATTATCCTTAATTGGTTTTACTAGGAGACTATTTTCTTATTTAAAAAACCTATTTTTATCCATGTTATATAAGGTGGACTTGATTGTTTAATATAATTGGATAGAAAGCTTGAATTGGATTCCTAATTCATAGATTATTATATAAAGTTAAAACATTTTAGATATTGTGTACCATCATAATTGAAGATTTAGTAAAAAAAGATTTTGTAAAAGGAAAAGAATAACTCGTTTTGGCGCTAATATTACTGTGGACATATTTTATATTATTTCGAACTTTTGTAAATCCGGGTGTAATAATTTAATAAGTACACAGAGTTTGTGATGTTTTTAGTAGTTGGGGAGGCTTGGCTACTTATTAGTGTTATTTACTGATATTGGGAATGCAGCAGATTGGTCATCAGCACAGACTCGTGGTAAACTATCGCCAGCTTATCGTTGAGCATACGTGGCTATCATCAGCAATTCGGTAGTGTGTTTCATCGACATCGACGGTGACGTGTGACAAGAGGATCAGCGATTTTCACTTGGTCGCCACGTACACTAGTTCAGTCAGCAGTTTTGAGCTGCGGCAGGCTATTGCCAGCTAGTCGCTGTGCAAGCGTGTCTACTACTGGCAGTGTAACTCACCGATGTCGGCAGCGGCATGCAGCAGGTCGGCCAGCAACTCCGGCTCATGGCACGCTATCGCCAGTCGGTCGTCATGTAGGCGTGCCGCGTCTAACTCGCCGGGTGCCGCCTCGCGCAGTTGCAGCGCCACGGCACCCTCGCCGCCCACCGCTGCGCTGTACATTAGCACGGCGCGCGGCGAGAATGTCGGCAGTGGCAACCGCGTCGTGTGCACCTGGAATAAGAAATTATCGATTAATCGAAATAGATAAGCCATTGATTGATATACCGATGGACTTTTATTCTCAGTAAATCATGCAACAACGTAACGATACCAATACTTACACACTGTAGACTGTTTCTTAATTTCAGATACAATACCGAAAAAATGCGGGTATGGTTAACAAATTGCAGTACATAATTGCTTATGTGCGCATTTTTAAGCACTTTGACGTAATCAATAACGTCATCGCTTAAAGTAACAATTCAAACAGAGAACAAGTAGTTCATTGTCTCGTAAAACTGCAAATTACAATTACATCACATTACATTGTAATATGTATTTTTATACATACGTGTATATAATATATAAAGTATCTACCTACTTTTATGTATTTAATCTTACTTATTATATTAGACATATTATATTGTATTTATAAATAAATATAGTCAATAAACCATACCTATATACATTTATCAAATAGGCGCATAGTAATTAAACACGTCAATACTTCTACTGATTAAAACCTCCTTATAGGTTTTAATCAATATTTTTAGACACATACGCGGTGACAGCGTTTCCCGGCGCTGGTGAAAATATTTCGATCTTCTTTTGTTTTTTTTGGCTTGGATTTGGTTTTTTACAGCGGCTTGCTGAGATATGTTATAAATGATAAATATTTTCAATAAAACGTTATTAATACAATAAAAATATAGCATTTTATAGTTAATAAGATAAATGCAATATTAATTATATAAAAATTAATACTCAAAAGTTTATAACTTGTCGATCGGGTAAGTTTATATATTTTTCATAGAAATACAAAACCATATATATTTATGTTATTTTGTATATTTTATAAGTATTTATTAACACATAATTTATTATAATTGCAGTACGTACCACCAATTTGTATACGAAGATTTAAGCTGGATGGTTGTATTATATTAATTTTTTATGGGTAAGCGCATTTGTTTTCTTTATATAGGTAGTATGCATATAGTGTTTTGTTATATCTCGTCATTTGTTTTGTTATTTTTTTAGGCGAGGCTGAGGAGGGATTATTTTGATATTGATAGGTATCGCGGTCTTTTGAAGTACGTAAGAACTGCTGGTATTCCTGTAATTTCTACGTTACACCTTTAAGAACAAGTTAGTAGATTAAATAAAACTATATTGTTATTTTTTTAAAAAAAGTGGTGTGTATTTTTAATTTTTATTTTCAATTTTAATAGAGAGAGCAAATATTTTTCTAATCTATAGGAACCCATATTTTATACATTTAACTCTTTGTTGTCTGTTGTTGTTTTTCTAAATTTCTTGTAAATATATTTTGTTAATATCTTGTTCTAGTTTTATTTTCTGATCGCAACACTGCCTTGTCTTAGCCGGGTCAGGGAGTGATGTGACAGTGGCGCCCAACTGAGTGGCCTATAGATATTATTTTTGCTCTCTCTGTTCATACAACTGTGTTTTTTTTTAATTCTATTAGTTTTATGTTTTAAAGTATTTAGTATTGGTGTTGTTAATAATGTTGTAAATATTTCTGCTTAAATGTGATATTAATGTGAAGTTTATTTTTACATAAATATTGCGTAAGTATTTTTAATTTTAAACTTTGTTTGCTGTTATTGCTTTTGTGTACATTATTAGTCGATTTTTTAATTTAGGGGAAAAATGGATTTGTCTCGAATTTACTTTCATGCTCTCTTAAAGGATGAACTTATTTATGAAGTTTCCATTCGTGCGGAAACTCCAGAGGAAACTGTCGTAAAATTAATAAAACAATTAAAAAAATTAAGTACAGATTTCTTACCGGAGGAAATAATAACAGCAGATCTTACGATAAGTGAGGAATTGCCTTTAATTAAAGATAAGCTCTCGGTGTTGGAAGATAAGTTAAATGATTTTCTGGCGTCAGGTAGCAGAAGTAGTTTGAGTCGGGCTCGTGCTTTGTTCTGCCATCTGTATTTTCGCATAGACCGTGTTGAAGCAGAATTAGAAGAACATATCAAGGGCAAGTCAGAGGTTAAAAATCGTCTTTTATCTTTAAAAAAAAGTTGACTAATGTAAGTAGGGAAGGAAACGATTTACCGCCATTTGAATCTTTGGGTTCCGATGATTTACAAAACGATTCATTCAGGAAACATCACGATATTAATAAGTGGGGTGTTAAGTTTAACGGTCTTGGCAACCCACATTCTTTCCTTGAGCGGGTGGAGGAATTGGCTAGTGCATATAATGTAACACATGATAAATTGTTTTGTTCGGCGGTGTGTTTATTTGTTGATGCAGGACTCATTTGGTTTCGGGGAATAAAGAATTCGGTTTCTAGTTGGACGGATTTACGTACAATATTAATTAATGAGTTTGAACCTGTCGATTTTCAGTATAGGCTGTTAGGTGAAATTCGGTCACGGACGCAAGGTAAAGATGAACCCGTACATATATTTTTTTCTGTAATGTCATGCTTATTCTCCAGGTTAAATAAGAAATTGAGTGAGGAAGAGAAAATAGAAATTTTATTACATAACATTCGACCACATTTTACACAACAATTGGGGTTGTTTGAAGTTAAAACTGTCGAGGAACTGAAAAGTGTACTTCGTAGATTAGAGGCTGCCAAGGATAAGTCTGATTTGTTTCACGAGCCCACGAAACTTTCCTTAAATCCGGAATTTTCTTACAACGATACGCGAACTAAGCTATTGGTTAATGTAGTGTCCGAAAAAAACTGTCGCCGTTGTAAGTCGAACAGTCATGCATTTAAAGATTGTAAGGCCGATAAAGTCATAAAATGTTTCGAATGCGGTAAATTAGGTTATACTGTGAAGTCTTGTCCAAGTTGCTCAAAGCTCGATAAATCTGTGACAAAAAACTAGGAAGGCAGGATCGAGGCAAAACATTTTTCAAACAAGAAGAGTGGGATGAATGGCTTGCATTCGTCGCTGATTTTCATAATCAACCTATTGCCTCGGTTCTGTTTACACCTTCGAAAAATGATATTAGACCTTATATAAAAGTTTCGGTTTTCGATTTAGATCTTTTTGGAATGTTAGATTCTGGTGCTGCTGTGTCAATTTTAGGAAATGGGGCGCATCTAAAATTTGTAGATAGTGGTTTTACTGTAAATAGTAGTTGTAAGAGTAGTGTAGTAGTAGCAAATGGGGCGGAAAGTGCAACTATTGGAATTATATCATTACCTATTATGTATAATGGAGTAACTAGGGTAATAAATTTTTATGTCATACCTACAATTATGTGTGATGTGATCTTTGGGGTAGATTTCTGGAAAGCTTTTCAAATTGCTCCTCATTTATTTCAAAAGATCAAACATACCTATGCTCCAGACGAATTTTTATGTCATTCTGCCAAGTTAATGGGACCTATTCATACTATTCAGCCCTATAATTTACTATCAACTGAACAACAAAAGTTAGCTGATACGGTGGTAAGTAAATACCTAAGTATTTCATTTGAAAAAGTTGGTTTAGGTAAAACAAATCTCATAGAACATAAAATAGATACAGGCGATGTAGCTCCAATCAAATCTAAACCTTATCCATTGTCACCAGAAAAGTTAATGGTATTACATAAGGAATTGGATTATATGTTACAGCTAGGTGTGGTTGCGCTTAGTGAGAGTCCTTGGAATAATCCTACACTAATGGTGCCCAAATCAGACGGTAGTTTGCGATTTTGTTTGGATTGTCGGAAATTGAACGCTGTAACAAAAGGAGATGCTTACGCAATACCCTATATACCACAAATTTTAGATAGTTTGAAACAGGCAAAGTATTTAAGTTCCATTGACCTAAAATCTAGTTTCTGGCAAATACCATTAGATTCTGCTTCTCAAGATAAAACTAGTTTTACTGTTCCGGGCAGAGGACTGTACAAATTTACAGTAATGCCGTTTGGACTTTGTGGAGCTCCTGCCCGACAACAAAGGCTAATGGATTCTTTATTTGGGAACTCTTTTAATAGCAATTTTACTGATGGTATGTGTTTTGTATATATTGATGATATTATAATAGTGAGTGCCAGTTTTGACACTCATATAAAGATTTTAAATAAAGTTTTTGATAAGCTAAAAGCAGCAAAATTGTCTGTAAATATGGAAAAATGCAATTTCTTCCGGAAATCGCTTAAGTACCTAGGGTATGTAGTGGATGAACATGGTCTTAGAACAGATCCAGGGAAAGTTAAGGCTATACTAGATTTTCCATGTCCAAAAACGTCTAAGGAGGTAAAAATGTTTCTGGGCACATGTTCTTGGTACCGACGGTTCATCCGGAACTTTTCGACTATTGCTGCTCCTTTAAATGCACTAACTAGTAGCAAAATTAAATTTAAGTGGTCATCTGACGCTGAGCTGGCCTTTAACACTTTAAAAGCTGCGTTGGTTTCGGCACCAGTTTTAGCTTGTCCAGATTTTTCAAAGCCTTTTATTGTGCACTGTGATGCTTCAGGTTTTGGTATCGGAGGAATGCTTACTCAAAATTTTGATGGTGTTGATCATCCAGTGGCGTATGCAAGTAGATCATTAAATAAATGTGAAAGAAATTATAGTGCGACAGAGCGCGAAGCCTTAGCCGTTGTTTATGCAATAGAAAAATTCGAGCCTTATTTAGGAACAAGACCTTTTAAGGTTGTTACCGATCACGCGTCTCTGAAATGGTTTATGCGCTTGGAAAACCCCACTGGCCGTTTAGCACGTTGGGGTTGTCGGTTATCGCAATACAATTTTGAAATAGAGCATAGAAAGGGGAAAGACAACATTGTGCCAGATACATTGTCCCGACTAATTAAGGTCGATGCGATTGCTACTACTGGCGATGATTGGTACGACCGGATATATAACGGTTGTCAAGCAAATCCACAAAATTTTCCGAATTATCGCATCCGAAATGGAATTCTATTGCGCTATTCCCAGGCTAGTTATACATTGGCGCAGGAATTTGAGTGGAAAGAGGTTGTGCCAGAGAATCGACGTTTGCAAATTATTACAGATAATCATTGTCCACCTACATCGGGACACCTTGGTATATTTAAAACTCATCGTAGATTAAGTTTACGCTATTATTGGCCTGGCATATTTAGGGATGTTAAGATTTTTATTAAAAACTGTGATGTCTGTGCAGCTTATAAACGACCAACAACACTCACGCTTGGACAAATGGGTGAGCCTAAGCGTTGTTATCGTCCTTTTCAAGTCATATCAACAGATTTGGTTGGGCCATTACCAAAGTCTCGTAAAGGGTATATGCATTTGTTGGTCATAACATGTTGTTTTTCGAAATATAGCATATTAATACCGCTCAGACGAGCAACGAGTGCAGCTGTATCAGAATCTACAGAAAAATATCTTTTTCTCACGCATGGGATTCCGGAGACCGTAATTGCTGATAATGGTGTGCAATTCACGGGAAAGGAATTCCAAGCTCTTTTAAAAACATATGCAGTACCAAACATTCATTTAGGTCCACGCTATGCACCTCAGGTAAATTTAGTGGAGCGTTATAATCAAACTATTATAACCACCATCGCTTCATATGTAAAGGAAGATCATCGATCCTGGGATGTCAATTTATGTAGAGTTCAGTTTGCCATTAATAGTGCAGTAAATGAATCAACAGGTTTCTCACCATTTTTCTTGGTTCATGGTCGGGAGCCAGTTATTAATGGTACATTTTATAGAAATCCAGGAACTAGTAATTACGATATTTTAGTTCCTCGTGATGAATATGCAGGTGAGCTAGGAACCCTGTCGGATATTTTTGTCAAGGTCCATAGGAATTTGTTGAAGGCTCATCAGCAAAATTCAAAACACTACAACCTACGCAGACGTGCCGCGCCGACATATAATGTTGGACAGATAGTTTTTAAGAAAACGTATACACAAAGTGATGCTGCTCGGTATAAAACCGCAAAATTAGCTCCAAGGTATGAGAAATGTAAAGTAAAACGTGTAATTTCTCCCCTGGTTTTGGAGTTGGAAGATTTAAATGGCAGAAATATAGGCGTCTGGCATGTAAAGGATGTAAAGTTGTAAATTACATTCTCTGTGTGGTTCCGGAGTAGAATAGCACCACCCCTACACGGGTCTCGTAAAAGGCGAGTAATGTCTTTGGGGATGCATATTTTCATCTGTGCAGTAGGGACTGGTCATGGGGGATCTGACCATGAGGTATGAGTTCGAAGGGCCGATGCTCCACTCATATCCTCGTGTATATTTTGTAAGTATTTTCTTTGTATATAGAGTTTAGGTTTAGTTTGTTAGGTTAAGTAGTAGTATATAAGTTATGCACATAAATTGTATATTGTAAATTTTTATGTTGTTTAGTGTGTGACGCTGCGTGTGAGTAACATTTAGATACTCATCACTAGGTTGTCAATCATAGTTATTGATTTATTTTGTGCCAATATGACAGGGCAACCGGTTTTTAAGCCTACACCAGAGCGGTTGGTGACTCTTTAAATAAGCCTACACTAATAATACAAAAGACGGAGCGGATGGTGACTCTAGGGTTCGACCTTGAAGTTTTGACACAGAACTATTTCAATACTTTGTAATAAAAAAAAAATGTATATAATAATTTTATGTAAATTTATTTTTAAGGATAAAGGATTTTCCCATGAAAACCTCTTTTCTGTTTTGTAAAATGTTTTCAATTACTATTCCTGACTGTTGTTTAGGTACAGGTTTTGTATTGAATTTTGGTGTTCAAATTCTATGTAGTGTAGGGTTCGCAAGTTCTGTTGATAATTTTTTTTTTTGTCAATTTGTGAAGTTTTCCTTAATTAGAACGCTGAGGGCAGCGTATATAGTTTCTCCTTGCGTTCGAAACTTTCATTGGAAGGGGTGTACTGTAACGGTGTATTTTTATTACATACGTGTATATATAATATAAAGTATCTACCTACTTTTATGTATTTAATCTTACTTATTATATTAGACATATTATTATTGTATTTATAAATAAATATAGTCAATAAACCATACCTATATACATTTATCAAATAGGCGCATAGTAATTAACACGTCAATACTTCTACTGATTAAAACCTCCTTATAGGTTTTAATCAATATTTTTAGACACATACGCGGTGACAGCGTTTCCCGGCGCTGGTGAAAATATTTCGATCTTCTTTTGTTTTTTTTGGCTTGGATTTGGGTTTTTTACAGCGGCTTGCTGAGATATGTTATAAATGATAAATATTTTCAATAAAACGTTATTAATACAATAAAAATATAGCATTTTATAGTTAATAAGATAAATGCAATATTAATTATATAAAAATTAATACTCAAAAAGTTTATAACTTGTCGATCGGGTAAGTTTATATATTTTTCATAGAAATACAAAACCATATATATTTATGTTATTTTGTATATTTTATAAGTATTTATTAACACATAATTTATTATAATTGCAGTACGTACCACCAATTTGTATACGAAGATTTAAGCTGGATGGTTGTATTATTATTAATTTTTTATGGGTAAGCGCATTTGTTTTCTTTATATAGGTAGTATGCATATAGTGTTTTGTTATATCTCGTCATTTGTTTTGTTATTTTTTTAGGCGAGGCTGAGGAGGGATTATTTTGATATTGATAGGTATCGCGGTCTTTTGAAGTACGTAAGAACTGCTGGTATTCCTGTAATTCTACGTTACACCTTTAAGAACAAGTTAGTAGATTAAATAAAACTATATTGTTATTTTTTTAAAAAAAGTGGTGTGTATTTTTAATTTTTATTTTCAATTTTAATAGAGAGAGCAAATATTTTTCTAATCTATAGGAACCCATATTTTATACATTTAACTCTTTGTTGTCTGTTGTTGTTTTTCTAAATTTCTTGTAAATATATTTTGTTAATATCTTGTTCTAGTTTTATTTTCTGATCGCAACACTGCCTTGTCTTAGCCGGGTCAGGGAGTGATGTGACAACATACATACATATATGTCACGCCTTGTTTCCAATGGGGTAGGCAGAGACCACCTCTCTCCACTTGCTACGATCCTGGCACACTTCTCTTGCTTCCTCCACTTTCATGAGCGTCTTCATGCATGCTCAAGCGTCTTCATGCTCATTAGGAGGTAGACTCTGTACCAGGGTTAGGAGGTAGACTCTGTACCAGGGTCGTCTGCATGGGTACCTCCGTCTTACCTATTTCCGCCGCCAAACAGCAGGGTTCGCTTTGCTGTGTTCCGGCGTGAAGGGTAAGATAGGCAGTGAAATTACTGGGTACTGTGACTTTACATCTTATGTCACAAGTTGGCAACGTACACTGTGGTTCTTATGAGGTTTGCAGATTTGCTGCGAATCTCGTGGGAACCACATGTACTATAGGCGACTGTTACCACTTACCATCAGGTGGGCAGCCTGCTTGTTTGTCAACTTTAGCAATAAAAAAAAAAAAAAAAAAAAAAATGCTCGTCGGTTGCGAGTACTCTTGACCCGGGCTTTCTTTAGAACATCTTCGATTTGATCGAGATATGTCCTATGCCTAGGTCAACCTGCACCGATTCGTCCTATCATTCTTACCTTGTGTATCTCGATCGTTAATCTTCCTTCATTCATTCTTTCAACATGGCCGAACCATCTAAGCATCCCTTTCTCTATCTTTGTCACTACATTATGTTATAATTAATTACAATTATGTTATATAAAAACAGAAATAGGTAGATATCACTATCTGTATTTGGTTAGCATCACGCTGTCTCTTTCAATTTCACACTGGTATGATTTTATTTAGTTACTAATAACTAGTCTCGTAAATTATTAAATATATTAAAAGTTTTATAAATATGCTTAGAAATATTGTTATATTAAAAGATGAAAGATGTATATGAAAAGCCTGTAGCAAAAGTAACATTTGTGACATTCGCATTCGTTTAGATACGTTATAGGACTGATTTCGCAATTCGGATGCATTCCTATACAATGTAGTTCGATGCTGAATTCATGTCGATAGTGAAACGAACGTGAATGTTATTTGGTCAAGGGGCCTGGTCAGTTTTTGAACATTGTAAAATATGTATACGTGTAATTTATAGTAAAGCATCATTAGTGAACTATGCATCCTATTACACAAGCAATGGCAGCAAATTTTGTACCACACTCTTGACATTTGCATGTGTCAATTTGTCTCGTTGTTTGTACAGACTGTAGTGCATATAAAATTAATTAAACCGATACGCGTTAGCTGAGAGCGAGTAATACATTTTAAAGACTTCAAGAGACAACATCAAGGTTACATCTGAAATATAGGTATTTATAACATCTATTGCTGTAGAGCTATGCTCAAACTCCTCCGTAAAATGCGGTAGGACAACAGCAAATTGCACAGATAATACCAACGAGTAGAAGCCACAATACTGAACCGTACTCTTCAGTAAAAAATAAGGAAAAGCTTTAGCGATGTCCGTTTATTTGCTTGTTATCTGAACATATCTGAACCAGATTTTAATGGAGAAATCTGGTTATTTGAACATTTATATTTCTTTTATTGATTTAATGACGATACAAAGGAAAATATTCCGATACAAATCATATATTTATATATGTAGATAGGAAGAAAATGATGTAGTGTGTATTTCCAGGAAAAGAACGGGGGATTTTTGTGCGAAGATATACCGTACAGTCTCCTCTCAAAGTATCGTTTTACGAAACAAACCTGTTTTAATTTAACACCTATATAATAGATGTTATTGTTTAGGAATTGGAAATACTTTTTTAGAGCTGTGGAATGGTCTGGAATAAAAAATCAATGTATTTTTTGTTTTCTTGTAACTAGTTATAAAATTAACGATTGAATATTTTCTTTGAATAAATTCACAATATTATTGTACACTATTCTCTAATATTATAAATAACGGTATAACTTCGGATGTAGTTGTGTTATTAAAATAATTATATAAAACAAATTGCGCGGAGGGTATTGAACAAAGTACTTAATAAAAAGTTGTTCGTAACTAATTACGCGCCAGCATTGTTCGCGTAACGACGACACAGATTACCTGCGATTAAGGTCACACCACATGCACTCTAATGGAACATTCCGCGTCGCTGCGATAAAGATGTCCAGGTTTACTTACCTTGTAAATTGTTGGCCATGTGTAGTGCGGTAATAATTTTATACAATATTGTTAAATCCTTAATTATTATACGCAGTCATTGTAATGTAAATATGCAGTTCTACTTCTCATGCTTGAAGTTATACCATGATGATAGATTGCGGATTTTTTCTATTTGTAAGTAATATTATCCAATAGATGGCAGCACAGTAAGCCACGTGGCGGAAGACAGTGGCACATTTGATTTTAAGAGGTGTAATGATTATATATGACTTGGTCAACGACATTATTCAATCAGTCGAGAAGAGTGCAAGCCATAAAAGTCACACTAGTATTCCACTGTTTTAAATAAATAAATCTTCTTGATTTCTGGGTGTTTGATATTGTTAACAACTATATATTGAAATATTTATTGCCCAATACTAAATCTATTCATATTATTGCTTTGGTTACCTTGTGTACGCAGTGATGCTAATACACAGGAAAAACAGTGTTCAAGGAAAAAAATGAGCCAATACCAGTTTATTTTGCGTTACGGTAACTATAACCTATTGCGTTTTGGACGAGACGCCGAATTAAAGCATGCCACTGGAGTCTAGATCAGGGCTATTTTTATGGTATTCTGACTACCTAGCAAAGAGTCCCTTGGTAGTTTCTTCCCCCTGATGGAGTTGAAAAGCTACACATTACTTATTCTTGCTCAAGGCACCCTAGACATAGCTTAAACTCTTCAAGGGACTTACAGGTTTTTAATTCGTTTACAATCCCCCAAACAAGTTTGGTATCACAGTTTTGTATCATCATAAGGCCTATCTTAGCATGAACAAGCAGTAAATATAGCGGCAGGTATATGTATGTACCAACAGCGCTGCGAACTAACCGCTGCGCTGGGAAGCAGCGACCTCTCGCTGCCGAGCGTGGTCGTGGCCATGCTCCGCGGCGAGGCGGAATGGGAGGCAGTCGCGTGTCCGCGCGAGAGGGAGCGGGAGGAGGATGTCGAGGCCGCACTCATCCGCCGCAGACGGATTGGTAGGCGAAGGCGGGCACACGTAAGCGCGGTGTTGCCCGTCTGTGAGGCTGCGTGCGCGTTCGGCTAAGCGCGTACGCCGTGGTGAAGTCTCTCTGTCTTTGGGACTGTCCAGGGGTTCTCAGACAGTCCTTCCTTTGGCGGTGGCTTGACCAACTCTTGGTCGAGCTGGCCCGGGACACATGGCGGTCGAATCGCGAGAGCACACCCCGCCATGTGCCCCGTATGGGCCCGGGGGGGGGGGGGGTTTAGTGGGTAGGCCGGTCCTCTTAACCGGAGAGCCCCACGCACGGCCGCGCTTTGCCAGCGCGGTGTCATGGTGCATAAGGTGGCATTTCCATATGTATGTACCAGCAGTATACCTATATGTACGTGCTGGTATATACATATATATCAGCAGGTATATGGATAAGACATCATTTATAATTTTATCTACGTTACGCCTATATGTTAAAGGTATTGTTCTGGTATATTGCTTTAGAACAATGGATTTGAGAAAAACTATAGCAATTAATTGTATTTGGCCATGCACTTTCATTTTGTCAAAATATAGGCTCTGACAGTATCGTACTGTCATAGACTTTAATGGTAGTATAGATGTAAGTAAAGGAATCATAGGATTACCCATTAATAGAATAGCCATTTGTAATGCTGTCGCTTCTATATGCAGAGGTAATGAACTTAGTACTAGCTAATTTGGCGTGAGATAGCATCTGTAATAGCTTTGCTGGTGCTGGATAAACTTTGATTGAAACTTGGCGATTGTTTTGTTGATATCTTCATTTGGCCGGTCTAATTGTAAGTATATAAACAATCCCTCAAATATTGATTTAATCAAAATATTTTGCCTTATACGAATCAATATACCAGTGTGTAATTTACATACGTGTAGGAGCTGTGATGGTATCGAAGTTTCATTGCACTGGGGTTCTAATCGGATGGTCTGAGGTTTGATTTTAGTCTCTATCAATGTGTTTTTTGTTCTTCCTATATCATTTAATATGAGGTTAAGTTTCTCCTTTAAATTTTTATGTTACCTTTGCTCCTTATATTTAGAGATCACGCATCTAATATCGTTGCTAATTCCATTTTAAACAATATTCACCCAACCTTATATTCTCTCCGTTGTACATTTATGTGATCTGTGTTAGTTGACTAGGCTCCAATCACTCAAATTAGTTACGGTCTGACATGATAATGGTATATAAAATAACCTTTATGAATGTCGAACTAAAACATTCATATTGTGAAATTGACGTATGTATATTATTATCACTATAGAGACGTTAAACGTTCATTATCATTACTACATTACTAAAACAAAGTCGCTATCCGCTGTCTGTCTGTCCCTATGTATGCTTAGATCTTTAAAACTACGCAACGGATTTTGATGCGGTTTTTAATAGAGTGATTCTTAAGGAAGGTATAATACATACATAATATAGTAGAGGACTCTGATAAATTTAGAGGTTTCTGATGTGATGTCGAAAATAAGAACGTTTTTTTGCGCTTATATTGCATAAACGCTAGCTGAACCCTACGAGATAGACCAAAATAATGTACTACAGTATTGTCCACCTTAAAAAGTTCTACAAAAAAGTCCGTGATGTTATATGTCTATCTCTTAGGGATAACCCACCATAACCAGTTTTTGATTGCACCCGTACGAAGCCGGGACTTTGGACAACAAAACTATATCAAAAAGTTCTTTTCAAAGGCATTTGAGGGAATCCCTTCAAATATTTATACACACATGTAAATTTCTTGTACAATATTAGATTTTGATTACACTGTCGTTAATATTTACGCTCGTGAGGTAATAATGTACGGCCCCCGTAGCTGTCCTCAATAATTACAGAGGATCCCGGGGGTATCCAGGTAAATCCGGGATGATTGCACCTCGATTATCCCACGCTTACTGGTAACGATCCAGGAATACTGGGAACTGATTTAGTTTGTAAATGGTCTCACGTAACGTGAGCTATGAACCCCCAAATCAAGCTTTTCCGATGTTAATTGTCAGTTCAGTGCGAACATTTTGTGTCGGATGGTCCGTACGTTTTACTGAGACTAGAAGTGTTATTTAAACAAATGGACTACATTTTTACATATAATATCATATTACAATACAATTCACCTATTTATTACTAATTTACATTATAGTTTTTTATTATTACGAGTATATCATTTTATCTTTCCGTCATATTGACATAATGCCATTAGTATATAAAATAACATTTCTTTCACACTCTACAATTAGCAGTATAAATATAAATATATATATATATATATATATATATAATAACTTTCCGCCTGTCGTTTTGCTACGTTATATCAACATTTCTAAGAGGAATGATATATTTCGCGATAAAAAATAACTTGTCCTTGCCAGTCTCCAACCATCCCCATACCAAACTACATCGGAATCCAGCTATTTTTATCAGTATTCCCGTATAGTAAATATATTTTCCCGTGGGAAAAATGTCCCTATGTCTTTTTTTCGGGTCACAAAATATGTCTATATTAACTTTCATTAATAGCGGTTCAGTAGTTTTCAGATGATACCGCGACAGTAGTAAGGATTTGTAAGGAAGAAAAGTACACTACGACTATTCGTTTCCAATTATAACTATCATTGTATATATTTGTATGATAACTATGATAATAATTATTATTACGTCATCTTAACTTTCTGTCATATTTTCATAATATTTTTACTGGTAAAGATATATGAAATGACAATTTCCTCGAATAATATAAACATTTTTACACATGCGGCGTTTTGCTGTATATTGTTTATAAAAGTAAATTATATCCCACCAAAAACATTTTGTAAAAAACTAGCCAAGTCTCGATGGAGCTGATAGTATATTAGAGTTATCTCTAATAAGTAATGAAATATAACAAAGTCGTGCCAAGTTTAAGGTTCCTTATTGCGATTTCGTTATTATTATAGTTATGTTGTGTGACTTTGCCGTTGTCCAATCTGTCGCCAGAACCGCTACCTATTGACGATGGAAAATTGCACTTGGAAAACATGGTGTTACCCTTCAATGGCCAAATAGCAGCTCCATCGAGACTTGGTTAGTTTTTACAAAATATTTTTGGTGGGATTTCATTTTTTTTTGTAGAAACACTAGTTTTTATAGTTTTCCCTTTATGTGGCCATAAAACCCTAACTCTCCATAGGCGACGGTGACTGCTTACCATCAGGCAGGCCGTAAGCCTTTTTGCTACCGTTGTAGTATAAAAAAAAAAAAAAACTCTGTATCAAATTTCAGCTCTCTGAGGTTATGGGAAGTACTAGTTCTATTTTGATGATCATGAGTGAGTGAGTGAGTGTCATAAATGCGAAACATTGCTTTCGCTTAACTTCGGAACTAAATGACCTGTAGATTTGAAATTTTGGATTTTAAGTATGTGATTGTAGCTTACAGGATGACGAAAATTTCTGCGTTCTGGTCTTATCCAGAGGTTCTCAAATAGGGGTCTGAATCTGATAATGCGGCGAAATGGTTCCAGTAAAGGATGGTACGGCAGTGTTTGCTTCGCGCTCGACTTGGCGGGGGCACTCCCGTGCCCCCAGATACAAGGAAATTATTAAGGAAGACTATAGTTAGATGAAAGGATCATAATACAACATTTAAATCAGATCGTATTACCAATACGACAAAATCAATAATTTGTTATAATTTTAATATATTATTACATCATCTTATCTGCTTTTCCTATCTCGTGATAATTTGCTGTACAACAGAACTGAATATACTTTATTTTGTAGCAAATTGTACTTATTGTTGATGTCGCTTGTTGTAATCGCTGTTTTCGCTTTGACATCAGTGCATTGTGGCGTCATACTTATGATTTTTATATAACTTCTGATCGGAGTTTTTAACTTCGTTTAATAGCATAATTCATCTATACAGTATACCTATATGATATATGGTTGTATTATTTATATTTAAGCCGTTTGGTTCATCCCACATTACTCGATAGGTTCTCCTATCGAGACACACTACACTTGATCGAAACTTTTCGTGAGGCTGTAGAATATTGGACTCACTCTAGTTCTATCAACTTCGAAAGGTTCGAGATTACACTTGAAAAGTAATTATGAATAAGTAGGTATAGATACAAATTAACTTAAGCATAATAAAATGCACAAAAATATTAAGCTCCTTCTTGTAATTACATAACAGCTTTTATAATCTATACAACATTTAATAAATTACTACATTAAAAATATACAACATTTTTATTGCTTTTGCAATTTTTTGAATGTACGGATTTATTTATACATTAAACCGATGTTATATTTATTGTCAGATTGTTACCCCTACAGAATACCAGTTCCCGATTGCTTGTTTTTATCGTAGATAAATATTTTTATTACACATCACACATCACATTACACGTAAGGTAATTGTGAGTTCTAAGATATCTGCATAATATAGCAGTTAATAGACAACGGTTATTCAGAATCCATTTCTATTTTATTTGCACTTATTTGTTAACAACATTTTTTTATAGTTTGAGACAAAATTATTATTAGTATTATTAAATTTAATAAACAAATGGCTTACTAAGTAAATCAAAATGTAATATCAGTGACGTACAGAGGGTATCGATACTGGTGTAGTAGAAAGCTCCATACTTTTTACTACACCAGTACCGATACCTGATTTGAAGCCGAAGACGTACGCGGGTTACGATATGTTCGGCTATTGCCGCCATACAAACTGTCTTCTTCCTGTCTATGTATCGTTGTATATCAAAGTTACAGATCTATGTATAGTTGTTTATATTCGAGGCAACGACCCAGTTTTCACATATTCACCGTTACGGGAGCGTTCGCGATCGAAGTACTAACCAATAAACGCTTATAGATAATACATGCGCGATAATTATTATACGCGCTTCGAGGGTGGTGTTCGCTTGATTACATCTTGATTACCGTCGGTGAGTATAAAGCTTAGATACGTCGTATTGTCTACTAACGATCTAGTTAACACGCCATAAGTAAATTTTCTGAGATATCTCTCACCACCAATTACTGAGCAAAAGCGCCAGTCTCTGCGGTCACTGTGGGATGGGACAGGTATATTAAATGTCCGATTGTATAGGTATGTATGTCGAATCACAGCAGTACGATTCCCCAAATCGGATCGACTTTGTATTAAGACAATTTAGGAATTCATAACGTTTTATTCGAGCAACGAATGATGTAGTATGAACAGATTTTACACATATATAAATTGCCAAGGCGACCATCTAAGAAAATATGATAAGCAAAAAAGATGGTCGCCCTGGAAATGTTTGATAATTAATTACGCCGCATCAAAAAGGACCCCGCCATAGGAGCTATGTGTTGATGATCTTTTTCGTCTTTGGGTGGATATTGGTGATAAAATTATAAGTAAGCCAAAAAAAAAGATATTTGTAAGACAAGTAAACAAACTATTTATGTCAATGATTATTGGTTAGAATAATAAATTTACACCTCAAAGAGACTTTAAGACAAGAAGGAATATCTAGTGATTCATTTGATTGAATATTAAGAAATCTATATTGAAGATGAGACAAGCACAAAAGACAAATCTAAAAATAAATTAAGAAGCTTCATTCAACTGCTCGCATTCAAGCTCACTACTTGAACACAGCAATGAAAACTACTGATTTATAGCAGAAAAAATTAAGAGTAAAGTACAAAGTCCTCCTCGTATAGAGTCTCTCTTTAGGCCTTATTATCACTTCCAAATAGACTCCGTACCATGAACCGCTCTTTTAACGCTTTATCATGCGATATAGCAGCCATCATGAAATTTGTCCTTAGTATTTTGCAATTAGTGATAAATCGCTCTATCATATCGCGTGATGGTTGTCATGCCTTCTGGGCAGATGGGATAAAGATACAGAAATCTTTTGATTTTGATTTCGTCTCTCCAGACTATGCCAACAAAGGAATATAGAGTAAACTGTATCATAATATATATTGAAACATCACTTGTATTACTTAATTGGCAACTCATAGCGACAATATGAGGAGATTATAGCGATATCCACAATTAAGACACTATATTGCGAGTATTAGATGTATCCATCGCAATAATGATTAGTTCCTGACATAGCAATATTAAATTATGTTTCATGTACAAGTGGCAGCAGTTGTAATAATCTGATAGATATATTACAATGTCAGTTAATTGATCGGCACGATATATGGACAATACATTTGTATTTATAGTACAGATTGGGGATTTACGTAAGGAAATATGGCATATACATATATAGATTTGATTGGTGTTTGATTGTATAATCAATTGTGTAGCAATATTTTATATCGGGAATTTTCCTGGTGAAAGGCATTGCTACTTGATGCTGGCAGGGTGGAAAATATTTTCAAGTGTTAGTTTTATTTAAACGATATAGCTTTAATTTTCACCTAAAACAATTGATACATATAAAGTTAACTGGAAGTTAAAGCAATTAATATTTCTTCATAATTGTTTTAGTTAAAAGTAACAAGGAATGTTGGTTTGTAGCCATTTCGTAGACGGAACTGAGTTCTAATGTATATCATTAGATTAATTTGATTATAAATTAGAAGAATAATGTTAGGAATTAAGGAACCAAAAAAATGTTACGCATGTTTAATAGAAATCCATCAACAGCACTAAACCATCCATCATATCCTAGTTTCTTTGTACTAGTTTAAATGTTGGTTCTTATTTTGTTGAATTAGTAAAAAACCATAAAGTGACTTTAAGTATTAAAATACGAAGAAAGATTAAATATCAGTTGTCAAATGCATAATCTAAAAAAATAATAACAGTTTTACGAAAATATGTAAGAAAAAATATTTCCGTGCGTACATAAATTATGTAAGTAAAAGGGCTTCATAAAGTTACATTATAAGAGTCTTCACAAGTGCTATCAGGTACCAGTAATGTTGCAGCTATTACTGTCCACTCCCTGGGGCGGTGGGCTGCTGATTACGGCTAAATTATTCCCTACTGGCCGGTAAATAAGCTCACTCAAACCATATTTTACTCCGACGCAAAAGAGATTCGATAAGGCCCAACATTTTTTCGAATCTTTGCCACGAACCAACTTCATTTGTTTTTATCAAACTTTCGCTCGACAATTTTGTTTCCATTCACAACTTCTGTCAATCTTGCTCGACGAAAAAATAGCGTAGCTCTCATAAAATCGCGAAAAGTATTCATGAATGATTTAAATAATTGAAACAAGAAATAATTTTACTGGCGGCTATTAAAATTCATCTGGAAAGTTCTTCTACGGAACGTTAACGGGCCGAACGAATTTGCTGAGGTATGACTGGTCTTTGTTTTGCGAAACAATAGAATGTAATTAACCGAAAACAACGAGTCAATAATAGAGAAAACTTGCTTTAACGAGAGCCAGTCACGGCGGGAAAAGCGGTGGAAAAAACGACCGAGCAAGCGTTATACGAGCGTATTGGCAACGGTTAATCAGTCACGTGATTCACGATATCACGATATGTATAGGTAGTTTTCGGTGGCTATGTGTGAACGTAGACTTCGGGACTTCGAATTAGGAGAGAAATTCAAGCTCCACGTGGCTTTCAGTCTCGCCGTTGATTAAATTAACCAAGTTCCGCAGGAGTACAAGAATTGTGACACAAAGATTTTAATTTAAACATTTATCTTTTATTATTTAAAAGATTTGTATGAAAAAATCGTATAATAAACAAATCGTTCTATATTAAGAAAAATATAGTGTTATTTTTTACCTATACATGCATTGTTCTAATAAAACATATTCGTCTTAAATCTATACGTCGTCCGAACTAGAGTGGTTAGACCGGTTTTAAGGTGTCGCCATGTCTGGTCCGGGTTCGAGTCTCGGTGGGGGTAGATGTTTGCGTGATGAATTTTTTGCCTTAGTCATGGATGTTTATAAATATTTATATATGTATAATATCTGTATGTCTATCCGTTACCTAATATCCGTCATGCGTCATCTCATAACACAAGCATTACAGTGCTTTCTTTGGTGTACTAGGTAAATTGGTGTGAGCGTATGAAATATTTCTTTAACTTAAAAATGTACTCATATTTAAGAATTTCATGTATATTTATCACTTATAATTAACACAATTCATTGTATTAATGTTTTACTCATGTTCATTTTATGTGTCCGTGGCTAGAGCACTGCTGGCAGGACGATGGCGACGACGATGGCTATTGGGGGCAGAAAGGTCCATAAGTAGCAGGCATTACGAAGCTTTTTTAGTTACACTTACTCTTCAATAAATAGACCAAAATTTAGTTTTGTACATGATGCTTCGTGGCAGCATATGCTACACTATGATTGTGAATTAAGAGAATCTTAAAGAAATTTTTGTTTTAATCTGTGCGTTACTTGTTATTGTACAATATTTTTTTATTTGAATTACACTGACGTTATATTAACGCATTCGAATATATAAAATGACACACAGAATGACACTAAATAAAAGGACTAACTGTCTACGACGCGGCTACGAATCAACTTTGTTTGCTACGTGACTTCAACTTTTCAACTTAAACAATTAGGTAGAAATCTGAATTACTCTTTTCTCAGCAAACTTTGTCTTATAATTATTTTAAAAGTGAAATCTTATTCTTATAATTTAAATATGTAAATATTTTATACACTGTTAGCATCGTGTTTGCTACTTTGCACTAGTCGAGCTAGCATCGCGCTGAGCTCTCAAAATATGAGTATTGTAGCGTACCATGCTACCTACTTTATATATATGAATGTTACTGTCACTTTTTGTTTGTATTATTTGCTATTAAAACGTTAATATTTAATTTTGCTAGCATATTAGATTTCACACATTCTTTAACAAGTATATAAAATTCAATATATTTGGACAATTCGGTGCAATATAAAGTTCTATTCTGTTATGCTGTTTATGCTAAACGATCAGAATTATAATGAAATATCAAAATAATCGGAGTACAGTACAAAACAATTTTCCAAGCGAATAATTATAAGCGAATTTTCTATATCCGGGATCAGATGAACCTATCATCACTAGATCACCTAATTATTTCCTACTTTGTGTTTGTTGACGCGACAACGTCACATCCTAATTTGTCCTCTTTCATATATCTTGTGATAAATTAAATTTAACGATATTCCTAATTGGTAATTGTATTAAATTTCATGACTTGGTAAGTTAGTTCAGCTTATAATCTCGTCGTACTCACCCAATTTGATTAATGTGATCCAGTTTTGATGAAATATAATATCAATTTTACATTTTTATAAAACTAGCAAAAAATAATTTATACATCGTGAGATCTTATGCATTTATCATTATCACACACGAAAATATGTTTTAATTTATCGATCGATTGAAAGATGACAGTCGACGTTTTTACCTACGCAATTGCTCATACAATATACATATATCACACTGATTTTTCCCGAAAAAGAAGATGAAGAAATTAATCGTCAATTTTCATTACTTCGGCACTCTACTTAGATATGATTGAAATGAATTTCCGAATCAAAAACCAAAATTATGTTTATTCAACTTAATCAAGAACTTATTGAAGTCAAAAATATCTACTATTATACACAGGATTATGTTAGTAGTTGACTAACGACATGCACGCGAGGAAAAAGGGAGCCGTAATATATTTATTCTCAACACATACACACACACATGTATATCTAAAGATATGATATTAATCATTATTTTACCGTTTGATTAATATTTTTTAGTTTATATTTTTAGTTTCAATGTATTGTCATCTTTGTTATTGCTGTTAATATATTTTTCTATCAAAACATTTATTTGTGTATTATTTATATACATATGTATATTCGTTACTTTAGATCCCATAAAAGCCTTACAGTGCTTACTTTCGACTTGGTTAATTAGTCTGATTGTTATTGGTTGTTATTAGAATAATTTATTAATTTTTATTTCTGATTAGCATGTTTTTTACATACTGGCTGATTATGCTCATATAGTTTAAATGTAGTCGTCTGAAGTAAGCTGTAATCATAAACACCAGGTTGCTGTTATGGTAAAGAAGTATTCATATCAATCGTATCGTTAAAACGCACACAAAATTTATTCAAACGAATATCTTGTTTCTAGTAAATAATTATGCCACGTAGTCCAGTGAAACCAGATACCAAACAAAACAAAATTCATACATAACTATCATTGAACTGGACGTTGATGTGGAATAAATAACAATATTTTTTTTAATTTGTATAATAAAAGACATGATTACTATGATTTTGCTACTTTATAAGTATAACAATTTTATGCCAAGAAACGTAAATATTGGGAAGAAAGACAATAACAAAGAAAAGACTGAGAAAAGAGATTCGTTGGTATTCTGCGAGTGTGCAAAATATAGGCTGCTGGTTTTTATGGTCAGTTACTTTGGGACAGTCTATTATTATTTGGGCGAATGATATTTAACTTGCTTTTCGTAGGACGGATTTTTTAACGGCAGTCTTTTGATATTATGTATATTAGTTACTAGTAGATTTTATATTTAAATAGTTTTTTGGCTTCACCATCTTTATATTAGATCTTTCTGTTAAGAAGAGTATTTTCCTTTGGTAAATCTCCTGTCGTTCTCAGAGTTTCAAAATATTCTCATCCCAAATTTCATAAAAATCTGATTACTACTTGAAATTGACGTGGACTTGAATATCCGGACTTACAAATTTTATGTATAATATTATTAAAGATTTTAGAAAATGTTATGCACTTTATTATTTAGATTAATAGCTTAACATAATATTATGTTATTTATGGAAAATATTTATCTTAATATATTGAAGTAAATAGATTAAAAAAAAGAGTATGTAAATTTCTAACAACTAAGCATTTCATTAAAATTTGTTGTATAATATAAATTTCAAAAAAGTGTGCACTACCATTAAATTTACATTTATATTGAATCTTTTACTTCAAACATTATGTGTTCGAAACAAAACAAATTTTCCTGTCATTGCGGTATTCAAATACTTAACAAAAAGATCCAATTAAGCGACAGGAAACAGAATAAAAGCTCAAACTGCGTTGAACATACCACATGAATAACACAAAGCTTGCATCATACTGAGTTTGGAATTGCATTTCATATTCTGTAATGGAACAAAAGGAGGATTTTGTTATTTGGTTTGTATTTCACCGAACAGACAGCCAGAAACAACAGTCAGGAATAGGGTTTTCAAACAAAATCATGAAAACAGTGAAACAATTGGTCAGCAATTGAGCATGTAATTTACAGTGTCAAGAACATTGTTGGTGAGCGTTAAATGTGTCTAAATATACGTTTTTTTTCTAATAGAATACCAAAAGATTACAAGTTATTTCTTGCTATTCTAAACAGTTTTATGATACTGTATTGACTAGAACATTACGTTTGATTTGATAAGTTCTGTACAAAGACATTCGGTTAAAAATATTTATTATAATACAAATGTGTTTGCCAACCCTGAATAATAATGCTGTACTTAAATATTGCGCACTCAGCCAAACATAAAGCTTTTCATTAATTGGGTACAGTAATATCGATATTGTATTAGGAGAATTGAATAAATCTCTTCATTTGCAGAATACTTAAAGGAATGATTGTTAATAGTATACATACTCTAGTTTAATATATCCAGCTGATGTTTGAGTTTATCATAATTTGCAATCATTTAAAATAAAGGATTCAGCCAGGATCATCAAAACATAAAAGACATATATTGGTTCAATCATATCGAAATAAAAAAATATTATGATATATAGATGATGAGCCAAGTTTCGTATTTCGATTCAAAATTTAAAATAACATAGTCAGACGTCGCGTCGGTTAACACGAATTCTGTTTGCATTATTGCATTCCTGTGCTATATACTCGTATTAGTTAATTTGTTGTGTTCATTATATTATGCGTATCATAAATTGAAAATCATTTGACATTTAAATATGTCTTCTGCTATTATTATTTCATCAGCCCTTAAAACTTGGCAATTCTTTTTATAACATAAGTACAACTTTGTATAAGTTGTTTCGACGGTGATTGGTTTTTATATTATGGATTATTTAGGATTATGTATAATGAAGTGATAAAGAATCATATTTCTCTAGATTTGGTATCCTTTCTAAGTATAAATATTTATAACTTTATTAATATGATTTATTTTTTAGCCAAACCCTAAACAATAATTTATCTATCACAAAATATTATTTACTCTTCTTCGATTCTAAACTAAATAGTATTCGTTTGCGAGTCAATTGTACAAAATATAACAGCGTTCCGTTTCCAGGTCAGTTGTTACAGTTGTCTCCCGAGTTTATGATTCGATTCCAATTTCAGCTCACGTCCCTAATTTGTAAACGGTAACTTCTATTGATTTTACGATTCAACGAAATTGTAGTAATATGATAAAGTTCAGTTGAAAATTAACGTATTTATGTAGTTGTAAGAAATTGTGTTAGCTGTTATCAAGAATATTGTTATTTAGAAATATTAATTTCATTTTGGTTTGTTGATAACAAGTATGTACTAAAGTATCGAAACATCGGTTTAAGTGTTAGTTATCTGAACACTCACTCTACTCGACTGAAAAAGTGATATAGAGTTGCCTAAACAAATTGTTTAAATGGATGTTCTGTTTAGCGGTAAACTTAGCTAAATCTTAAGGCTTTTCTTGCAGTGCTAAGTAGTTATTTTAATAAATACCTTTAACTATGGATTTCATAATTTGTTTATGTTATAACACACATGTTATAAATCTTTCCGAAAAATGTTATCTCGGACTTATTTAGGTAGAAAACGAGAAATTCAAAGTTGTAACAATATTATAACATCTCAGATAACATATTTGTTGAGTAATAGATGAAATTAGTAGTGTACATGCCGGTATCTGACCGCTTTTATGATGTAAAATATTAGTCAAACCGCCCGTCAACTGAGTATTTAAGTTGGTATAAAAAATAAATATAAAAAATAAACACAGTAAGTACTACCTAAACTATTACTACGCAGTCAAATTTACGTACACCTGAGCATGAATTGCAAACATTACAACATGTTTGCTAAATGATTCAAATTTTAACTCGCGACAAGTTACTGGAACGTCAGAGGACATCATGAAAAAAAACCTTGAACTGGCGCTCTAACCCCATAGTTTATCTGTTAAAAACGGGTTTCTTAGATTGTCTGAAGTCTGAAGAAGATAATGTGCTTTTCTTTAGATTTCCGTGGTGTTATTTAGATTTCCGTGGTAAGCACACTTGCTGGAGTTAGACGATCAAATGTTCGCCTGCTCATTAACGCGGGCAAAGACAAAACTCGGAGCGTGTGTGCTCTACCCTTACAGCATTGTTACCACGAAAGAGCGGCTTGGCCCACCGATTAATACAGCTTAGAGTATTGATTTTGTATTACATTAATCCGGCCAAATATACAGATATTATACTACTGTAGATACTACTCACTTATTCAAACTGGAATACTGGAAATGGTCTTTCGATGTAGTTTCGATATATCGACGAAGACGCTAAGGCGTACCAGTTGCGGTAATGGCAATATATATATATATATATAATATATATATATATATTATATATAGGAACATTATATGCATATTTTGAATGAGACACAGCGTGTGTTTCTATTATATTTGCACTGAATTATCGACTAGTAGTATTCTCCTAAGGTTTTATATATATATATAACACTATATAACAATTGCCTAATTAAATAAACTATTAATAGAGTATATTCTAAGCTTAAAACTACTTAACGACTAAAAATTACTACAAATAAAATATACAAAATTTACAAAATAAAAAAAACTTCACCTCCAGTGCTGCCGTCAGGGATGGTGCCCAAAAGGCTGGCAGCATTTCCCCGTTGGATGGCGAGGCTAATACGCTGACCGAGATAACTGCCAGCCCTTTGATCACCCGTCACCTCGGCGAGTCTCTTCGCCAAATCCTCAAAAAGGGACCGAGCGCTTGGACCCCATGGACCCATTGTCTCTACACCAAACGGCGCAAATATGTAGTTATCATTGAGAGCCGAATATTTACGCTGCTTAGAGCACTCAGCAGCGGCAGCCGCCGCGCCTGCAGCAAGGGGCATACTACCTGTATGACACGGAGCAAGCGTATCAGAGCAAGTTGCGTCCCACACAAGAGGACGACCCTGCTTCCATGGAATGAGCGTCATCCCATGAGGTCTCCTGCCGTCGTCACGAGAGATACTAGGCTCAAGAAGCGCTGGCACATTGACTACGACAAGAGCTCTGCGAATGACGTCATTGATGCAGGCGTGGCGGGAGACTGCCAGCGCTTATATAAATGGACTAAATATTGGTAATATAATCTTCAAGAGTTGCATAAGCAACTATCAAAGATTTTATGTCTTTTTTATTCCTAATTCCTCATTTAATTAACATTTTTGAATAAAATGCAATGTCGCAAGTACAAATTAATTAAATCATGCAATAAATTAATTGATGTCCAGCATATACGAAATTGTTTCGCCTACCTGTGTTAATGAAGAGAGTCCTAGACATTGCTTTATCTAAATCGTAATATAATTTCTCGGAAGAAAATCGAGATATTTATTTATTTTTATGATGTGAAACAACGATAGTATTTGGTTGTAAATTTTATCAAGGCTTCTGAAATCTCATCGCTTGTTTCGGGAACCTTGCTTTGAGTTGTAAAGAACGTTACTTTGATTTGTAAACATCAATTGCTATAAGGATTCTGTTTCTATTTTTATTCGAGGGTCGTGTGTACTGGCTTGGCTTGAGGACTGGTTTCGTACATTTCCAAAAAGTAAGTGTTAGCATTACTCTATTTCGGTTTGAACAGGAAATCAAATCAAAAAATCAGTGTCAATCTGTCTCACAAGATGACAGCGACTGACACTGATTCTGTTGGGGTTACAGTTTTGTTGCAAACATCTGTCTAATTTACCCTCAGATGGGTGGTTTGCTTCTTTACTGAACAGATGCATCAAAAACTAACAAACACCATTCTAACCAATTTCTAAACACTAACTCGAATTTCTATATCTACTAGGAGCCTATTTTCATGATTAATAAACTCTTACGTTTTATGCGCCTTATAAAGGATAAAACAGTAAAATGAAAAACAAAGAAGTATTTATATCTAAACAAACATTAAAAAAAAATGAAAGTTAATTTGGCAGCAACTCGAGTGCAACATTTTTTCTTGAATTGTTTGTGCCCTAGAATTCTTTCACGTTTACGCGAAACTTTTAACACACTCATCTTTCATGGTACTACCAACTATGAGTTACTGGTCGTAGTTGCTTAGTCAGGTTTGATCCGACAAGTTACATTTAATCCAGGGGCGTATTTAGTAAGGACGTTAGATGACTAGGCAAACCGTGTCGGCGGCGTTATACAATAGTTATAGATAGACACATATTATATATCTAATTGTACGACTGCATTTTACCTCGTTGAAATGACTTCTTATTAGAACAAGAATTTATATGTTCTAGTAATTTAAAACATCTTAATTTTAATGGTATTCAAATAATTCTAAACGTACCATAAGAGGCACTCCAAATTATACAAGCATTATATATAATTTCAGCTTTCAAAACACCCCAACTCAACATAATAAACGTAGAACACAATCAGAGATTGAATGTTTGCCTTATGTTGCCCTATTATTGTTAAATCTGCAACACGAGAGGTTCAGGAAACCTCAAGAATAGATAATAGGGCCTCTGACTCAGCAAATTGGGCTCAGGTACGCAAAGAGCGCTCGGAGGAAAAGCCAAGAGAAAAATAACGACGCGCGCGTTAAATCACAGTAAATTCGAGTCTGGAACACAATAACTCAGCGAAACGTAGCCATAACTGTCACAAACATTGTTCGAATGATTCACGCATTGGGTAATATGATGTTCTGAGCGGCCGCTGGAAGCCGCCTGCCGGCCTTTCCGAGGAGCTAAACATCCAACACAGATGTATTGAGCTCTTAAGAGTATTGTTTTTCTTATTAACTGAATTCTATGTATAAATTATGTTATGTTGTAATTCGTATATATTAATGTGAATAGTAATTATAGATTGGTTCTACAATATATTTTATCGGAGAAAGATTCTAGCCGTGGGTCTTGTTTGCTTATCTTTGTGTTACCTATTTATGCCACAAAACCTCAATATTCGCATTGCTTTATTCGAATGTTGCATTCATAGCGTTTCAGTCTGAATAAGACATACGTGTAATAGGATAAGAGGTAAAATGTACATCTTTTGTTGCCACAAGTTGGCAAGGTACATTATGGTATTTGTTGGAATTGTAAATTCACTGGAAGCACATATATCTCTACATCACATATACAGGCGATTTATCAATATAATTAGTAAACTAAAAATTCACTTTTTATATTTAGTGCTTTTAACTAAAATACAAAATCTCAAATATAAATTACTTATGATAGGGTAATGGATGGATGGATGGATGTGTGGTGTGACAAGGATGGATAAGATAAGGAATGAGTACATAAGAGGAAGCCTGAAAGTAGCGCCAGTGGTAGAAAAAGTGAGAGAAAGTAGATTAGCATGGTTTGGACATGTGATGCGGAGGGATGAAAGTCATGTCACAAAACGAATGTTGAATATGAAAGTGGAGGGATACACGGGCAGAGGAAGGCCGAATAAAAGATGGATCGATTGTGTGAAGAATGATATAAGAATGAAAGGAGTAAGCATGGAAATGACGGCTGATAGAGAGGAATGGAAGAAAAAGATCTACTGCGCCGACCCCAGATAATGGGAAATGGGCAAGAGGGAAAAAAAGGGTTATGGATCATATTAGTTTTTGATTGTTTGTCGATTTGGAGCAATATGGGACTTGATACTGGAAATTGTAGCAACTTGCAAGAATATAAGAAGAAATCACTTACTGGTGAAGTACTGTACATACAAAACAATAGTTGAATGTTACCGATAAAAAAGTCGCACTGAAAACATTTCGTAGTGTGAAATCTTCTGGAGGGCGTCACGCAGTAAATTTACAGCAGGAATTGAATCAAACGATTCTCGTGACGGGGACCGGTGATAATGCTGGATTTATACCTCGTATTGTCTCTTATCTTACTGGGGTGAGGGAGGTGTACGCTGAATTTTTAATTTAATTGCTTTTAAACATATTCACCGCGACGTTTCCGAGCGAGTCGAGTGGTCTGCGGGCGTGGTCGATTCTGAGGCTTTGGAGTGTTTAAGAATCGACCGAGTCGAATGATTTGTTGTTTGTAGAGGAAATAATTTGCTTTGTCGTCTACTTTGCACGAATTCCAGTTGGTTTTATTGCTGCAATAATTATGTCCGCTTAACAATAGCTAACATTACCGAGTTCCTTGTCTTTAGGTTTCGTGCTGAGTTTTGTTGTTCGTAAATTTGCTCGACTATTGCAATTATATTTAAGAATAAAAAGGGAAATGTCCAGATAGTGGACAACATCAAGTGCATTTTGAACCTTTTTAGATTAGCTGCATTGTTCCTATTCCTCAGTGAGAAAGGGCTTAGGCGCAGTTTAATCAAGGAGTGCGACATTGTTTATACAGACCTGTATTGGATAGTGGCCTAGCAAGGTATGTGTGTGTGGCGAGGAACGATGAGTCATATTACCATAAGAGTTTTGGATTTAAATGTGTATAGAAATGAGGGTAGATCTAAAAAACTCAAAGAAGTCCCACGTAAATCTAGAATTCCTAGGTCATGTCAATGATCTGTACCCAACTGTATTTCTTTTGACTATGTTTTGATGTTTTGACATTTGTACCTTGTACGATATACCTATCGTTTTGCATTCTTAATTTAAAATTTGTTTTGATGTCTATAAGTAGAGACTTACTCTGTAAAGGCCTATTTTGAATCAGGATTCTTAAATTTTGATTAGTTTTATCCTAATCAGGCGAGCAGTATCTGAACATAATTTTATACTTCCCTTAGAATAATCACCGAAACACGATATGACATTGTATAAAACTACTTCATTTAGATAATAGTTCGATCAATCTTGCAACAATAATTAAATATGCACACAGTTGGTGAATAAAAATCGGTCGATCAGTAGATCGAATTGATTCCTTCTGGCTCAATTACTACCACAAATTCATATTTCCGTTACCTTGTGATAATCATATTGCGTCAACTGACTTATCACAGATTAGTATACTGCGCGCTATATAATAAGTGATCGAAAAATATATACCAAGCAAGCTTCTCAGAAGTGTTCACTTTTCAGTTGTTTATTATCAACAGATGTTTCATAGGCCACCGAATTCATAACATTTTCAGTATTCAAATCACCAAATGGAGGTCTAAAAATATTGTTTGCTTATTGCCGCGAAACTTTTTAATAATTCACGGATGCCGTTACCGTTGGCTTCCAGTAGATTTTACCCTGGATGCTGTCCAAGAAACTTGCCACGTAAACATGACGGCGCCACTCCCCGGCGGCCAGGACAACAAAGGATTGCGCCCTGACAAGGCAGTTTCCCGGCAACACTAACGTAGAGGGGTGGTTTTATAAATTTATAAAGATTTGTATGCGGGCAAGTGAAAGTGCCTTTTTATAAGTGGCTTAACGTGCACGGAGCGATTAAAGAAATTGGGGTAGCATAAAGGGTGTAATAATGACATGTAACTTTTCCGCTATATAACATTTGAATGTACCGTACTCGCTTTTTCTACGATTTGTGTATTTTAATAATTAAAGTTTGTGTATTTTGAAATATCTTGACAATTTATTGATTTAAATGAATCATTGGCCTTTATATGTTATATATAAATAACCTGTGTAAAGATTAGAAACTAAACAAAATTTTGTTGAATTCGTTTTATTTACAGTTTATTATAATAAGAATATCTAAAATATTGATATCTAATGAGTAAATTATCAATTTATTATATATTTCAAGTTATTATATATTTATAAAATATTAATAATTCTTAATAAGGTTTTGTTTGGTGTCCGGGTAATAAGCCCCAATAACTTTATCGAATACAGCTTATGCAGGATATAAAGAGGTTATTTGTAGCCATGAATGTATCTTTTTACCCTTTCAACAGTTGGCCCAAGCAAGAACACGTGCAGCTAATGTGTGCCATGTTAACTTTGGCTCATGTAGAATGATATATTACGCTTACGTTTAATATATTTTCCTTTGTGGTATTGGCAGAAGTACCGTTAAGCATGTTAACCTTTTTGTTTTGTCAAATCTCATTTTAGCTCCAATTAGGTATATATTTATAGCTAGCAATACAATTTTGTAATTATAAATTAGCCAATCAGGAACCCCACTTTGAGATTGATATGTTTGTGATCACAAACAAATTCACTAAATATGTAAGTTGCTATAAAATTGTAGGATTCATTGTGGTAACGTTGCACAATAAATTTTAACAATAAAATTAGCCAAGTTGTTTGAGTTTTACAGGTTTAGTATTATATTTATTAGATAAGCTACGAGTTTTCTAGCACTAATTACACAGCCGACTGAGTCCGGAAATTGGCACGGCAACAATAACACCAGAATCGACCTCTGGGCACCGTGAACTTAAGCAATATCAAAACTTCCAAGAGGGGTATTACCCAGAAAATTTCCCTGAAAAACTCGCACAATTTATTGCTAGAGCAAAAATATTTTGTGAGAGCTCTTAGCAGGGTATTTAAATCAGTGCCGCTTATGGTTCTTTTAATCGAGCAATTTATATAATGAACGTTCGTTATTACTCAGCGACACTGCTTGGGAGCTCAGTTCGCTCTGACTTTTAGTCCAAGGCTTGCATTACATAGGAGAACAATTTGATGTTACTACCCTTACTTATTATTGTGATGTAACGGGTAGGGGAATGGAAAATAACGTTGGATCCTGTTACAAGTGTATGCATCTTTTCCTGTTTTATGTTCTTCGGCGCAAAAAGGTTTTTGTTCGAAGTTGAAAATTTTATAGTTATCTTCTACTTGACATAATACTACTTTATGCGCTATGCTTAGAAATACTGTGCTATAAATATGTAGTTGGAATTAAAATTATAATCTATATTTATTACAATCAATAAATTTATAGTTTGAAGTTCATGTAAATGTTTAAGAAAACAATAGTTTGCGACTGATTTAATTTTTTACTGTTTTCTATAATCTTGTAATTTGCAAAATAGTTTTAATAGGCTTTTTAATAAAGCAAGACAGATATCGGTATTTTGTAGCATTTTTAATATTTTTTTTTCTATATTGTAAATAGTTTTTTAGAATAGGGTACGAAAAGGCTAACAATTAAAAAAACTAACTTTTGATCTGAATTTATACGTCGCCGAGTGCGTAGATATTATTAAGCCTTAATTCTTATAACAGACAAAGTACGTACTGTAACGGTATAATAGATAACTCTTGATTTTACTAATAATGTGACTAAAATCCTAGATATTTTGCTCTTCACCAAAAATTACCCTGTATTTGTTATCGAGAGTTTGCGAACTCAACAAAGTTTAAATGTGTTTAGCAGTATAATTGCAATTAACAATTTAGGGTACTCTCGTTAGATTAAGTCTTGCACCTACTTCCACCCATTTAACTTCGAAAGAGCACGAATTCGAGACTTCGAGGTTGAGCCGGCCATACTTCGTTTTAATCGTGTAATTTATAATGAGGAATATGGTTGGCCTGCCTCTCTCAACCATTTCAAGCGCCAGCCTTAGGTAAATCATTTGAAATTATAATGGTTCGTCCTGCACTTACCGAGATGGATACGCCATCCTCCGATGATAAATGATTTGACGTTTGGACGAACTCGCGGGCGTTTTATGTTTTTCAGGATGAACCCTGTTTAAATTGTGCGTGGCGTCACAGAATTGAGAAATAATGAGATTGCACTGAATAAGAACGTTCTTGGCTCTTTTTTTTGTTCTTCGGTTCATTCTTTTTGATGTGATAATCAAAATATTATGTAAGACAGTTGTAAATACTTTGGCATTGTAGATGTCCTATTTATTTGTTTAATAATAAAAAACATATTAGTAGTAGTCTATTTTAATACTACACTTTCATAAATCAGTTTTTCAAATAAAATAAAATTCATTAAGACGGCATATATTCTAAGTGCAATTTAGGATGATAGATCAGTAAAATCTAAGTAGTTTTACAATATTGTATTTTTAATTAAGTTGGTTTATACTATGGTAGATAATGTTTAAAAAAATTACATATTTTCTGTAAATCACAATTAGTACATAATTCAAGGTAAAAATAAGAAACGTTCGCATGGAATAGGAATATGACAGCGACATCTAAATAAAGGATACGGGACAATTAATAACTATGTTAAAATTGAGTCCGTTGGCGTTGTTTGTCTTCCTGTAAGTGTATCAGTAGACCGACTCTGTTAATAATTTCAGCCGATACGCAACCGCTTCTTGTATTTAACCAATCAAATGACAGATTATTGCGTTATCTTATAATAATATGTCCAATACACGCACTATTATTGGTCAAACGCAATGGTTCGGAATCGGTCCACAGATCAATCACTGAATGGGAGGGATATATTCAAATAATGATTTATTAACTGAAGTAAATTTAATATCATAACAGTCCCTGTACATCTCCACCGAGGGGCACAAGCCTGCCCCTCTATGTTAGGGTGCTTAGGCATTAGTTGTATGCATGTAATCAACCACACTGGCTTAGTGCTCGAGACCTGTGGTCGTCACCGACGCTTATACTCGTATAAATTAAACTTCGAGTTGTAGGATAGGGCCCACCTGGTGATACGTGGCTAAGTCGCCTATTATACATACGTACATGTATATATAATTAGATACATGTGGTGCTTGTGGTATTTTAGCTAATGTGTAACCCTAACAAGAACTGTGTACATTGTCAAATTGTGACATAAGTATCAAGTCATAGAATATGCCGAGTAATTACACTTTCACCCTTCAAACTATAACTGTTTTGCAGCAGAAATATATGGAAATTAAAAGACGACCCAGATTAAAGTATCTTTCAGGTGTACTTCTTTACCTGCATTAATAATATAGTTTCTTCACATTTTTAAAGGTTGTATGCGATTTCTGAAATTAACGTACGTGCTCTACATATTTTAATGAAAATTAAATAAGTAAAGGGCAGCACACACGCAACGATACATGCAATAATGTGGTCTCGGCCCACACATAGTTCAACATAACGAGACTTTACCGGCCCCGCTTGGGCCGTAAATTTAGACACACTATTCTTTCCTGATAGATCTGGTGCATTTATTCCGCCAAAACGGGATCGAATGGACATTTTTATTACGCTTTGAAGTAATAAACGTGTTTTAAAGAGCGTTTAGTGCAAATTACGGGTTCCAGTAATACCAGCAACCTATAGTTTCATATGCATACTAATTTTGTTTTGAATTTGATATATAGAAACTTTCCTGTCTTTCGTTCACGTTGACTATAAATGTAAAGCGTTCACTACCAAGGAGTAGTTCCACAGCCCCAAAACAACATCGGGGAGGGAAGTAGTATCGTTTTCGGATATAAATTCCATGTCATCATTAATTACGCTGCCTCTCCTTTTTTTTACTTAATTACCAAGTCTGATAATGTTGCAGAGGCGGATAAATTTAAAAACAATCTTGGGATGTATACAGAAAAAGTTCCCAGTTTTTTTTAGATGCAGATGTACCGAAGATAAGGAAGTTGAGTTAATTAACCTACCATTTCTTAGCAAATCTGATAGGGCAGTACTTTTGCTATATTCCACTTCTCAAACTTACTTCATCATATTTTGATGAATGATGCTTACCTACTCAAAGATTTACAGGCAATTCCGAGTTGAATTGATTTTTTAGAGCTTAATTCATAAGTCTCGTCTTCCTGGAGATACATAAACTCTTAAAGAATTTTATATTTTGATTAATTGTCCAATCATAACTTAGACTTAATATTTCAAAACGATTACATATGATTATTAGCTGTTAATCTTCTATACTTATAATAAATCTGCAGAGGGGTCAATTCTGTACATGAAATATATTTTCAAAATAACTATCAGGGGGTGATTAGAGATCGATACTGATGCCGAAAATGCAATCAGTAAAATTTTTGTCTGTCTGTCTGTCTGTCAGGTCTGTCTGGGCAGGTTATAGAATACTTTCCATTACGCTACAATCAATAGGAGCAGAGTAGAGAAGGGAAATTTTGGGAAAACGGGAGAAGTAACTCCATTTTTTTAACTTCCGTCGCGTGTGTAGCCTTAATGGTTAAAGTCACATAAAAATCATGTATGACGGAAATATTCTACATAAAATTGTCTAAAAAACATCTCGCAACAGCATATGTCTATATTTTATGGTTGACTCACAATAACACGTGTAACTCCTGATAGCTTAGCAGCTCGGAGCATTCTGATTATATTTGTTTACTTTTACATTTATAATACTCTCACTCATCTCTAATTTTAAAAAGTTAACATTATTACCTAATTTCCTTATCTATAAAATAAGTAGGAACAAAAAACTGCCACTTTACAAATAGTATAACATATAATTCTTAACCCAAAGTATGACCATCCCGTCTAAACGTGCGTAATGAACACATGAATTCGCAACGATGAAATATTAATTTTGATTTTAATTCAACTAATCTTTAGTTAGAATTTTATTATCAAAGAGAACTTTTCAAAATATCTTTAAATTATATAAATGTTAACACCATGATTTACTTAGATTTTTTATGCGAAGTAATGATTGCGAATAAGTAACCAAAGTGCAATTTCAACATGTTGATTGACGTCGGTGACGAACACAATATGAAATGGTTGTAATAACAACGAATAATTATCATGCTTTATCAAAATTGTTTATTTATACGATCATTTTTGCACACTTTAATATACAAACAACATTTTAAGACAAAATTTACAAAGGTAAGTGGATTAATCATGATTAATTATTTTTTATTATTAATAATTTACTATTGATTGTATATATTGTTTATATTATTGATTATTTGTTAACAACTTTATTATGTATTTAAGATTTATTTTGCCAAGCCAGAAAGCAGTTTATTTGAAATAAGCTTTTGCGGTCCGGAAGATAACAATAAAAGCGTGTTAAGGACTATGTGCAATCAATTTGTTTGGGTTTCCAAATAATTATACCTTGAGGATTGCTATATTAATAATAATACAGTAATAATTAATTGAATAGATGAAGATATTTATTATATCCAAAAGTATAAAAATAAATATAAAGAAAGCCAAAAATTCTACGTGCCCGAAATTTTTACAAACATTAATTACATCTACGCCCGCCTCACTCGATTGAATCCAAACTATGACAATGACATTCATAAATTGTAGAAGCTCGCGCGTCACCGCTCACCCCCCACGATTATATAAAGTACAGACATGAATCTAATCAAACCTCGTTCGTGTATTAAAATCTTCTTCTGCAGCTGGATAATTATGCTCCTTCAGTAAATTCTAATAATGACTTCAGTAAGTTTTGACGGGCCCTCCCGATTAATTAACGCAAGTGTAACGGTGTTATTTTTCTAAAACTAAATAAAATAATAATCTAATTAATAAAAAAAAATCAGCAAGCAAACTATTACATTGCTTGGAACGAACGAGTTTGGTATGTTATATTTATTTATCAGACAGATTGCAGAAAGTCGTTATTAATAGATCAGAATCTGCTAGCTCGCCTATAACGATGGGGGTTCCCCAGGGATCAATATTGGGTCCTCTACTGTTTCTAATATATATAAATGACCTTCCTTACTACATTACAGAATCGTGTGAGACAGTATTATTTGCAGATGATACTTTCTTACTATTTGTACTTACTTACCAAAGTTGATAGACAAAAGGAATGTTATGACGATGTAAATAGTGCTCTCTCGAGAGTTCTGTATTGGTTCACAACTAATAATTTGTCTTTAAATTCTAAGAAAACAGAATGTATCAAATTCTCTTTGCCCAATGTAAGGCAGGTTGACTAAGACTTTCCCGAATGCTTGGAAAATCTATCAAGTGAACCCGCTATCCAAAAAGCCGAACCCAGGTCTCATGTCCAAACTTCGACCCATTAGTATACTCTCTTGTACATCAAAGATAATAAAGCGAGTGGTGTGTCATCGACTCTCGGATTATCTGGAGGAAAATAGCATCTTACCTGAACTACAGTCGGGCTTCCGCAAGGGTCGTTCGACTTCTACTGCATTGCTCGATGTAATTGATAACATTTTACAGGCTCAAGATGCTGGCAAGAGCACCATTTTAGTACTTTTGGATTTCTCTAGAGCTTTTGACTACATAAATATTCCTTTGCTGTTATCCAAGATGTCCTACTATGGGTTTGATAATGCAAGGGTAAAATGGTTTGACAGTTATTTATCAGATAGAACGCAAACAGTTGCTATGCGTAACATTGATGGAAGTGTCATGCGGTCCGCCTTGTTACCTGTGACACGAGGAGTCCCACAGGGCTCAATTCTGGGACCTCTACTCTTTATACTGTATAGCTCTGATATCGTGACTAGTATTAGGAATAGCAGATACCATATATACGCTGACGACTTACAAGTGTATGCTTCTTGTATTCCACATCATTCAGCAAGCATTGTGGATGAGATCAATGCAGACCTTGAACGTATATCTGCATGGTCAGAGAAAAACTGTTTGGTTCTAAATCCTAGCAAATCTAAGTACCTGGTGCTTGGATCAAAACATCAGATCCAGAACACTTTGTATGTGCTGAAGACAAAGGATGTAGTCATCGCGGGCAAACCAATAGAACGGGTTGAAGAGGCAATTAATCTCGGTTTACTCATGGACGGTCAACTTCGATTCGAGAGCCACATCATCAAAGTAGTGAGCAACTGATTCTACCGCCTCAAACGTCTTTATAGTGTTCGTGATTATCTGAGTATGGAAATGCGTATCTACCTTTGTGAATCATTGATATTGTCAAGGCTTAACTATTGCGATGTTGTTTACGATGGCTGCATAATTGGTCAGACAGTGAAATTGATTCAGCGAGTACAGAACGCTTGCACACGCTATTGCTTCCAAATCCCTCCACGCTCCCACATTACACCTTACCAAAACGAGGCTAATTTGCTGAATATGCAAAGGCGAAGGCGCTTACATCTCGCCGGCTTACTGTTTGACATGATCGAAAATCAGACGCCTTCGTATCTCTTCAGTAAATTGGAATGGTCGCAGCGTAATGCTCACCAGGATACGCCGCTTGCGCTCTTGCCACGCCACCGCACAACAGCGTTTCGGGGCTCCTTTAGGTTTGCAGCGTCTAAGTGCTGGAATGACATCCCTCCACCAATCCGTGCGGTACTCAGCAAGAGCAGCTTTAAACGAAAGATTAGGGCTTATCTGTTGACTCTACAAAAATCATTTAAATAAACTAGCACCTAGCAAAGCAACTGTGTCGTTTCAATTACTAAATTAGCTACATTATATATGTCGTATACATCTATGTTTTTTTTATACTTTAATTAGACCTTATTTTACCTATATAATATATGTAAAGTGCAGTAGAATTTTCAATTATTATTATATAATAACATATTTTGTCAAATTAATATTGCGTTTCGTTAGTTAGTTACGGTACTGTACTGACTGAAAACCAGTGCTGCAGGTATCTACCTCAGCCTGTCTCTCCCGCCGCGCGTTCGCGTATTCTGCTATGCGGACGACACGCTGGTCACGGCACGCGGGAGGGACACGGTGGAGGCCGTGCGGCTAGCTCCAACCTACACGACGCTAGTCGCACGCCGGATAGGGTCACTCGGCCTCCGAGCGGTCCTGTCCAAGACCGTGGCCCTGATGTTTCACCGGCCTCGGCGACGCCCCCCGGCCGGGACGGCGATCTCGGTTGACGGGGTGTCAGTCGATTTGCAGTCCTACATCAAGTATCTTGGGCTGCTCATTGACGGGAGATGGGCATTCGAGGAGCACTTCCGACGCCTCGAGCCCCGTCTGCTGAAGGCGGCGGACGCGCTCGGCCGCCTCCTGCCTAACGTGGGTGGTCCGAGCACGAGCTGCCGCCGCCTGTACGCCGGCATCGTGCAGAGCATGGCCTTATACAGGGCTCCCGTCTGGGCCCCCCCTGGGCGGCGGTTAGCGCCGCGGGAGAGGGCCTCCGCGCATGAGGAGGCTACTGTGGAAGTGGTTCGCCTGTGGTTCGAGGAGCTCCGGGAGCTGATGGGTGCCGCCTCCATTTCGAACACTCTGTTCCGAAACGTCGAGGCGATGTACCCATTCCTCACCACATGGGCGAACCGGCGTCACGGGTCGCTCACGTACCACCTCACGTACCACCTCACGTACCACCCGCATCGGACGTGAGCTGACCCCTGAGTGACACCACTGTGGCGCCAGTGAGGACACCGCACAATATACGTTCGCGGTGTGCTCGGCCTTCTGTGCGCGGCTCGCTGAGCTGGTCGCCGTCATGGGCGAGGACCTCTCCCTCCAGAACGTGGTGTGTGCCATGCTTGAGGGAGAGAACACGTGGGCGGTGGTGAACTCCTTCTGCGTCGACGTCATGACGCAGAAGGAGGCTGCGGAGCGCGCCAGGGAAGACGACCCTGGCGCACAGGCATGCCGTCGTAAGCGTACGGGGCGAAGAAGGCGCTCATTTGCGCGCCCCATTCCTCCTGTCTGCGACCAGCGGGGCCCCGGCCCGGGAGGGCCAGTCCCTCCTACACAAAGGTCGCCGTCAGTCGATTATCCCCCGGATGCCCCGGGGGATCGACAGTCTCCCCCCCCCCCTCTTTAGCGGGGAGGCAAGAGGGGCCCGCACAATGCGGGCCGACGCCGACTAGGTCGTGGAAGTATTCTCACGAGTTCCCATGACCTTGACACGCTGCGATGCAGCTCCCCTTGGCGTGTCCCCCCCCTCATCTGATGGGGGGAGGACCCGCCGACGATCGAAGCTCTCGCGGCAAGGCGTCAGTGAGGGGCATTGTTAAGAAAAAGAAATCTACCTTAGCATAATTATGCTGAGTCAGTATCCGATTCACCGGTACATGAAGAGCACAACGCATATATATATATAGTGCCTTTGTATCGTGAATAAATATCTTCTTTCTTTCTTATTCTATTTTGTTATTATTAATATACAAATTGTTACAATTCTATCTTATATTTATTTTTATTGACTATAAACTAGGAGAAGTATTACACAAGCTTGACTTTATGTTGATTTCATTTCACAAAGAAAGAAGCATATGCTTTTCTATTCAGATTGTATTATTTAGTTGTCGTTGAACCGTTATCATAAGTGCGAAAGCTTTAAAACACGAAGATTACTGAGTAACTTAATGAAAACTTTTCATGGTCTTTCCATTCGTTGTTATTGTTGCAAGAGCCGACATGATAACACATCTGATTGTAAGCTGCAACAGTTGACTTTAATAATATTAGTATTAGGCTGTGCTTGCAACGCTGTTTCGCCGTTTTTCCTAATTACATGACGCTATAATTACTGAGTACGGTGATTTCAAGTCATGCCAAATACTACAATAGTCCTGTTACATGAAATCAAGTGGGTAGTCTGCTTGTTTGTCTAAAAACAAGGAATTGACGTTGTCTAATTAGTTTGATGTTTGTGTGAAAGAGGAAGGCAATAATATCCGGCTCGCGTTCGTCAGCTGCCGATACGCTAAGCGTTTCCGAACTCCAATCTCCGGCTCATTTGTCTCACCGCCGAAAAATACCTCGTCACTTTTACAGAGACATCAGGGACGTCACGGAGATGTCAGAGGCAGCCCGCCCGTCGTCATATCGGGATCAGCGCGGCGGTCGCCTTTCCTGTGACGTCCTTTGAGTACCCCATAAATTGGATAGAGGAAAATGTCTGATATTTAAGAATTTACTTTTAATGTTTTGTGGCAATATCTTAAATAATTTGGTAGTATCAGCAAAAATAATTGTAGCTTATTAGTAAAATAACGTCTATAAAAACAACCATCAGCCAATTGTAACCTACAATAAAACAAGGGAACATGTTTAAGGAAGTAGTTTAAAGGATGATAATTTACTCAAGAAACTTTAATATTGTGATAAGTAATTAAAATTTGGAAAACACGGAAGCAGGTAAGATAGAGATTCCCTTATTTCGATCTTTAAGGTCCGGTGGTTGCTTCTCTCTGATTAAAAATTTTCCGTTTCTGACCTGGGCACCACCGGTTGCTGTAACTGTTTATTCCAAACAATACTCTTGATTTTCAAAATAAGATGTCTAACATAAAAATCAATGTACGGTACTAGCATCATATGAATATACGAAATAATTCGTGATTGGTGGGTGCGTACCTGCGATAAAACCCTTTGCCCGCGTCACACAAATCCTCGCCACAAAGGGCTTTTATTTTCCCGCTTTATTTACAAAAGTAGCACAATATCCTAATATACAAGTAATGTCATCTGTATACATTTCAATGTCGATGTGAGGACATAAGTTTGATGTAATGAAACTACTTGTATAAGACTTAAAGGGATCTAACCGCCGCACAATAGGTTTCACCAAACAATATATCCACAGACAAAGGCCTGTTCTTTCACATAAATATCATTCTATATTACTTTTACCTACTTATATTATGTGCATTAAATACGATTCTTAGCTTAAAAATAGTTATACTTAAAAATTAACAATACAGGACATCTAATTATGACTAAATATTGAAATTATTATTGTTATAAATTGACGAATAAGCAAACTGTTCACCTGATGCAACTGGCTATAGTTGCCTATAGTACATGTAGTGTATCTTGTGACACAGTACCGCACAAATAGCAGTGTATGTTGCCAACATGTGACATAAGATGTGAAATCACGGTATCCAAGAATTTCACTACCTGTCTTATCTACTGTCTATATTATTGATGGTTTGTAGAGATCGTCTAGCCTTAAAATGAACGCCCCTCCACTAATTGTTTATGTTTCCATGTGTGTAGGCAAATAATTATTGTAGCATTTTATTTGTGTGCGTGCTGCGATTTTATTGTGAACTTAGATTCGTCCGCACACTAAGAGATCGACTAGTCGCACGATCAATCGCAGTACTGGAACTGTATTGAAAGAAGCGCACGCTTAGTATGGATTGACACATCTGCTCTCTCGCGCGGTCGCGTCATAAATGCACTAGTTGGTCAACAAATCCGGCTTTTCGCATATTTATTACGTACGGTTTGTAAAAAAAATAATATTATTTGTATAAAAAAATAAATGTTAATACATGTAAAAAAACCCTATAAACCTATTGTTCATACTGCGCCACGCTGTAAATTTTACATATATAAATGCAATCACAGCATTATACAATGCATTAATATAAAGTACCCTAAAAATTATTAATTAAGGAAATAAAGTAAATAAAAACAAATAGAAATAAGGAAACTAATGATTTGATTGTTGAAGTTTTTATTAATAAATGATTGAATAATTTATTCACTTATATCAAAGTCATCAGCATCACTTTCATCGGAATCAGAGTCAACATTAATAGTGAATTCAAAATCCATATCAAAATTTCTCATATATTGATTTTCTGTTTCAATAACATGCCGACATGTATTTTCCCACATAGTATTATCGATCATTTCAATTCGTTCTCTTATTAAAGCCATTATTGATGTTAAATTTTGGCCAATATTTTTTTTCGCTATATAGTTTTTTAATATACCCCATATCTTTTCGATTGCGTTTAGCTCTGGGTGGTAAGGAGGTAGTCGTAGAACTTCGTAACCTTTTGACTTGATTAGGTCATCAATTGCAAATCTTTTGAATGTCTCTTTATTCTTCAAAATCAAATCATATAATTCTATTTTCTTCATATTTTCATCATACTGAATATTCTTTTCGGTTAACCATGCTTTCATAATGTCCTTATTCGAATTTAAATTAGGGCATTTTTCAGTTACAACATTGTGATAGGAAGCATTATCCATCACTATGACAGCATTTTCAGGGAGATTAGGTATTAAATGATCTACAAGCCATTTTTTATAGTTCTCATGGTTCATGTTATCATGGTAATCACCACTTGTTTGGGTTGCCTTATATATCAAGCAAGCATTTGGAATAAATCCTCGGGATCCACCGGCATGAACAATGATGACCCTCATTCCTTTCGATAACTTTTTCTGAAGTGGTGAGACTCCTTTCGCGCGCTTCCAACATTTGTTCTGCATGTGTGTTGTGTGAATATAGCTTTCGTCGGTGAATACAATATATCGGCCTTCAGCACGATACTTTGACAATTGTTTTAAATATTTAAAACGCAACATTTGTATCTCGTGTTTTTCTATAAGTGCTTTACGGTTGTCGTCTGTTTTAGACCATTCAAAACCAGATTCCCGCAAAATCTTACGCAATGTTTCAATACAGCCATCAAAACCAATTTTCTCACTCAAAATTTGTTTAAGTTTTTTTAATGTAGGCATTTCATTAAATTCTATGTGAAATGTCATAATTGTCCTTCGTAGCACAGACATATCAAAATCATCCAAAGTTGACTTCGGACTTACCCGTTTTCTTTTAGAGGGCGATTTAAAAATCTTCTGTTCTATATCTGTGGATGTTGTAGCACCAGCCTGTCTTTCTTCTTTTAATATATTTGATATAGTATGTTCACTATAACCGACAGCTTGAGCAGTTCGCCATCTGGCATCGCTTAGGTTTTCAACTCCTTTTTCTGCCTCATATTTCATCCGGCGATACACTTTAGCAATAATTTCTTTGCTCTGTTAAATGAAAATATATATTATAATTATCAATATAAAATTCCTATATATGTATATATATATATACAGTATAAACTCTTTTATCGTCTTTCAATTGGTACGTTGTAAGTACATAGAATTTTTTATTGTGAATGACCTAGACCGCGTGTAGCATTCAATAGGTCCCATCAATTTGATGTTGTAAAATAAACGTATAACGAATGTACATACATAGGTATGATTATCAACAACATGAAATAAACATTATTAGTTGGATGATTTTTTTTTTTGTAAGTCATTTTATCTTAACAAGCAGCATATCATTTTATCGTAATATCATCATAAACAGTAAGTATAATTGTAAAATTAATAAGAGGAAATTGCCATCTATAAAATGGATTTTTCTTGTAGTATGTAATAAAAATAAATCTGTAAAAATGTAATAAAAAGCGAGAGACTAATTTTGAATCCCGAGTAAGCGAAGGATGCTAATAATTGCAAGCAATGTATGTATGAGCTGCTAAAGTGAAGAAATATTTACCTGGCTGCGAAGATGCTTTTTTGTTGACATGCTGACGGTACCTTTGGTTCGAATTGAAACGTCTTCCCACTTTCGTGTTTAGTCCGTGACTGAATGACCAATGGTTGATACTAATACGGGTGTGTTGCGTCTATACACCTACTTTGCATGTATGCGTAAGTTCTTTGGAGGGGCGTTCATTTTAAGACTAGACTATCTCTAGTTGTAAAATAAGTGAACGTCTCTCGTCATAAGTATATATAGTTAAATGTTTATAAGTTTTTTTTAAATCTTATTAAGCCTTACACCATAAAGGTTAAGCCGGTTACAAAATAATTTTCATACATTGACATTATATTAGACGAAAGAACAAAGGAGAAAACATAACATTTTAGCACTATTACTACACTTAAAACTAAAACATAAACTGTTTTATGAAAAGCAAAAAACAGTTCTTGACTACTACACCTAATATCTTTCACCAACTTTACTCTGTCTCTTTCGTTGCGGGCACATTCCATTAAAATGTCTAATAAATCTTCTTTGACGTTTGTGCAATCGCACAGTACGGATTGTTCCTTTTTCCCAGCAAAAATTTAAACGCATTTAATGGAATATGCCCAGCTCTACTTCTTATACATAGAATAATATAATGTTTATAGGTTAAAAAAACATAATTATTGTAAAATGTATGTTACATATAATAAGAAGGGAATAAATAAAATGTAAGTGATCGGTAACGCGTTGCTGATATCCTTTGTATTTCAGGTGGCCATAGGCTACAGTGACTGCTTCCTATCAGGTAGGCTGTAAGATTTTTTACCACCGTGAAGATAAAGTTTTGTATATAAAGTTTTGCAGATTGGTATATGTCTATTTACATGAAACTTAGGATAGACACTACATAGTTTCAGTCTTGGTAAACAAACGTATTACACATTATCATAACAAATTAAGTGTGAGCCCATGTAGTGACGAGCTTAGCTTAAAGTCAGAGCCCCTAGTCAAAGTAACATTCATGGCATGCAATTTCGATATATGACAATGATTCCGTAATTTGTAATCATTTCAATACATTGATAACAAAACGATGTCGAAAATGGCACGATCGTGGATGCGTTGGAAGTTACTTTGGAACCGGTTAAATGAACGCCAAGAGAACGCTCAGTACGGGACATAGGCATCTTGCAGGAATCTATACATGGGTATTTCGTATGCTGCTTGTACGCTGCGTATCTCTAACCCACGAATTTGAATTCTATGAAATTTATGCGTTAAGGTTTATTTTTATAAGTAATTTGGTAATTTACAAATGTATTTAAATTTTACTTTTTGTCCAACATGTGATAGCGCAACAATTCACTTTAAGGAATGTTTTGCACACATGCCTTCGCCACCGAAGACCAGCGACTAGTTCAAGTGGTCTGTGGTGCCTACTGGCGGGTCTAGTGTCACATCTATTTTTAACCATATTTGTATATTCATGTTTAGGTCGTTCACTACGTTATATAATATTTCCTTTTTGATTTCATTAATATGGGCTTGTTGTTAATTCAACAATATTAACAACAATAGCGCAGAGAGAGATAGTATGCATACTGTTGGGCCAATCTATATACATATATAAAAATCAATGCCACTTTTCGTTGTAATGTTATAACTCAACAATGCCTTTACCGATTTGGCTAATTTTGGTCTTGAATTATTCGTGGAAGTCCAGAGAAGGTTTGTACGTGGAGAAAATTTTAAAAAATCTTGAAAAAGTGTAAAATCAACATCTTTATATACTCTCATATACAAACAATTTGTATGCCTTAAAAGCCAATTTGAACTTTTGGCAAAACAATCGAAGACAAAAAAATGTCATTTCATTTTATCAGCAATAATTATTGCTTTGTTGTGTTTATATTTTCCAAAATATTGTTGAGTTATTGCTTTGTGTTCATATTTTCCAAAATATTGTTGAGTTGTTGAGTGAAGGTAAAATGCCACGAGCAAGACGACCAATCATAGGCCGGTGAACCCGTAATACAAATCAAATCAAATCGTAATGTAAATGCGTGAGACAGGACAACGTCTGTCGGGTCAGCTAGTTAGTAATAATATGTGATGTCATCGATTATGGCACACAAGCTATATTGGAAGTTCGGACCGTACACGTACCCTTGGTATTTGTATGTAAAAAGTACTTTATGAAAAAATAGACATATAATAATACAACAGAATCAAGTATTGCAGAGTAACTAAAATGTGATGAAATCTTAACGGCCGTTTAAAAGTGTAATGAAAATCAAATCGATAAAATACATACATAGTAGGCCCTGTTTATTACCGAATGAGTCGTCAAATTCGGGCCATTACAAAAAACAAGTTCGACAGTCGGCGATAATTTGTCACGTAAAACCCTGTCAGGTAAAGTTGCGCGAGAGGGGATTACATGAGGGCCTTATGAATAATTAAATGCGCCAAGGCACAACTTTTCCGTCCTATGCCCACCTCTGATAACGGAGGTCACTTTTTAAGTGACAGCCAAAAGAAAACAAGAAAAAACACTTCCCGCCTTGGCCGTGTCAGGAAAACTTTTCACTTATACACCTCAGTGTTCACCGCATCGGACGGCGACATTTCTTCCAATGCTCCTTATAGACACTTTAGTTTTCTTTGTTTTCGACTTTGCCTGTGTTCGAAATTGTAACTTGCCTTTCTTTGCAGTGGAATCTGAGTATTGAAAAGTTACGTCTTCAGTAAAGGTTTTGTTTTGAACTTTCCAGTTAAACAATGGTACAATTCATAACTAATTTCTTTCACGTCCTTAATTTATAAATGTAATTATAGTTCGGAGATTCGTCTCCTTCTGTTGCTGTAGCTTGACATTTGCCGCTCTTAACGGTCTGCTATGTTTAATATTTATGTTTTTTACCAAGAACGCATGCATTGCAAGAAGAAGAAAAGGGTAAAAGTTTTAATAAGCAGTATAATGATCCAAGTATAATAGAAAATAACAAAAGAAATAATTGGAATGCAAATAATAGGCAGTCTATAGTCAAATTTATTGCACAAAAAATATACAAAAGAAATAAGATATTAAAAAAAATAAAATTATAGACAAATGGCGGCCTTATTACTAATAGCCATCTCTTCGTTCAATTAGGGTATAGGTGCAATTATTGGGAAAGCAACTTAATGGGTCATGAATTAACGATTTAGTTTCACAAGAATTTTACCTATATTTAGGTAAGCAATGTCACAAAGTCCCTAGACACCTAATCAACTAAAACTTAATGAAACAATTCCTTAATTACTCTCGCAACTTTTTCCATGTCCCGATGTACAAGAACCAACGAATCGCGCAACCTGAAGCAAAGTCTAAAGACAAGTAGCAAACTTTGCGCTTTTGTAAGTTCGAAGAGCTTATTCCTTCGTAAATTAACTGAATTACACGTGCTATTTTATTAATGTGGCAGCGGTTACTCTCAAATTAAGTAATTGAATATAACTTGTCAAACAGCTTGACAAATTTCAAACGAGATTTTTTAAGTGAATCTGCTTTGTTTTATAATTTTATATCTTCATTTGAATAAATGGGTTTATCAGGTATTGGGATTCAATAAGATTTATACTCTACATGACAAATATACGTTTTTAATTATGCATGGATAAAGCATAGGTATAAATTATCCTCCTCTCAACAAATTTAAGTAAATTTTGAATAAGATAGTTTACGTGAAAAATATTTTTTAGTTTCTAAATTATGCATAAAGTGTAACATGCTAGATAAGTTTTTTGCGTATTATGTAAAGGTGATGGAGCCAGCCCTGATAGTCTTAACTGTATGGTAAGTATGTTATGGAAAGGAGAGCCTTATTCACTTGGGTTTAGAGTATAAAATTAGTAATTGACTAAAGAGTCTAGAGGACACTTAGACCCATAAAATAGACTTATTCATTCTATTCTGAACTCTAGCCTTAATGATTAGTGTGATAAATATAAAATATTTCTAAGATTACAAGATTTTTGATTAATCCTATTAACCATTGATAATATTAAAGCTAAATTGAGAACTTATATTGTATAAGATACATAAGTGAAAATAGTACCAATCATGTTTTTAATAATTCGGTATGAACCAGAATCTATAGTTTTTTATAAAAATCTTTGGTCAATGAAGTTTTTGATCATTTTTATATTTGAACCAGCTTGGCTTTTTAAGCTTAATTTTCGAATATTCTACTATCATGTCTTTTTATATAACTTTCTTTATGAATAACATTTTAAGAAATAGTAATTCGTATATTGAATTAAATTTAAATATTTATGATAGAATAAATAAATATTTATATTTTTTTACTCTATTGCACTCGACATAATGTATCCCTATAAGTATAGATACCTCAAATATTTTCTATGGCTTCCGAATATTACTCGGAGACAATGTTGTAAAATCAGAAGCCGCATACAAACCCTCCGAAATAATAGATCCCCGTACTCAGGGCGATATTAAAAGGCGCTGCATGACGATATATCCAATATTAGCACTCCAGCTATTCTTTCATGTGAGACAAAGGGTTTAATATCCGACCAAGTAAGTTATTTATTTATTAATACTATTTTCATATCTACAATAGATTCCTGTTTTGTGTACATAAATATATTTATTAGAAAGAAAACGAGCGAGTGATCTCGCATTGCCATTGGAAACAGTTTATCAATAAAGTAGCCACATTTTCGATATAGACTATAGAATTTATCGAAATTATGGCTACTTTATACCTAAAGGGTATTTATTTTTCATTACAACGCATATAAATAAATTTAAAACTAAGAATCAAGAACTTTACCAGAAATTTTAGAAGCTGTCCCGTGAGGTCCGAAAAGTAGTATACGAGTACATTAGTTGCTCGCTATATTGCGTGGGATTATATGATGAAATAAGTAATACCGTATATTATTCGTAATTTACTATAAGTACTACTAATAATTAGTGAATATATATTTGTTTTAATACTATTTAAAGAGTTGCAAATTGCATCAAATGAGACTAATAGGACCCTTTTTTTTTTGAGGGGAAATGCTTCTTTTGCACCATGACATCGCGCTGGCAAGGCGTGGCCGTATGTGGGTTCTCCGGTCTGAGAGGACCGGCCTACTCACTAAAATCCCCCAGTGTTCTCTAGGCCCATGCAGAGCACTTAGCGGGGTGCGCTTTCGCAATTCTACCGCCATGTGTGCCGGCCGGCTCGACTTAGAACTGGTCGAGCCAACGCCAAGGGAGGGACTGTGCGAGAACACTTAGACAGTCCCCCAGACGGATGATGATTATTATGATGATATTTTTACAATAACGACTAGCACAGGCAGCGGAAGCCTCCCTAGCGCGCAGTTTATATAGTTTTCAGGAATGTTGGGTTACATACATAGGTGTACCAGCTACCACCCAGTCATTTGCGATGGAGTTATTCGCTGTTGCTTTTTGTAAGATTGCATAATTTTCGAAGGAAGTACATTCTATATATCTATTTTATTATTTAGCTCAAAAAGCTATAAAAAAACTTTTCTGTGTTTAGAAATAAATTTCATATAACCATATACAAAAATTGAATCATAAGGACACAGTTAAAACTTTTCTTCATTTCTTAGTGATGAAAGTATTTAGATGAATTCTGTTTTGGAGAAATAAACAGGTGACTACTAAAAATTGATTTTGGCTTATATGTTTTATCGGAAATGCTGTTCTCCTTATCGACTATTCTAAGGTCGAGTTCGGACACACCTCAATATTAATATAGATTATAATAAACACCTATTTTTCAATTATCGCGACCTTGATGCTTCTCACTTAACAACTACGAGGCGCCAGGATTCACCCCCGATATTTATTAAACCACGTTACGTGTTAGTTAGACTTGAGCCAGTTTCATATCCTTTATCTCTCAACCATACCACTAATACGCCGTACGACATTAGATGCGGGAATGTTAAATGTGAGCTGAATATACGATGGCTCGTAAATTGGTACAGGTTTTAGGCCGAGTATCATTCATTCATCCTCTCATTTCCCGTTATAATAATAATAATATTTATTTACCAAAAAACATTTTTACATTTGATTACCCATAGTCCCCAAACTAGGTAATCCTGTCTCTTGGGGACCATAGTCGACGATTATCATTCACAGCGCAGTCAAGTAGAAAATAACAATGCATCAACTAATACAGTACAGTGAATCTTATAGTTTTAATTTCTATGATTCGTGTGGATTTGTGTGTATATATGTGTATGGGTGTGTGCGTTTGTGTGTGTGTGTATTTGTGTATTGTGTGTGCGCATGTGTGTGTCACCTAATTATAAAATAGCACATTGTCACGTTGTTAAAGATAAGCTATGTTGGCTGTGAACAGTTCTATGATGGGTTGCTATAATGTGAAACATTCGTATTGATCGTTTTCCGGTCATATCACACACAACCATCTCATTGGACGTTGATTCAATAAAAGAAACGTACATTTGTGTTTTAGACGTTTGTCAATAATAATATCTCGCCACAGATAGCATGTCTTTGGAAATTGAAATCGGTTAAGAGGGATATTTTCATTAATAAAAGACAAAGACTAGGAAGTAATAAATAAGGAAATATCAAGAAATTGGGCGGAATTCTCATTTGCGTCTCTAACAAGCCATCTTTACGTCATAATCACCAGACCACCAGGTACTTATCCAATAAGTAAATTAGAGCCAAAATAGATTTAAGTTTGATTGTTAGATAAATAAAGTCACGCATTTATACCCGTCTACAAATTCAAATTGAGTGACAACGAGCGTGTGAAGCCGGCTACGGAAATCACATGCGGCTGGAGGCTCCGCCCGGATATGAAATACATGAGGTATTGAAACTCCTCGTTCTCCGCATAAAGCGTGGTACTGAACATTATTTTCTTCATGTTATCCGACTATATCCGGTTCTAGAAGTTTATGCTGGAGTAAATGTAAGTGAGTACTTTCGAGAATGTACTAGAATGTTCAACGGTTAGAATGTTTCGCTGATAAATCTAAAATAAATTCTATTGTGTTTATGTAAAATTGTGCTTTTGTCAGAATATACGAATTTTATTGTGTAATTTATTTCAAGTTATTTTACTGAATTTTAATAAATTTTAATAGAATAATATATAAGTAAGTGTAATATATTGTTATACTGAGATGTAGTGGTACTTATTGTAGTATGAACGGATGTTGTCACTACACAATAACTCACATATAAACAATTATATAATTATTTATAACTCACTGACACAACTACTTATTGAAAAGTATTATTTTTATTAACTTAATTACGTAAGATCTTTTCAAAGTCCTTCGTAGTTAGAAGCAGCTTTAACACAAATTCACCACGGGGCGAAAACAACTCATCTCCTATGAATCCTTAAAGACGTCCCAAAACTTATCTGAACTTGGGCAGCTGTGGGTGCGACTCCTGGGAGTCATTAAAAGTGGGACGTTGATTTACTAACGGGCTAAAATTTACAGTTAGATCTTCGGATCTAACTTTGGGATTCAACCGTCTCCATAGTCAAGTGCTAAAGACCACCAGGTGTAGATTGGGAGATCTGAAGTTTGAATTTCCCTACAGGTGGAAGTTGTCTACCCAGTTTGAGTGATAACACATCACGCTTTGAATATTGAGCGATGATTGTCACATACATATGAATGTGTAGAATCTCTGTAGTATGTTTGGAGACATGTAAGATATATAAAAGAAAATTTCAAATATTTGAACAAAAAAATTGCCGATTCGTCGCAGACACTATACAGTATCAGTCATTCGGGGGACACTTTTATTTATATCGTTCCAATTTGTGTACCGCCAATACTTTTATTGTGATAACGGAGCAGAAGGGCCAGTTACCCAGTTAGATTGATGACGCGGCCCACAGCCATGAGGACCAGATAATTGATATTCAGTAAATATTGGCGGATAAAATAAACTGAAAATTGAGTTTCCAAAAGCGGCCCAAATTAATTTGCAACTTCATAACAGCTTCGTTACGACACACAATTTTTATTAAAGGGAAAATCTGGACCCTCGCAGACTTTGCGAGGGGACACCACACTTTTTGGTAAACAATATCGGTTTTCGTTTTGGCTCAGCGTCGGGATAATCCGTCCGTAACTTTGACACGTGCGTTGTTTATTGTTTTTAAATAACCGGAGCTTATTAGGTTATTGTATTCAATACATTTAGTAAAGAGGACCAATTCCTCCGTGAAAGTTTATCAGTTTGATGACTTAGTTAACTTAATTGACTATATTCATATTGACTGACGGTCGTTTTAATAAATCTATCCATAGTTTTGCCCACAAAATATGTTTTGCCTCCCATAAACACCTATAGATAGATTACTATAGGCAGATTAGTTACTTAAAATAGCCGATAGTCAGATGCCGTTGTTATAAAATAAATTGCAGTTAAGTGCGAATCTCACTCGCGCACCAAGGGTACCCTATCAATTTTTAGATAAGTTTTTTTTTGTATTCTATTACATACAAATTTGCTGTTGTCGGATATTTTTTTCAATTATGTTACATGCCAAATTTCATTCCGGTCAATGGTAATATGTAAGTTATGATTATGTGAGTGTTAAAATTAATATATATATATATATATATATTATAAGAATTAAGATAAAGTATCATTTGCCAATGACTTATTGCATTATTAGATAACTTAAGCATTGATTTGATATTAAGCAATGATCCATCAGTCGAGATTCAAATCTGACTGTTCTTAATGCGTTCAGTGTTCGAACACTTAGCTTAATAAATGAGTGTAGTATTGTTTGCAGTATTAAGGCTAAGTGGCTCGAACTAGTTGAAGTGGCTTAACGATTGTTACCGCTACTTCGCGGTTGAACTTACAGTATACTTCTAACTTATTTTGACATACTCTCGGCTCTCTTTGGCATGATTGGAGTCAACGAAATAAAATGTTGGGTACAGATTATAAAATCAGGTCCCTAATTGTACTAATTTCGTTTGAATATGGTTTTGGTTACTTTATTATCTATGATTAAAATTGTGTTTGCAAAAGGTACAAATTATTATTACTTATCTCAAATGTTTATTTGTCATTTATTATTTTAATTTTTGACAACCTCCATAGTCGTGTGGTTAGTACACCGGTTACAAGGTGGCACCACCACTGAGGTCGCGGTTCGAGTCCCGGTGGGGGCAGCTGTCTGTGTGATGAATGCCAGCATTTATATCTTAGTCGTGGTTGTTAATATATATTTCTATCAAAAATATTTATATGTGCATAAATATATCTGTCTATCCGTTATCCTAGATCTCATAGCACAAGCCTTACAGATCTTAGTTTGGACTAGGCTAATTGGTATAAGTGTAAGAAATATTTAGTTATTTATGTTATATTGTCGTTATAACAAAATGTTGTCAAAAAATTATGTGAATCGGCAAAGGGAAATAACCAGCGCCTCGATCTTTCACAAACGTTTGGCTGAAGTTGAAACGCATCGAATTTAATGTTTTAAATGTGATGTACGAAATTTGTAATTTGAACATGATTTGTTGGGTTGAGGAAACGTTTTGTTGTGGTTGATATTTATTATATATACATTTTAGCAATTTGGCTCAAGAAATAGAAAAAGAGTAAGAGAATGCCACCAAAAACATTCTGTAAAAAACTAGGCAAGTCCCGATGGAGCTGCTAGTTTATCTCAAAAAAGTAATAAAATATAACAAAGTCGTGCCAAGTCTAAGGTTCCTTATTGCGATTTCGTTATTATTATAGTTAATGTTGTGTGACTTTGCCGTTGAAGGGTACACAAGGGTACAAAACCAGGTGCTCCTACACCTACAGCGCTACAGCGCTACAGATGGTGTCACCATTGCACCAATCTGTCGCCAGAACCGCTACCCATTGACGAAGAAAAATTGCCACTTGGAAAACGTGGTGTTACGCTAGATAAGAAAGCATTTACTTGTAATGTTGTGTTCAATTTGGGGTTAATAATATAATAATTTATTGCAATTAGTTTCGATATCCAGTTATTCCGCTGTTGTGTTGCTTTTAACAAAGGAATGAATGAAAATATTTTAAAATGATGTTGCTTATATTGAATAACACCAAAAACTTTACATATTAATATGCTTAAAGTTAAAGCACTAAGAACTCATATTGCGACCAGATTACATCTTGATTGCGTTCAGGCTCAAATTCTAAGTCATATAACAAAGGCCATTATTCGAAATTGCAATCCAAACTTGAATTTGAGTATGGTGCGTTTAATGTTTCAAACGCTAGTCTAAGATTTGGCATCTCACGTACCCAGGAGCAGTTGCAGAATCGTTTTAGTTTAGATTTATGAAAGACGATTTGTTCGAGTGCAGTAATTCGCATAGGAAAACTAACGCTTAATAGTTTGTCGTATTAGTACTAGGTATACCTAGTCCTAATATAGTATAGGCATTTGAGAATGACCACGAAAAGCACTACACTTAATTAATAGTAAATATAAATACGGATATCAAATCAAATCAAAATCAAAATAATATTTATTCAACATAGACCTTCAGGCACTTATTGACGTCAACAAACAAAACAAAAAAAAGCTTAAATAAAAAAAAAACAAAAACCTTGTCCGTACGTACGAATAAGGAAAAAAAAAGAAAAAATATATTGACTCGACACCTGTGCGGAAATTAGGAGAGCCTTCTCGAGAAGAACAGGCAAGAAACTCTGAAGGTCTATTTTTTATCTCCTCTTTTCAATGTTAATAATAACATACACTAACTAGACTATCTGATCAGAAATTAAGGAATCGTTGTTATTCTATTGATATTTTTGGAAAATTATAAAATATATGTAAATATAGCTTTTAAAAACTCAATTATGTAATATTCTATTATGCTAACAAACCAATTTGTGAGCGATGTTAGAATAAAATTGGAAATTGAAAGATGGGCATTCCTAATCTGTAATTGATTGAAATCACCCAACACGACGACGTCCAAATATTACAAGGGGGTGAAGCAATAAAGTGTCATTAAAAATTCAGGCGAGATTTATCGGGACAGACATCTCCGCTAGGTACTCGCATTCGTCTCAATTACTCAGACAGGCCATCTGTCAATCAGCTCTCCCGACGGTGTGATTCGTTACCGATTTCATCCACAAGAAAAGATTGTCTTTAGCGGAACAAGCCTTATTAGGCTTAGTTGAAAGAAAAGAAGCTCAGAAAGTGGAATAATATTTAGTGAATAATTCTTTAACTATATTTTATAGCCTGCGTAAGAGTATAATAAAAATTGAAAAAAAAAAATTATGGTACTACCAATTTAATAAAAGAGTAATACATGTGTAAGAACGACAAACATAATATATGACACTGAGTATTGTATAATCTACATAGAAACTTGGACAGCATAGAAACATAGAAAATTGGGGTATCTTAAAATTGGGTTCCGAACCACACTCGATGGGCCTCAAGCCAACCTCACCTACTTAAAGTGCACTATGCCAAGCAACGGACAAAGCTCTGACGCTCTCCACAATACTATAGCCGGCGTGGTGGGATACGCCCCAAACTTCCTTTTGTAATTTCTACATCGATATTTCGTCAGCTGTTTATACCTGTAGTAGGCATCTCTTAGCTGAGATGATGATAAGGTTACAATTATAGAATAAGTTAACAGTAGGACATATTGGAACAAATAAAATATGTCCAGAATAATTAACTAAAAACATTACAGTTTTATAGTTTCTGCGACATAATTCTGAATTTTGATAACAACTATAACAATACTTTATTATGTCTTAGTGACACAGGAGCCCTCTTATCATGACCATCGAAACATGGTATGATACAGCGATATCTCGGTTTAACAGTCAAAATACGAAATATTAAATTTCCATCGCACGATAATCGCTGTATATTTTGTTGAGTTGCTCTGGACAGTCCAGAGCAGCTTCACACCATAAAAGTTGATTTGTTATCTGAATTTCAATTCATACGTACTACCTATTTTATATGATAAACACTTTTCTATATCGTTACTTATCAAATAACACTGCACAAGGAATTCTAACCTGTAACGCCTTTTACCCTTTTTTTTTGTTTTTCAGAGGGGAAATGCACCTTTTACACCGTGACACCGCGCTGGCTAGGCGCGGCTGTGTGTGGGGTTCTCCGGTCTGACAGAACCGGCCTACCCACTGCAACCCGCCTGAGTTCTATAGGCCCATGCGGGGCACATGGCGGGGTTGCGCTTTCGCGATTCTACCAGCGTTATGATGTGATTCCAGAGGCTGTATCCTCATATAGAAGTTCGAATTCTTCAAGATATATGTATTGTCCGACATCTTGTTCAGCAGTGGTAAGGCGGTACAGATATAAGACCATGGGTACTGCTGATTGGTATTATCCTTTAGTACACCTATTAATCTATTTCGTCAAAAGCATAAGTTGGCGGAAAGAAATGTTCATTTTAAAGAGAAACTGTAAACTACTGTTATTAGATATATTTTTATTATGTGATCAACTGTGTACATTTTTTTCATAGCACGCCATGCTGTTAGTAAATGCTAGTGTGACCACAATTACTTATAAGCACGTATTACAATAGTTCATGATTGCATGCATTTTCGATCAAATCTCCAATATTTTTAGAGTTTAAATCATGATCGAGTCCTAATAATTCATCAGAATGCCCAAACAACTCACTTCTTTCAGTTCTAACCGTAAATTATTTATTGAGGGATATGAAATATGCATTAATGTAGCCGCGGGGCTCGCATAAGCGTGTTTCGTGAGCCAATAAAAGGTTATGTTTTAAGAAGTCTTCAAAGAGTTTGAAGGTCGATGTATTAAGGGCCTAACAAGGATTACTTTTTGCAGCGTACGAGCGGTCTGTGTGATCTCAAGGTTGCGAAAAAAGGTTTTCTGTTGATACAGACCGATGGGACGAGTAAATCACAGACCCGTTCTTACTGTACCAAGTTGTATTGGCTAATACAAATGCATCAACACTTATGTATAGAATGTATACAAATTCAACCAATATTCGTAAATTGTTTAATGCAATTTTTTACTATAGTCAAGCGTTATACACGTACAAATATACAATTTTACAAACATCAAGGGATATTTATTATTAAAATGTTGGTATGCAATATCATTATATTGTAAGCCATTGTTTATTTAGATTATTTTTCCTAACAGTCTGAATAGAAGAATAGAATTTTCAATGATACCGCTCCGAGGTTCAACGCAATATTTACTGATGAATGAGTCTCCCTAAATACAAAGTAGTTGATGTTATTGTTGTCTGTGTCAATATTAGCGACACTGTTCCTTCACTTTTGAAATTGTTTTGCACTCCAAGTGATATAAACGATATCAACTCAAAGTACCAACGGTACTTTCAAACGAATATATGTAAAGAACATACCATAAAATTAGACATTATACATATTTATGTTTACTATCAATACACATAAGTGCTATGACATTTGTCACTGTCAATACTGATGATTGAGGACAAAAGGAAATATTCTCGATAAGCAGTATACGAAATGTAATATTAACAAGTTTGTAAATTTTTACTTACATACGGCGCTTGTTGATAGAGATGAATTCAAATATCTAAGCAAGTTTGCGATACATCCAATTATAGTTATGTTTGTAAAATTTAGATGACTACAAAAACCTTTTGCTTGCTCATCTCAAGTTGTTTTCTTGACAGAATTATCTTTACCCTGCTTTTAAAACGCGACATTTCCACATAAGGGGTTTTGACAAAACGTTTATCGAAGCGTGATTCAGTTAAGCTTACGGGAGTGCGATTTATTGCCAAAGAATTATTCTACGCCAATTTTGGGAGGAGAAAAGAGAACAGATCAAATCCATACCGTTCGCTTCAGCCGTCCGTCACAAAAATACGTGGAAATATCAAATTGGAAGTAACGTGCACGTACATTATGCGGCAAGAAGGAAAAGCTCTTTCTAAACATTCGCATACGAAGGGGTGAACCCGGAACGATATTGGAGTACAAGAAAATAGGTCAACAGTGAGCCGCCTTTGGATCATTTAAATTATAATGCAAGGTGACAAAAATATATGACCACCTTCTTATCATGCTGCGAGCATAATTTGTACTTTCAATCAATCTTCCAACGCCGTCTCAACGTTTTATTATAAGAGGAAGAATGACAAGATTGTAAAACATATGTAGACCTATAAGGTAGAGAATATGTATTCTCCATTATATTAAGTCGGTTAAAGATTATATTTTTTATATACTGAGTTCTTTAGTAAAGTTTTTTTTTATTTTTATATAAATCTATCTGGCCGTTGAGGCTGCAAAGCGAGCCAAACAATTATACATACATACATGCTCTTGAATAATATAATTAACTCCTTCATACCCTATTGGGTAATTAATAACTAATTTAACATTATTATTTAACGTATTTTAAACGAACAACCAACAAATTAGACGTATTTAACCTTATCAACTTTTTTGCCACAATCGATTATTGGTATAAACTTGTTGGCTGAAGATATATTGCGATGGATACATATACTTAATTGATATAACACAATAACCTAAAACCAAACTAGGTATGTCAGTTAAACGCTCGTCGAAAACGACCAACATAAAGGCTTACCGAATGAATGGAGCAAAAATATCCAACCATAATGACCAGAGCCGTGCTTCATCTGCAATTCCGATATCAAATATCTGCGTGCTTATTACCCAGACCAGCTGACGTCATCCACTTTTGTTTCTCTTGGGCATGAAATGAATATTCAGCAACTCTTCACTTCGGATAGTTTGGCAGCTCAGTGACTTGGAAGAATTGACAAGACTTAATAAAATTTACAGACAACATACTCTTTTCAGACAACAGTATAAAATTGTCTAATAACTAATAGTCATACTTAAAATTTATAGCTTATAGAAATAAATCAATTGTATAAATGTTTTGGTATGAATAATAAGATATAGATAGACAGGATGATGAAATTAACTTAAATTTAAACTGTCCTAAAAACTTGAGACAAAATTGGAAAACAAGGTGACCAAATCAATGATAATTGTGACTACAGGTCTATAATACCTAAATATTACCGGTATATAACGCATATAATATTTCCTAATAAGCAACCATTGAATGAAATTACAGTACTCGGTAGAATTCATCTGACATTTAGACTCTTAATTTGTTTAGTTTCGTTAATACAGCTTCTTCTTGGTCTTCCTCTTCCTGTCTAAGGTCCGCCTCTTCTTTTCATCCTTCTCCATCTTTCTTTTAAAAACGTTAAATGTTATTGAGTATATATATATGATGCTTATTATTACGCGTCTTTATAAGAAACGGTCCTTTATAACGAGTATTTGGATGTACATAGATCCAACACGTAGAGGCTATTAAGTGAATTTAATGAATAATGTAAAGTAACATTGTCTGCCCTTTTGTTTGTCTGACTATCATGCCAAAACTACTGAGTCGATTTAAATAAAATATAGTAAACATATAGTCGAGAACTTGACAGTGAAATAGGTTATTTTTAGGGCTTAAGTTTGTATGAAAGGTACGTTAAATTTTCAAATATAGAAAGAAGTTAGAAATTTATTTTTTAAGCTTTTGATTAGATTTAAATAAATACGGCATGTAAAGTTTGTAAAAAATACCTTTAAAGAGTTATTATGCAATTTAGCAAGGGACATAAGATAACTTTAACAAGGAAAATATATCTTTCCTTTTGAACAATCCAATATAATCCGGTGAAGCCAGAATGTTAGTTAAATATAAACTGAACAAATGTAAAAAAATAACAATATCTAGATTAAACTTCTGTGTGGTGACAGATAAACTATACACGTGTCATTGCGCTATTTTTTCCCTTATAAGTCTAAAATGCCGACTTAAGGTATTCATTGCAGCTGGATTCACCCAAATACTCGGGCGGTAAATACTTAATACCTTCAATTAGACTGGGACAATAAAAATTGGAGAAATGTGGGTGTTTAATTGCAACACTTATCATTTTATTACTGCATTATCAATCTTGCTATTTTATTGCCGCATCCGAACAAAGGAAGTACTCTCCCCACGGCTGCACCGTTGAATCCCAGGTGTTATTATTGCTCAACTTCACAAATAACCAGATGCTCCCGAGCATTGTCCAACTTTCGCGTGAGTCATGTCTTTTCAGTCGGTGCAATTGTTCCAACCACGACAATGTTACAAACATATGAGGGAATTCTAAAATACTCCAGTTGGGAAAGAGGATATTTTTTTTAATATTACACACGTGTGCAGGTGTGATAATACTACTATTTTACAAACACGTTTTTTCGATAAAAACTCCTTTCCCCGCTATTGGGGATACAATAATATATGTGACTATAGGAGACTGTCGATAAAGTGCAAATATAATATAATGACTATTTCCATATAATTTTTTCCTATTTAGTGATATGGCATTCATTGATATGGTAAATAGTAATCTCTTTAATATACTGATGATCACAAAATTTCGAGTCGAAGTATTCTATTTTGTTTCATTTTAAAAATACTGAATATATTAATCATATTTGCATTTTTATTTAAATAGATGTCATAGCACAACCTTAAAAAATAAAAAGTTTGAAGTGATTCTACAAATATACTTATTATGTGTATCATTTAATATTTTTGTCTCAAACTTAATAGTAAACCATACATTAAAAAAAAGGACACCCGTTACTAGCATTTTATCCTGTGTCGTGGGTTACAAACATAGCAATTTCATATGCACGAACAGCCAGACCGGAACAATTTTTTGTAGGTCATACAAAATATCTGTCCCGTGCGGGAATCGACTCTTGCGCAGAAGCCGCAGATCGCTCGACCGCTGCGCCTAACATGGAGTCAAACTGGTATTTTCATGAGGAAAATACAAATAAAGCATACAAGATGTTTGGTGAATCTGAATTTAAAAGTCCTTCTAGAAGTTGTTTGTGTTTATAACTTATAAGAATTACAGCTACAATATGGTACAACAATATGAAAATCTGCTTTACAAAAAATGTCTTGAAAATATTAAAAATGAAATGTCTTAGTGATGAAATATAACTGTAACAACTTAGTAGGAAAAATATTATTATACTATCCCATATATATGCGATATACTCATGCGAGCATATGCTCGCATATGTATGCGTGTATTAAGTTAAAATGCATTATTTCACGTTCCGTCTGCTCGCACCAACGCCGGAATGCGATCCTCACTGGCGCAGTGCCTTGTGGAATCATACGAAATAATGTTTTACAAAACGGACATATTTCTATATAGCTATCGTTCCTTTACAATTCAATCTGAAGTTATAACTGATATCAGTGGCTATAATATTGGCGTTTAGATTGTTTTGAAAATAACTAATAGAGTTCACATTTAATTATTATCAATGTTAATCATAAAGTGCCGTCGTCGTTGAGATTGCAATAATTAATTTGTATATAATCATGAAACATTCGTTCAGACTTAAGATAGTATTGTAAATTTCTTAGTGGATCAAAGTATATTTAAAAATATATAATAGTAATCGAGCGATATAATATTAATTGAACTAACCAACAATCTGACAGATACTACTATCGAAAATAATAGTATCGAATTTAGAATATTAGTTTAATATTAATAACACATATTTACACACACAACTATAAATCAAATGAATGTGTCATTTGATTTATAGTTTGAAAAAAAAAGACTTAAAAATAATAAAAATATATTTATTAAATATATTTTTATTATACACATAATAATAAGTGTACTATTTATAATAAACCGTTGCATATACATATGTATTTGCCAATACAGTGTAAGTGAAGGAAACTTAAAATCAAATATAGACAAGGTCACTATGGCTTTAGCTTCAGCAGTTACATAATTTTGGACCCCTTCATCTCAACCGCGCCTCATAAATATTACACAACCCAACCCCACTTCATTCAAAAGCCAGTATTGCCAGTAAACATTCGAATTTACGTAAATGACTTATATACTGAGAAATAAAATAAATTTTGGTCATGGTTATACGTTTTGGATGGCACGTGTGTTCGATAAAAATGGACGGTGGAATCTCTTGGATAGATACCGCCCGGTAGGGAAAGCATACTGTAATCAAATAGCTTCTAAAACTTTTGAGTAGTTGAAATAATATGAGTATTCTAAGTTTACGATATTATAAGTAGATGTAATCCCCAGGTTAATCGACCTAGTGGTGCATATACTATTCGTCCGCATTGAGTTGACCACTACTTACCGCGTCACTTCCGAGTGCCGTACGCTTTGCTCGCTTAGGTATAGCTCGATCCGTTTGCATACGCCCACGCTTGTGTCACTCATTCCTGTATTTTGTTTGTATATCTAATATTGCTGTGGCGTATTATTTTTTTTTGATAACTTTTACTTGTTTCCTCTCACGCCGGTGTTGGTTGTGCCAATTTCGGTTTTGCTAGTTTTATTGTACATAAAAAGCTTTTAGCAACAATTCATTATTTTTATAATAGTCTTGTGAAAAAATAGTCTTTATACATTTATAACATACTATTAATTTCATTTCAACTGAGATAGTAAGCCGTTATTTTAGAACAGCAGCTACTAAATTCGATAATTGTTTATTATGCGTAATAAGCTACATACATAGACTTCGCGAATGTAGAGCTACAATCCTTTGTGTTCTAGATAATTATTAATAACTCATTGATGAAAAGCATTTCTAAGTTATATGTTTGTGGTAGGCAATTGCTAAACTGATATTAGATATATTGTACGGAATATAAAGTGACGGAAAAATATACTATTGTACTTTTTCTATGGCAGTGTCGAACATAAAATCAAAAACCTAGCTCATAAGTATATGTGCAGATATTAAAAAGTAAAAATGACTGAATTCATTAGGAAGCACAAAGAGATTGTCATTAAAAATGTTTTTAATCATAGCGTAATTACAGACTTCGCTCAACTTTCTCGTTGGAACGTAAAACACGAGAAACATAATAACAAACTGCTCTTCAAAGCAATGTCAAATATTCAAACAAGGTGAAATTATATCAAAATGAGAGAGAGCCGTAAGAATCCCCACATTCCCGACGGTGCCGATCGTACCCCTCCAGGAGAATTACTCACACTAAATAATAACTGAGTCAATGAATACCTGCCTGCGTGACGCAGCTAATTACGAGAGCAGACCATGGAATTTGTATATAACTGGAAGGATTACTGCTATTTTACAGCGAAGGTAATGTTTTAAATCTAAATCGTATGGTCTCGTAATGAACGACGTGCAATTAATTGCAAGTGTCACATATCTTACGCGAGTCATTAAAAGTTGTTATTGACGTAAATATGTTTGTGGAGATAAGGGAGATATTAAACTATAAAATATTTTATCCAATCACACGTGAAAATTCCAAAACTTGCTTCACAACGAGAGAATAAGTACACCACAACAACGTGTATGTTCCGTTTTACCAAATAACTTTTATTGTCAATGTCTTATTTAGCGCAGAATGGATGTTGTAATGATCCTTCCAGTTGCGCAGCATCTAGTTTGTTCCGAACAGACGCCAACCCGTCACCTTGTCAGGAATTTCGTCTTGGAACCAATATAATTGGCATTTAATTGCCATCTGAAATAAAGCGAGCACAGCTTGTTAACGAGTAGTCGGAGTATCGTAGACAGTAAACACGATGAACAAACTTTAGACGGCTCCTTAAGGCAATTAGATCGGTATGACATGTTCTTATTAGCTTTCGGTACGAATAATCTCCTGCTGAATGTTATTATTGGGAGATGAAAGAACAAGTATAGGCACGTTCATTTGATGTTTGCTTATATATTTCAATAGATATCTTAAATTTATCATCATATTATATTGATAAAACATTGTCATATAAAAAATATCTCCACAATTGTAGATTGACGGTATACGCCACACAAATAAGAAGGGGAAGTAAGTAATGAATGATGCACGTTTTTTATACTAACGTAATTACGTAAATAACTCTTGGTTCTTATCAAATCTGATTACACGAGAGTCAGAGTGACCAACTATTTGAGAATTGTTGCTATTTTAAGATATCTAATGAAAAATTATTAATTATACCTAAGTTACTTAGAAGTAGACAAGTAGATAAATAGGTATATTATATATTCTTCTATTTTATATACAAAGAAATCCTTGGAAAACAATAACTCACCTTAAACTCATTAATTCTGTTTTAAGCAAACTTACATCAACACGAAAATGAAATACCAATCGGCAGAGTTTACTATGTGAAGCGAAATAAAAGCGGGCATGTTTATGAAATTTTCATTAAATCTGCCTAAGGGAGGCGCGCGAAGGTCGTTGAAAAATATCTCATTAGACATGGGTAAGGGTCCCTCTCGTAACTCGTGAAGCTTAGCATCCCTGTACTATAAACATTTGAGGGTGGAAAGGTAAATGTGTATTAATAAATACCAAGGCCCTTTGAGATTTGTTGACAAAGACACCAATAAATGTCATATAATGGCGTCAAATTCTATTAATAACTTAGTTATTTTTTTAAGGAATCCATAGTGCAGTAACATATGTACCTACCTAATTATATTAAGCGTGATATTTGCAGCAAATTTGTAACGGCATAAAAATCACAGTGTAACATTGCAAAGATGTAAAGTAATATTGATATTTTTGTGGTCGAGCGTCGATCTAGGTGTCAGTAGGCATGAGGTGCGACGTCAGATAACCCCCTCGTAATGTACCCTAGGCAACGGCTTTTGATGGCTAATAATCTGAAAAAGGGTTCTCGAGAGGGGAGATGTGGGTTGCCTCAAGGAATCCATCTTGGGTCGGAGGATGGCCGGATGTATCCGGCGGTGGCCTTCGGGTGGTATGGTGTGGACAACTTGTCGTCATACGGCGACGGATAAAGAAAAAAAACCATTGCGCTACAACAAACAAAAAGAAAAAATAATAATTATTAAAAAAGAAAACTAAACATTAAAAAAATATAATAAAATAAAAAACCAACTACAAAAATAAACAGCAAAATGGATACCGACACACAAAGACCGTTATAAGTTATTTGAAGCGCGCCAACACGCGCTCTGGTTGCTGATATGTCCAAGAAAGACAATACTAATTTTAATATCGCCTAGAAGAGTAATTTGCCTAATATTGAATCTGCTTTTACTTCTATATCTACTGCTTTTACTTTCTAGCAAAGTCTGAGTAAAATCCCATTTAATGGACATTGAATTCTCCATGTGTGTTACCCACATTAGCAGTGTTGACCGAAATGATCTTGAAATATTGGTTTAAAATTTTTTGGTTTGGTTTTATTGGTCTTAAAACATTCGAATTGGTTTATAATGTGGTGTTTATTGAAGAATTTGTGGGAGAAAACATTTTATATGAGAAGAGGTTTCAGAGAACGGGCCACCGAGGCATATATGTACGATTACTGTTTTCTAAAGAACAAGTTTCAAAGCAAGAAACATGTACTCTCCTGACTCGCTGGCAAAAGTTACTATGAAGTTATCTCTGACTTGGGATTATTCGCGCACTAGACTTCTAAGGTGTTGGAAAGTTTTCACCTCAATCAGTGATGTGATTTACCTTGTAAGTATTAATAGATGCATCGTCTGATACTTCTCTTCGCAGATTTAATTAGTTTTGAAGTCTACAAGCTGTGTGTTACCTAATCTTTCCAATTTACTAACGAAGTATCTTCTAGCTGCAGTGTTTAGTAAGCGTTATTATAAGTCTCACTTTAAATAAGGCTTAAGACTAGATACTCGGTTGTCAGTAGCTGACAGTCTTTTGTTTAAACATAATTATGTAAGTATTTACAGATAACAGATAAATAATAATAATAGAAAGCTGTTGTAAATATGAGGCTGTCTTAGTTATCATTTTGTATACCTCAGAGAAACGAGACTATCAGAAGCGTACTGAATCATAATAGGTTTTATTATTCTTTCTGTATTCTTTATTTTATTATCTTTCATTTATGATTGCCCTGAATATATTGTTATGTAGCAATAAAGAAGTCTATAATGACATATGTAGCATTTGTCATCTTTATGCAATAACATGATATCTATTATTTCATTTTTGTATAGAAATGAACGTAAACAATATCTTGTTTGATTATTGACTCTTAAACGAAACCCGAATAAATATGGTACTTCTGTGGTTGAGAAGTAAAAAACAAAACATATGTCTGTAATATTGAGATATTTTTTTGCCGTTTGGACATCGTTAAGGCCCGTATTACAGAACGAGGTACTTGAAGATGGCAGCAAATAGGTTTTCAAAGGGTTGGCAATGCGTTTGCGATGCTTCTAATGTTGCGTCATATGGCGTCTATAGATAACAGTGAGTGTTTACCATCAGGCAGATGGTAAATCTTTTTCCGTCATGAGATTTAAACTCAAATCTCTGCTTAAGTATAGTTACGATTAGGGTTTCTCAATTCTCGAGCTTTTTTATTTCTCGGAGCACGAGAATTCTTGACCACTATTTCTGGAGAATTCTCGGGTTGTCGAGATATATGGAAATTTTAAAAAATATGTGTGTTTTAACAATAAAACTACGCATTTTATGCAATATTCAACAACCTTTATCAATCAACAACATTTATTATTAGTTTCAATCGACTTTAACTTAAGTAAGTATATAAAATTTTTAATAAACGAAATAAAATCAAGCGAGATCTTTTGTCATTATTTCTACACACAATTTTAGGACTAAATAGTCTTCATCTTTGGGAAAAACAAATAATATATCTTCTAAAAACAATGCCATCATGTCACATTAACTTTGTTGAAGAATACAAATACCTGGGCCTCACTATAGATAGAACAATGAGTTGGGAAAGACACGTGCTACAATTATGTGATAAATTAAGATTAATCCTAAGTAAATTTTATCAATTAAAACGGGTATTAAATAATAAAACGTTGCGAAGGGTGTATTTTGCTCTAGTTGAATCTCTTATAGATTACGGACTGATTGCTTATGGAAGAACGTTTAAAACATACCTCGAACAAATAAAATCATTGCAGATAAGGTTCCTAAAATGGTAGTTAGTAAAAAAACCAAAGAAAGCTGTAATGGAGATTACGAATTACTATTTGCTAAGTGTAAGGTAATGCCAGTGCATACTAAACTTAATTACCTAATCGCAAAGGAGTACTTCCTAATGTATGCCAATAAATACAATAAGCCTAAAAAGACTGTTAGAAGACCGGGTAAGCCATTCCTAGAGACACAGTGGCCAAAAAATTACTATGGTAAGAGAACAATTGAATACATTATGCCAAGGCTCTTGAATGGCATGCCCGAGTCAATTTTCAGAAAAAGGATTAGTAAGATACGCTTGAAAAAATTATTGAAAACACATTTTTCAATGATTTCTTCAATTGCAGTGTAATTTACACGCAGTTTACATAATGACACAGGAAATAAGATATCGTGTATTTTATTAATAAAAATTATTAAGGATACATAAATAATATAATAAGTAATTGTTTAATTTAGTAATATAAAATGAGAGTTGTAATCTGCCAACAAACTGTTTTTCAGTTTGGCAGAGTGTAAATAACTGAAACCAATGTAAACTATTCTTGAAAATAAATAAAAAAAAAAAACATAATTTAGTACCTTACATTACATACGAGTACTATATAATTTACTTTAGTCTCTGCCTGTACTACAAACTTGTCTATTAAAATGTATAATTGAACGATAGTTTTTGAATTGCTTCATAATTACAATGAATACCTTATTGTTAAATAAGGTACAGGTAACTTATTTTAGTCCAACTTTTCAATATAAATTTTCAATATTTTGTTATATATAGACTTTTTGTTACGTAAGTATACTTAAGAATCTAATAAATAATTAATAATCAGACTAATTATAAACCCAATTTAAAGAGGAAACTGGTCCAAAAAGCATTATCTGATAGTCGGTTTCGTATTCAGTTTTAAAAATTTTTGACTTAATATCTCGATTTCTCGACCACTTTTTTCTCGTCTCGAGTAAGGTAAAATTTCTCGAGAATTCTCGATTCGAGAATTCTCGCAGAGAAACTCTAGTTACGATGGGATAGTGCTATTATGCCATCTCATTTTGAGTTTCGTTTTGTAATAAGGGCCTTGGAATAAAAATATATAGATTAATGCTAGATCTCGTAGGTTTTCAAAAATTTTATAACCAAAATCATGATTATGCGCTTTTATAGTGGTTTTTGAAGAATATAATACATTTTTCAAATGACTATATCAACTGCAAATGGAATATCTTTCGTAGACGGTGAAAATTGAATATTCAGGAAAATGCCCACTGCATGATCTTTTCATTGCGGTTCTCCTAACTCGGTGTTCAGTTCTAATTGCCTCGCTGCCCATTCAACGGTACTTTTGAAAGCAAATTGTATTACCCATTCAACGTACGATGCCTTGTTGACCTCGGAGCGAGCTGTCTGTGTTCTTCCTTACAATTGTGCTAGTTTCACATCAATTTCCGTTTAACAATTTATATAATACAATTGATTTATATTTATCTACAATATAGATCAATTGTATTAAGTATAATACAATTGATTTATATTTATCTACAATAATATTCTTTTAAAAGACGTCTACGTTTTTATATAGGTGATTACGGATATATTGGGGATGCAGTTTGTTCGTGGCTGACCCATTAATTTTTTCATGTTGTATTTCGATTTATCCTTGAAACATGCTTTAATTCAGGATTTAATATAATAAATAAATAATAAATATTAACAATCCTATAGTAGCTTATTAAACTGGGAAATCATTAAAGTTCATAAGAAAGGTTTAACGGAGAAGTCGATTGTAAATAAAAAAAATATAATTGAGCGAGAAATTTGCGAGGAATGGTTGAAATGACAATGAAGAGTAAATTGCGAAACAGGTACAGAAATCGAAAAAGGATTGCTTGGATGATTTTTACACATAGAAAGATTGGATGAAAGACGACTGACGTAAGAAATTTAGAAGGGGAATGCAAATGTACAACTTGGTAAAGGGCGACCTTTTACCAATTTACCTGGACCAAATATAACATATCCTGGGAGAGGTCATAGCATACGAGTACTGCAATCAAGTCTACTTATTTGAGCTCTACATAGGTATGTAGCAATATTGTTGATAAAATCATATACTAATGACCAATCTTTGTAAATAAGAGCAATTGTATTGACTTATACTCGTATTCAAACGAAATTTTGACACAAAAACACACTTTCAACCATATTGCAATTTGTTAGTTTGTTTGGCTTAGATTGGTCTATAAAACTCTGTTTAGACGTAATGAAACAGAATTTTAAACATATATCTACACCTTCAATATTTGTTATTACAATAATATATGTCAATTCATAATTGCGAAGCACGTAATGTTACTTCGATAAACTTACACCGCAAGTGATACACCGCCAATAAGTATGTAAATAAGGTATACAAGTATAGATTGGCTTAGGAGCTTATCGGTCCCACTCGGTGGCTGACAAAACATCGATCCGGTTCATTAGGCCGTATTCAGGGACGAATCAGATCCAATCATTCAATCAGGCTTTCGGATGGAAGCATCTAGTGGGTTAGTGTGGGGAGCAATGTTATTTGTATCACCAATCTACAGGCACGGCGGTGAGCATCTCAGGTTGTGATGAATGATTTTATTATCAATGTTTCTCATTTTAATGTAATGTTTATTTTTTGGTTATTTTTTCTGAATACCGTCATTTTCATCACTTCGTCCATAATTTTCTTTCTATATAGACCGCGTGCATATGATTTTTCGGGTAAGTTAGAAATATATTTATAGAAGCATTAACAGTGAATATCTTTATATTCACTGTTAATGCTGTTTCGGGGGGTGGCCCCTTGGCCACCCCTCGAAATATTACTTAAAAATAGATTGTCTTTTATTTAATGATGACGCTTTAAGGGGGCATTCAGTACAAATTACCCTGCAAACAGAGTAGTAAAACTGATATAAAAATATAATAATACTATTTAAAATAACCTCATATTTATCTTGCAACCAAACTATATTCTACAGTCTATAGCATATAATTGATATATTAGACCCTAGATACTTGTCCAAGTCCTAAAAACCCTGATAGTTTTCAAGTTAACAGACCACAAAATGAAAATAAATACTTTCAAATGACATCTCTAGCCAGCTTTTATCTCTAGCTATCTATAGACGCAATGGCGCTTAATAGTTTGATGTGTAGTGTCTTGTAGTTTTGATTGGAATATGAAATATTGTCACCGTAAACCAGTGAGCCTCGCACTAGCTCTTCCAAACCAAAATCGAAATCCAGAAAGTGATATAAACTATATTATTTTTAACGTATCTTTTAAAAATTGAAAATTACACCAACCCAAAACACAATCTTCAAGAATGACAATTCTTGTCATGTCAGGAGTAGTAATCTTTTCAAAACCATAAAGCACAAAATGCGACCTATAACGGTGTTCCTGTTACAATATATATTACCAGAAAATTAAAGATATATCCAACAGTGTGAAGGATAATTGCAGTTTTATATCGTTGTGGTACGGCAATGTTTCGAGGTGTTATATAAATATATTCTTTTCACTATTGGTCATTGAGAGTATTTTTATTAAAAAAAAATTAAAACAACGACTTATATTAAATTTATATATTACTACGGGAAAATAACAAATAAAAATGTTCATATAACGCGAACACAACTGGGGACAGAATAATAACCTCATTCATTTAAAAAAACCAGTTGCCTATGTAAGAGTTGTTAAGGTCTAACTCTGTTGCGTTTCGCAGCACTACCCGTTGACACCACTGCCGCCGCCGTAGGCGACGAGACCAACTCCCGTCATTAGTTCGTTTATAAATTACCTATCAGCTCTTCATCACAGCCCATATACGTCCCCACCGAAGGGCACAGGTTTACCCTAAACTATGTTAGGGCAATTAGGCCTTAGTCAACCATGTTGACCCGTGCGGATTGGTTGACGAAATACATCTTTGAATTTCTTTTCACGTGTATGCAGGCTGCCTCACGACGTTTTCTTTCACCGTAGGAGCGTTGGATAAATGTACATATGAATTAAGCAGGATTTCTCACATGGCAGGCACAAATTAAATTGGCTATAACCTAGATTATGTTTTCTGTTGTAAAATTGGTCTATATTTGAAGGAGTTGTTAAATAATCTAGATAAAATATGAATTGTTGAACTTATTAGAAAGTTTCCACTCAAAGATCAATGAAATTAAACAAAAGAAGTTAAGATTTGCACAGTGTATTAATAAAAATGTGACGTAGTATCTCAAGTTCACATTAACGGAACAAAGAACTTTTATACTTCGGTTGGGCGACAACAAAGAACATAATTTGAATCCACCCTATACAGTTCTTTGTTCTACCAAGAATTAAATACGCTGGCATTTAAATACACCGAGAGTTTATTGGCGGGATAATAAAACGAGCTTCAATATCCTTTGACTAGTGAGAATATTGTGCCGGCTGCTTTTGACCCAGAAATAGTTGGCTGGAGAAAATTAATTTTGAACGAAGTGTCCGGTCCAGTGTGCGAAGTTGCGCCGTTTAGAAATTAATTTCTAAGTTCGAGAACGTAGTTTCATTTCACACTGTATTATTTTGTTAATTCCTTTTACGTTTCTGATACGAACTTATTACGTACCTACACGGCAGTTATATAGCAATGCGGAAACTTCTGATAAATTAATTTGTCTTGGGTACGTCGGTGGAGCTAGTCGATCCTTTTTTTTTGAGGGGGGAAATGCGATCTTGTGCACCATGACACCGCGCTGGCAAGATGCGGCCGTGTGTGGGGCTCTCCGGTCAAGAGGACCGGCCTACCCACTAAAACCCCCCCGAGTTCTCTGGGCCCATACGGGGCACATGGCGGGGTATGCTCTCACGATTCGACCGCCATGTGTCCCAGGGCCAGCTCGACCAAGAGTTGGTCAAGCCACCGCCAAAGGAGGGACTGTCCAAGAACTCCTGCAGTCCCCCAGACAGAGAGACTTCACCACGGCGTGTGCGCTTAGCCGGACGCGCACGCAGCCTCACGGTAGGGTCACTAGACAGGCAACACCGCGCTTGCGTGTGCCCGCCTTCGCCTACCAATCCGTCTGCGGCGGAGGGGAGCGGCCTCGACGTCCTCCTCCCGCTCCCTCTTCGCGGCCTCCTTCTGCGAGATGACGCTCTCGCAGAAGGAGGTGACAGCCTCCCATTCGTAAGAAAATTTTGTTCAAAACTACCTGTTTTTGGAAAAATAAAATATTGTCTGCAATCTAGTAATCTAGTCTCAAAGTAGAAAGTATCTACCAAGTATCATACCATTTTGGAATCCTTATTGAATGCGCCAACTTTAGTTGCAGTTACTTGCCAAACTCGCATAGTACATTTTTTTTTCAGTACAGCTTGTTAAAGCTATGTGAAAGATTAATTTTGAATATTTAATTTAGATAAAAATGGCATATTCTTCTAATTTGCAGCACCTGGCTTTAAATTTAAGATTAGAGTATACAGAAACACTATTCAGAATTACAAAACAAAAGAAAATGTTTAGAAAAGTCAAGAATTGTAGCAACAATAGTGAAAAAACCGTCACAGGGTGTAAATTTAATCGATTTTTTTTAAATAGGTGATTTAGATTTTTTTTTATATTTTTCTGATAACATATATCAGTTAGTCTACCACCTGCTTTCGGCTTGACGTCGGCTTCTAGGACACCCTGTATAGATAGTTTTGAAATTCTGTTATATTCCGCAGTTGACAGTTCTCGGTTCAAATTAAGTTTAGCTAAAAGCTCTGATCTGATTGATTGACTATAAGGGCGTACAAAGTTTGTGTCTAACTCTTCATAAATATCAAAAACTTAAAAACGTCTGAATATATTATGCAAATATCACCTTCTTCTTTGTAAGCAATGAGAAGCTCGGACTTAACATTCCTTGCTAAATGTTCATTGATTCCTATCCAAATTATTATTAAAAGTACCGACTTTGATTCGACATTATATCTCTTTTCACATGCTGTTAGCAAAATCTTTTTGGTTAAAAATTCTTTTCTGTGTCGTGCTTGTGTGTGGTTCAGCAAAGTGACGATAAAGTCTATTTTGTTGTTTATATTTTGTCGGTGCTAAGGCGTTGATTTCATGTTGATATTATAAATTCTCTTTTACAATTACTTTTTCCCTAATTTGATTTGGTTACTTTTAGTTCCTTATTGATGGTGACTTTTTTGGAACTGGATTAGTTTATTTGTTTCTATTTCTCTTACTAAATTGTTATGAATGATGAAATAAAACATCAACATGGATTACGTTGTTCGTCCTTTGTAAAATCTTTGTTAGCACAGCCCTTTGTCTGGAATGCTCGCCATTAAGGATTTAATCTAATATATGCATAAAAGGGAAAAACGTTTAAGCAGATATTTATTGCAGTTTGGTTTTATGATTATTTTAATTATGTATTATTATACTTTAAAAATACATATGTATATGTACAACAATAATGTTTTTCCTATAGATGGTACATGTTCATACTATGCGACGTTTAAGAACTGTAACGCTTTGCATGTACAAACTAATCTTTTAATGTTTCACGATATTAGGAGTATTAAGAAATAAAACAGGCCATATAGAAAGTTCGTGTCGGAAAAACAAGCGTTGCTTTAGCCAACTATAGAATCGGAGCGAAGGATGACATCTATATTCTGTCGCTATTACTATGCAAATATATAAAAATTACAGCAATTGCCCGAATTTAGACGGCTCAGTTTCGACGCGGATAGTACAATATTCATCACTTATTTCTACATAATATCATTGAGGTACAAAAAATATGAATAATGAACGGTACGATATTAGTTATGTTATAGAAAATAAATGTTAATATTTCACACTTGCAAGGGAGAACCGTCATGTTAATCTAGTTATACTTTTTACGTTACATCACGAAGTATTATAAAAACGCTTCGGAGAGCTTTGACAGCCGCATTTCCCTTTCCTTATAGTTTAATTGAAAGAAAACTTCGTTCAATAGTAAGGAGGTCGACTACCCTGAGTATGCATTTTTATTACAGCTTCATTAAGGAAATTTTAATGACTAACTTGATTTATATGTATTTTTACCATTGCATTTTATATCTACTTTTAAGAATGTTTCTCTAGACAGGGTTACCTTTTTTCAATATTTTGCTTAACAGGTCTTTTAGTAAAGTTATTAGGTTGTTTAGACGAAAGATCAAGGCCGCCAAAATTGATAAGTACGCATTTAACATGTATTGCTGTCGCTGTCTGTTCGAACTCACCCGTAGAATAAAATAAATGTTCAGACAGACAATATCCACGAACAGAAACTAAAATCAACGTACGGAAGACCATGTTCATTTATCCAAAACTGAAAAGATTTAAATCCTTTCTTCGTCAGGGATTAGAGAGAAGCTGTGTCCCTTTACGTTCTTTAAATCGTCACGCGTAAGTTATTTGATGAATATTCTGAAAAATCTATAATTATTTTTATAATTTTTGAACACATATTTTTTTACAATATACTCGTAATTTATGAAAACACGGAAATCATAAGGACATGACGATAGAAGTCATAAATTTTTAGGAAAAAATATTGGTCTACTTAGTGTTATTTTTCAGGGAGAAAACAGAAGACTACTCTCGTATTTAAAATATGCCGTGTGGTTTCCTCTTAAGAAAGGGCATAGTGGTTTCGTTAGTGCTAGCATTAGAGCAGCCTACCCAGGGTAGCTGAGAGATGAGGGTAGGACGTACAGATAGTAATCCATTACTGGGAGTTACGGTTATACTGCGCCACAGCGTAACTGTTTGCCGGACACTAGCGGGAATTGGCGGGCGAGCTATTTTGCTCTTTGTTGACCTTTATAGTGTTAGCTTCCTTTGTCTTCTATTTGTTTTGTCCTATTACTCAAAGCAAACATGAGTGGCATGCTCTACCTTGAGTGAGCTATAAAATACTCAACGCATAAGTGTGATAATCACTTTTTACCAGACGATTCAATTGATATGGACTGTTTTATCATCAACTATAAAAAAATATAATATTTTTTAATTTATCACAAATCACAATCCACTTAGATCGGCTGGCGCAAAATATCTACCTTACTCAGTCATCCAATAATACGTCATCTCCGTATTCATTTTCACGCAAATCATCCATACATTCATAGGTCTTCTCCAGCTCTTATTTCCATCTACAATCATTCCTCTCATCCCTCTTCATTCCATGCCTATACAACTCAGGTCTCTTATTCTTTGTCATAAGCTCTACATTTAAATTTCCGGTTATCCCACTACATATCCATCTTAACATTATCATATTCACCATGTAATTATTTTTTTGTTTGTGATGTGAGAGATAGAGTTTAAACATGACTTAAAATTTTGTGTGTGACTAATTTGTCCTCGTCTGAGGCAAATCTCAGGCCTCAAAGCTCAGAGGTTGCCTCCTAATGCTGGCTATGATGAGTGGAACTTTTACTAAAAGTGGAGCCATTAGAAGTTTGATTTTGGTTATACTGGTGTTATGACTTTATGAGCGTTTTGTATTAAATTAAGATTACGCTACAGTTTTGTGAAATATAGACTGAATAGCTTTTTTTCGTGAACATAGTTTCATCTAGGCTTTCGTTTATTTTGTTATGTTGTCATTCTTGTATTGGTGTTTATGCTTTTTATTTAAATTTTTAATGAAATATATAATTTGAAAAACAATGCAGTATAATTTTTCGATACAACGCAGACTACAATGTCATTTCGTTTCCACATGTGCATGTATGTCGTTATGTTGATAAAAATAAATAAATCAAGCAATTAAAAATTATTAAGATGACTACTATAATGGTTCTAGTGATTGTACAAGCACTGGTTAATTGATCTGTATAAGATAACCATCTCCCTTACTCTCCGGGACATGTGGCATCTAGGTAATTTCAAATACCCGTACACCCACTATACAATTCTTGGCAACTGACGTTACTAATTACAAGCAAAGAAGCTTCATTTCGTATTAAAGATAAAGCAACTCGTTATGATCAAGGACTACAGCTCAACAAAGTGTAAGCTTATTATGGACTCTTTGGGAGATCTACCTTGTTTAGTTGCTAATAAGATTACGGGCCCTCTTGGCAGTCGAGAGTCGGCTAGTGGACGTACACATAATAAGATGACAAGACAATACTATTATTAAATATCTGATACTAAGTCACTAAACAAGTCAGTAAAATATATACGTTAATCACTTGTTTAGTGACTTTAAACATTGTCTTTCGAGCTGAGGTAGGGGCCTTTTTGGCCAGACTTTGATGTTTTTATTCTATTTTATTTCATTTATTTTTATATCATAAGCATACTGTACAAGAATGGCCAAATAAATATCTTTCTTTCTTTCTTTCTTTGTCATTGTTTTTAATATAAAGGCGATTGTATAAATATATAATATAATCGTTTGTATACATTTTATTGACTTGTTTAACGTGAAGGTAGCAGCACAATAATAATTAACATTTCAGTAATTTAATTATATAAAATTTATTCTTAACTGTATTTTAATAAAATCAAGGCACTGATAGATAGTTTATTTCTAATTTGATTCTTTATCACTTAGCACGCCGCGCGGGGCATTAGGTGGGCCTAACATGAAAATCCATTGGAGCCATCGTGAATCATGAATTTTCAGGATTTTTCATTATATTGTTTATGTTGTTTCGTGAATAAATTTAAAATAAGCCTACTAACTGGTGAAAATTGCAATTTAAAAAAAATGCTGACTCGATGAATGTTTTACAGGGTCACGCAACGACTTTTTCGATTAAATAGTATGATACAGGTGTCACGTGGCCTGTAATTTGCGTTTGCATATAAAATACTTTTGTGTTGGCACACATACTTGTAAGGCCCCCGTGGTCTGGACGGGATAACTTAAGTCGACCCACATGTGTCTCCAGTGGCTTGAATAGAAAGACTATGAGTTTTGGATCTCATGGTCCCAACATATAACTCCACCGCATATAAAAAATCGTTTGCAGTGATGGCGGCGAGGCTCTGGAATATGTTACCTGACGCGATTCGGGAGACTCCTTCCATTGCAACCTTCAAGAGGCAACTTAAATATCATATATTTGTAAATAGACCTTAAGCTGTATTTTTATTTTATTTTATTATTACATATTATTAATTTTTTTTATTTAATATATATGTATATGTATATATATATAGATTTATATATTATTTTATATATATTAGTGTATAAGATTATGTATTCGTGTATGGATATATATATGTATATTTTAATCATAATCTCCCCTGCCCAATTCAGGTTCTTTGATGTGTCAAAGGTTAACTGGAAGAGATCCCGCCAGGGATAAGTTCGCCTTTGCATATACATAATATGTTAAATTTATTATTTATGTTTCTGTGTATTATTTATGTGTATGTGCAATAAAGAGTTTTACAAACAAACAAACTTTTGTGGCGTATAATCTTTTATAATTATTTGCAAAACACCAAAAGCCGCTTGTTTAACTCGTCGTTCACGTCTTACAAGAAGTGATTTTTAACATGGCCGCGTCAACCATTGACATAACGCAACGTTACACCAGACTAACAGATGTCAAATCTTGTTTCATTGTAACGTATTGTTACTTATTTGTTTCATGTTTTGATTAGATTTTTACTAATTGAGTGCTTGTAAATGACAGTAGTTGTTACTTTTAATTTCATTTACATTTAGTTACAATTAATGGCGTAATTATAATTGTTAAAGTATTAACTATATTCATAATAAATCAATACAAAGAAGACAAAAAATAAAACACGGACATAGGTGGCCTTATATAAAAAAAAAACTTCTAGCATCAAAATTGATGTTCAGAAATACTTACTAATTATGTTAAAAAATGCAAAACAATTTTCATATAGAGAAGAACAATTTGATGTCGTTGTAGGTAAAGATACAGCAAAGCTTCTTTTTTTACTTATTTCTAACTAGTAATATTTTACTTTTTTGTACTTATATTGTTTTAGATATTAGTTTTTTTTTAATATAACACAAAGATGTTGTTGACTTTTATCTAATTCGGTAAATTACAATAAGGCCGAAGGTGGATGTGGCCGAACACAACAATGTTATCAACTATAGCTTTGGCCAATTTTACTAATAAATGTAGTCGTAGTGCATAATGGAGTAGCTTTTCGACTTTCACAAGTGCTTGTAAAAGCCTAGACTGAATAAATGATTTTGAATTTTGAGTCAAACGCAACCGAACTGTTGCGCTTACCCCTGAAAGAACTTCCGTTACCACGTTATTTCATTAACAAAATAGGCCCTCCTATTGGTCAAGCGAAACAATTGAGTCGGTTTGTTACATACGCCTACACTCCAAAAGCTGTATATTACAAATTAAATGAAACAAAATAAATCTGCCTATATGAGGAATAGGGCCCCAAATCTGTCGATTTACCGTGGGAGAGCCATGCTTCGGCACGAATTGGGCCGGCTCGACCGGAGTGATACCACGGCCTCACAGAAAACCGGCGTAAAATAGCGCTTGCGCTGTGTTTCGCCGAGTGAGTGAGGGTACCGGAGGCCCAACCCCCCTTATTCCCCCCTATTCCCCTTATTCCCCCTGTTCCCTTTTAAAAGGCCGGCAACGCATCTGTGAATCCTCTGGTGTTGCGGGTGTCCATGGGCAACGGTTATCGCTTACCATCAGGTGATCCGTTTGCTCGTTTGCTGGCCTATCCTATAAAAAAAAAAAAGATTAACACTTGACGTTCACATTCACGAATCACCGATTCTGTCAGATTGGAGTACAATGGTATTCATAGGTGTAGTGCCAGTAGGTCGAAATTAAATTATCAAGCAAGACTTAACGATTAGGAAAAATCAACGGTGACAATAATTAGTAGGTATTTAAGTAACAGTAATTTATATTATTACGAAAAATAATTAATTTACGGCTATAAGTTAACTAGTATTTATGTTGACATTAATTTCACAGAGTTCTGTACCGATGCATCTAGATAGTATCTATGTCCCTGCATACTTTTAAGCGTCGAATTAGAGAGCACTATTTTAATCTATGTCTCCAGCAATCATTTATACTGATCTTTTATTTAGTTTATAATTATGTATATGTGCACTTAAATATAATAGTTTTACTATTTACTGTACCCACATGTTATATCGTATATTGTCTCCTATCGAAGGTCCTCCAATGGAAATTTCTTTAGTATTAAGCAGAACCTACGTATATATTTATTAATATTGTTATATTATAAATCGACAACGACAATCACTAGACTTAATACTAGTCACAACACAAAGGAAAAAAATCATCAAAAAGAAACCATCATTAATGGCTGCTAGGTTTTAAGCGTAACAAAGGTTGGGAGCTTTTAGTAAGCTCCTTTACTTTGACGTTCCCGTGAACTGATGTACTTAAAAATAAAACTAAAGGCGCTGTTATAGCGTAGTCACAATACGGAGGTGTGGCTACTCTCTAACGCCCAAAATAGTATTATTATAACAAATCTTAGTCCGATTTTGTATTAGGTACACAATAATAGTGTACTCGCGGCTCATGTATCTTTATTGTTCACTCAATATCTATTCTGCTGTTCTGTGTTATCGACGATTTGACAACCTCCGCAGCCAGTGGTTGTACATCAGTTTTAAGGTTTTCCTATTTCTAAAGTCCCGGGTCACGGTGGGAGCAGAAGTTGGTGTGATTAATGCGAGCATTTGTTTCTTAGTCCTATATGTTGATATATATGTATTTCAATCAACAATATCTATATATGCATAATAAATGGACGTCTTTCCGTTCTCCTAGATCTCTAACATAAGCCTTACAATGCTGGCTTTAGGTTAGGCTAATTGTTACGAGTATAAGAGATATGTATTATTAATATTTATTATCGTTGTGTGCGTGCTGGATTGTGCACACACAAAGACGCATAGTGATCGATGTACACTTTTGAGTATCGTGTCTTGAATTCAAAGCGGTCTTGATTGCTGCGAATTGCAGTGAGAGCGCGCGCGTGAACCTTTTATTATGAATTTAGAGAGTAAGCCCTGAGTTTCAGACGTAAAGATCTATGTTTGCTGTTCGCCTCCCTCTTTTCACTAGATTTAACACATTAAAATTCGAACTAGAGTTACGGTACTAGGTCCTGTGCTGGGTTGAATTTATATTTGTGACTTTGCATTTCCTTTAAAAATGCTAAATAGTTGGTTAAATATGAAAAAATAACGTAAGTAAACATCTTCTGCGCGGCGGTTGGCAACAATCTGTTATTTTTTCGTATTTGTAGAAGTCAGCGGAGTTTTAAATTCATATTAAAATTTCTTTAAAGTGATCATCATCTCAACTCATATTCGTCACAACTCTATCCTAACTATGTTAGATTGGTTGACTATATATATCAACGAATTTTAGGTTTTTATTTTTTTAAAACAAAACGTCGCCCCACACTAGGATTTTTATCCTGTGTCGTGAATGCAGTCACAAACATAAAAATCTCACATGCACAACAACTGCGCTACTTACTACGATATTTTCCTTCACGTAGGAGCGCCTGTAGTGAGCGGATAATATATATAAAGTTCGTTCATATAAAGTTCGAAAAATGAAAAACGCCATTGTGTTCATCTACCAATATGTAATGTACCAACGTGTAATGTACATGTACCAATGTACATGGCAGGACTGACCTCGGGCCTCACAAATCATCCGATTCGTAGACCGGTGCCTACACCACAGCGCCGCGGCGCCGCCGACAAAAGACACCGACTGATATTGGACATAAAATGTACCAAGTTCCCACTATAAGTGTTCCTTGTTAAAAGAGTATTCCTAGAATCATAAGAATAATATTTCAGAATGTTTGCCAGCCGGTGAGGTCCCTTGCCAGTTTTGGTAAAGGTCGGTAAACATGAAAGAGATATTTGATAGTCGGTACACCTGTCAAAATGTGACATTATAAACTTTCACAATTGACTCCCGAAGGTGTCAGCAAAGTTTTGGGAAAATTTCCTTTTATCTATTGGCTAAATATTCAACAATAGACGCAAAAGTTAAACAGTGGCCATAGTTAAAAAATCGTCATAGTGTGAGTAGGATTCGCGCAACAATGGCTCCGTATTAACTTTTAGTTAAGTTGTGCAGTCGTGGAACAAAAAAAAAAAACAAGGTTCTAAGTTAACGCAATCAGAATATATTGCTTTTTATGCCCTGTCTATGCGATATATTTAGACACTGGCAAGGGTATTAAAACCTATACAGTACTTTCTGCTGACCTAGAATCATGAAATTTGGTATGAAGCGAGTATTTCGAGCGAAACATACGATCCTCGATCGCCGGAACAGCGATTCCATCATCGCGCTGAATGACGGGAGGACCGAGGTGGGAGTCCCGAGAGACCGGTCTGAGGGACCGGGGCTCAAACCGCTCCGCTTAGGTATCTTCGGCAGTCGTAATTGAATGGCGCATTGAAGCCACTTACTCGACTGGAAAAAGATAACGGCTCGTTTTGGGACGCTTTCGATTTACGTGCGGTAAAATGTCGCGTTGTTTTCGGAGTGTTGCGTCTTTGATACGGTTATTGTTATATTGTTCGACTGTTCACGGGAATATCACATTTACCTTATTGTATCTATATAGTTGTAGAGATATGTATAATTCTATTTATATTTTTAATTATTATAATTATTATTTTTAATAGTCATGCTATACGGGTGTTTTAGACGCCCGCCGTTTTGATGCTTTATCGAAGTTTACCAAGAACAAAACTAACCCAAAGTTTTACAACAATTCTTTACAACAATGTTTTGTATTGTCTACTGATTAAACCTGCATTATCATAGAACCTGACAACTACCCATTCGCGCTCGATCTGATTGACATTAACACAATCTGTCGACTCGACACTTGATTGTTTGTTATGGCAGACTTCTACCTCACAACCGCGCTTATCGTTGTTTTAAATATTTGAATTCTCCACAATTCAAATCTACGTAGGAACCCAATTTAAAAGTAATAGAGTTTATAGATATATTTGTATCTTATGCATATTCTCTATTGTGTCAAGTATGCATTCGATCACATCGTTATAGTATCTGTGCACATAATATTTGTTTGTTGTCGTGGAATTCTACGTCACTACCGCTCTTGCTGCTTTGCAAATACGAGTATTTGATCTTCTCATAATTTAATGATGCTTGAAATGCTTAATCTACTAATATTATAAACGCGAAAATTTGTATGAACGAATGTTTGTTACTCTTTCCTCATTGATTTATCTTTATATAAATTTAAAATCCATATCAAAAAGACACTCATGAGTAAAGGTTATTATAAAGTAAGTGACTATCTAAATGATCACACTATTTGGGAATAGGGACACTATTCATAGAGCCATGTTTGGTAACAACATTATTTATAATATTGTATTATTTTTATATGTTCATGTAAACATACATACGACTGTAATCGTATTAGGTATGATTGTATCTTATATTATATTGTATTTTTATAATTATTAACATTAAGAAGAGGAGATAAAAAATAGACCTTCAGAGTTTCTTGCCTGTTTTTCTCGAGAAGGCTCTCCCAATTTCCGAACAGGTGTAGAGTAATTTTTTTTTTCCTTAGTCGTACTTTTTTTTAAGCTTTTTTTTTGTTTTGTTTGTTTTGACATCAATAAGTGTCTGTAAAGGTCTATGTTGAATAAAGATTATTTAGATTTAGATTTCACGTAAAAACTACTTAATAGATTGTAATGAAACCTTACATTAATATAACTTATACAGCAGAATAACACATAGGCTATTATTCATAAAGATTTATGCCACGCTAATATAAGCTACTCGAAATATTAACCCTGCGCAGACAAAGTTACGGGCACTAATTAGTTCTCTAATATTATACTTGTGTGTAAAGAAGTATTTAAGCTGTAGTAGCGACCAATAGAGTATCACTAGTAACACTGTTTGCCTTTTGTCGCTCATATGATGATTATTTCAGTAAAAAAATATATAAGGTTTTTGTGACCTGGACAGCACGAATGTTGTATATTGAATTGATAACGCGGAACACACCGATGCCAAGCACTGGCCATTCTACCGTCATCTTTAATCGCGATTTAGTTAAGGCCCGAAATTGAGTTGAATAATATGTTCAGTTGAGAACTGAATCATAAATTTGATATTATTTGTCCAATTTTGTACAAGTATAGAAAAATTTGGACGTGGTGGACGTTCTTAGATAGCTTAATCTAAAACATTTTAAGTAGCAATTCCACCTACCTATTAACCTACATACCTATAAACCTTTAGAGTGAATGAGGCATTTTCAGATTGACAGATTAACCAGTTCTTTATGCCTGTTTATAGAATGCATGTACTGAAATTTAATGAATTAAATTTCATATATTAAATGCAGTGTTCATAAATTAACATAGATTAAGTACATGTTCTATTTTGCATTATTTAAAAATGTATGCTTAAACATATTAATTATGTTATAAAATTAACGTTTCGTGACAATTCTATATAATTTTCATTCATCTTAGAACAAAACCGCCATCTGTTTTTTCCGCCAGAAAATTACTAATAGTGATGTGTTTGATAAATTACAAAAGCTTTGACATTTAAATGTATAAATAAACATTATTTCACTTTAATTGCGAGTAATAATTACGTATTGGTATTATTCATGAAATAATTATTAGAAATGTCGCATCAATGCAATTAATTTATTCAATCAATAAAGAGTAATTAGAATATCATTACGTTTCCAAAAATAGAACGATGCAGTTTAGTAATTTTCAATAAAATAATTTGATGTTCAATGTGTTTGTTTGTAGATGATGTAGGCCTTTGTAATAAAAATCCCTTTTTCTAGAAAGAAACTATACTTAAAGGAATCCAAAATCGACTTAATAGTTCCTTGTGCGTTCACGCGCATAATTTTAGAAGGGACGGGTGTTAAGTCAAATTTTGTCTTCTATAGACTTGTTTTTTGACATTGTAGATAATGAACTATTATCATAAATAAAAAAGCAAAAGTATGTGCTTAATCAAAATTTGTTGTATTTGATGCCAGTTTGTGCTTAGTGTCAATGAATTAATTTTTTTACACAGTTTATCGAAGTTCGAAAAAGGTTTATAAATTTTTCCGTTGGAAAGTTATAATTAGGTTGTGTTGGAAAGTTAGTGTAAAGAAGGCCCAAATGTTGTGTATCTGTGACACGCGAACCAATCTCGCTGGTCGGTAGCTCACCTGCCAGCTGGAAATCATTCGTCAAGTGTTGCGGGACGGAAGGGCCGTGGTTCCCCTATTTTTCTTCGTTTTACAATGCACTTTGGAAAAAAGGATAAAGGAAAAAAATATCCAAAAGGAAGTGCTAACTTATTTATATAAGTATTATCTACTTAAAACATATCACTTTTATTTTTTTATATTACTAAACGAATTTTACGCTGTTCTCATATTAGTGGTATCGGCATGTTAATTTTTTTCTGATTTGTGAATAGTTTACTATTCATAATCATTAATTATTTTTAGCAACTACAACTTAGGTTAACTAAATACTTAATACAGTAACAGATTTTTTATAGCTATGTATGAGTATATCAATGAAATGTCTACCGCTTTATAAAATCTTATATTGTTGTAGTTTAATTTTGTTCTGTTGAAGATCAAATCTGTTTTAAACTTCGTAGCAGAGTGTATTATAATTTTGTTTCAACCATTGGGGGATTTTCTAAGATACTAATTAAGAAACGAATTATTCTTGGTTTTTGTCCTAAGATAAGTGTCAAAATAATGTTGTTTTGTCAGAAAATAAACTTTTTATAATTCTATTTAATGTTTCAAAGGATACTTTTTGTTCATTATTGTCTATGGATTACTGTCTTTGTAATCTGTAGTGTAAACAAGTAAGAATTTTTTATAATTGCTAAATATTTGTATTGTACATAGTCTATGGACTTTTAAATACACTGTTTTAATCAGTGTAATTTGAGAGGCGTTAGTTTGTAATGTGATTTATGTAGGTACATAAGTAACGCCACCTACAAACAAACAGAAAACTGTTAATCTGCCACTGGGAAAATCCCCTATTATTATGTTAAGCACACCTATGCGTCAGTATCTTGAATTTTTCAAACTTCACTTTTTACATACTTATATATAAATAAATGTTTAGGTTTTAGAGTTGCATAAATACTGTTATTTTATAGCACGTTATTTTTTATCCGTCACCTACTTAGATATCTGTAACATCCATATATCGAATGTTATTATGTATTATTATTAAACTTACTTATTTTTTTGCTTAAGTCTTCGTTTCCAATTCTTACCTGTGAACAAAAATTAAAAAATCAGTACAACAAATATCACAATAGATTAACGAATAAAATGATCTGACGAACGAGCGAGAGCCAGGAGCGTTATCAATGGCACTTCTGAATTTGTGAGTTGGTGAGCTATTCATTCGGCGCTCAGCTCAGGTAGATCGCAGTATATTAAAAACTTTCCTCCTTCACCGCGCTCAGTTTAAATTGTACTCCTCGCCCCTTACGGCCATTAATCCATCATTGCGTCTACCACCACATTCGATTTTCAACCTTAACATAAACCGTTAAAGTGTAAGCACAATATAGAGCCAAAAGTTTAGCAGAGCAAGGAGCCCCTTGCTCTTACACAGAATGATAGAATTTTTCATTTCTTGTCAAAGATATATCAAATACACATACGTGGTATAATTTCATAATAATTGTTTACTAAATTGAATTACATTTTATTTATAATAATAAATTGATTTAAGTTATTACAATAAATAAAAAGATTTGAAAATAAATATTTTAATTTCAATTATTTCCAAAATGTTGAGAATATATTTATCATTACAAACTCTAAGATGGACTGGTCAAGATTTCCGTGTAGGTATACATTCTAATATTTTAGAGGATATTGATCCAGTCCTTGGTCGTGATCAATGAAGATTTTCAAAACTGGCAAAGTATATTTTATCCCAACTTGAGTTGAATAATTGGTTATAAGTAGATTTTCACTTAAATGTATATATTCAGATAAATTTAATTTTTTTAACTTAAAAGCATATTGCTGAAAATAATAATAGTGCGCTAACAGATATTTATATCGTGGTTACGAAATGTGTAGCTGCATACTATATATCATAAGCGACAACAAGTCTAAAGTTTATGCCAATACCCGTAGGTCCCCAGTTAGCTCTCTTCGCTGATGATGCGGCTCTGTACTACAAGGGTCATATCAACAGCTATATAGTGTCGGCATTGCAATTGACGACTTGTCCGACTAGTTCTGCTTGTGGCGGATCGAAGTTAAACGAACTGGAGAAAAGTTCCACGGTTATGTTCGAATCTAGCCGCAGCCGTAGACTGGTCCACGTAGTCCCGCGCGGCACCCCAATCCTCCAATTTCAGGGGAAACCCATCCCATGGCAGTGTACTGCGAAGTACTTAGGCGTCACTCTGGACAGACAGCTCAATTTTAGGGCGCATGTCTATAGGGTAACGCGGAATGCTACATAGCTCGTCTCAACAGTATGTTAGCTAGATTTCACTCACTAACAGTAACAAGGTATGTATTCGACCAGTCCTTTCTTATGCGTGACCACTATTTGCACATACCGATTCGCAAATTCTGCATCCCATCCAGGCCGTTCAGAGCAAACTCTTGCACCGAATGGCAGATGCGCCCTATCACGTCCGAAATTGTGACCTCCACAGGGACTTCCCACCATCCAACAACATTTTAAGGTGTGCTCTAAGCTGTTCTTCAGAGCGGCGGACGAGCACCCAAACCCGTTAATTCGTGAGTTAGCAAATTATAGTTTAATACCGCCTTCAGCGAACGATTTCAACCAAAATCGGCAGAGGATACGTAGACCGCGACACGCCCGTAGCGATCCCCCCAATCAATTAACGCAGGACCTTCTAGACCTGCAAGCGGCGGCGTCTGAGCCGTCGCGTCCTTTGCTATCCCCTTCTCGGCAGCCTTCTGCTTAGCCACGAGTAGGTTCCCATCAATATAGGCCGGACGGATTATTTATCTATTCCCCCTATAACCGCCTTTCCGCAGCCGGGGTATGCAATTTAATACATTTTTGTTCAGCGTAACAAAAAACATATTCACCGTGTCACTTGCCGTCGCGAAGGTATCCTGGGTACGCTTCGTGCTCCTTAGTGACGGATTCTCAGCCTCTCTCTCCTAAGAGAAAAAAAGACATAACCTTCATGCCTCAATCTAATAAGTAAAGAAATTATTGGACCTTGGTAACGCTAGGTAATGTACTATTAAGGGCGAACGTCTTTTTACAGGGTACAAGTTGTCCTCTTGAACTTTGAGCCTACTTTACACGCGGTTCGGGTGAAGCGATTTGCCCTTAAAATTACTAATTTAATTCCTTAAACTGCTGAGAGGAAGTTCCAGATTATTTCATTTGTTTATAGTTATACAATTTCTTAAATAGATCATATTTACGTTTAGTTCAGCATTTAAACATTTTCCGGATATAGTATGTGTGTATTAATGTCATTTTCTGATAACTACTTAGTAATTTTCTTTAAACGGCTGGAAAAGGAAATTTTACACTTAATGCCCTTGCAATTTGATAATAATTTCGAGAAACTTTTGTAATTTTTTATATAACAAGTCTTTTGGGTCCTGGCTTTCAGAAAAAAATACATAAATTGTTTTCTTAAATTAAACCAAAGTTAAATAGTCGTTAAATTTCCTATACTTTCCAGATTTCTGAGCATTTTTCAAGAATACTTTCTTTTTGTATAAGAACTCTACAAAGTATTAGGAAACTTAAAAGAAAAAGTAAACGAAATCGCTAAAGTCATTGTTAAGTTTTGGCGTGACTCGGAAGCAGGTATTCATTTTCGCGTATGTACGAGTATACACGCAATATGAAAATAAAATATTGAAAGATTTTTATATATTTTGCAAGCAAGTTAGATACACTTATATTGCATATTAAATGTTCATGATAATACTATTTTTTGCATTTCATGAAATTAGTACTCACTGTTGCTTAACATAGCTTTTAACTTTAAACACATTTGCATTAATTTTAGGAAATAAACGTCGGTGGGTTAATCCAGTACCCGTCCGTTTTAATAGATTCCCGGAAGAAAAAAATATTTTTAACACGGAAAAATATATTTTTATTCCTCGTCTCAAATGAACGTCGATACAGGGATACTACATCAGCTTTCATTAAAATTATTTTTTAACTAGCTGACCCGTGCCCACTTCGTTGGGCATAATATTAATAATCCCCGAAGCGAGCACGAACGCGAACCGAATTAAACCCGAAGCCATCGCGCGCCGTCCACTGCTTTGACGTTTACACTTAAGACGATTAGTTTACTTATTTTCATAAAGATTCATAATTTTTAGTAATATATGATTAATAAATATGACCTAATGATTTAAATTATTTTATTATTATTACAAAATTATCTATACTAATATTAAACAAACTACTTTTTGTAACTTAAATATAAAAGTTAGACATATGCTGTCGTTGACTTTTTTGTAGGCATTCATTTCAAACTCCACATCTTTTCTCTAGAACTCAAAAATATATATTTCATAGTTAAGGCAGCGTTCGTAAGAAACGCTTTCGACCGTTTTTTCTTCAATTCACTTTGCAAAACGGACTACCACGTAAAAGCCTTTTTATTTTTCGGTTTTTTATATTACCTATGACACTCAGGAATAGTGTGGCTTTCAATTGATGAAAGAATTTTTAAAATCGGTTCAGTAGATCCTGAGATTACCCCTTACAATTCAACAAATATACAAACACACAAACTTTACTTCTTTATAATACTAGTATAGACTAGTATAGATTAATAAAACACTGTCATCTTCTATTCGAACTCGTCAAATTATTACAAACTTTGATTGTCGTATTAATTTATATCTAAACAGTCAAAAATAAGACTTTTCAAATGACTTACTCCTATACAAACTTTTATCGCATATTTCAACCCCTCGCGATCCTTTCTTCGCATAATTCTGGCGTAAACAAGTGACATTCGGACGGAGTTACTTTCACATTTATAATATCTGTAAGGATGTCAACCAGTCCACACTGGGTTAGTGTGGTTAATTAAGGCCTATCTGCTCTAAGAGATAAATAAAAATTGTAAAAGTAAATAAATAAATAAATAATAAATAATAAATAAATAAATATTTGTTACACTTACACCAATTAGCCTAGCCCAAACTAACTCTGTAAGGCTTGTGCTATGGGATCTAGGGTAACGGATAGATATACATATATTATACATATATAAATAATTTTTATTGAAATATATATTAACAACCATGACTAAGGTACAAATGCTCGCATTCATCACACAAACATCTGCCCCCACCGGGACTCGAACCCGGGACCTCAGAGATGGCGACACCTTGAAACCGGTGTACTATCCACTCGACTATGGAGGTCGTCATACATAGTAAACACATTTCACTATAATGGTATCAAATCGCCATAGCAAAATCTATTAAAGTGCTATAAAATTAAAAGCTTTTGTTTGAAAAAAAGTATTGAAAAACCTTTTATAAATGAACTCAATTTATTAACATATAATAAAAGGAATAGATACGGAAACAGTTGGATATAGATAAATAATCGAGAGCGCGAAATTGTATATCCATTGGAGCTATTCTTTATTCATCTGTACATATAATGGACGCAAAATGAGCAATTTCAAATATAGAACGTCTGTACGAGTAAACACAGAATACTTGGTAATTTAGCTTTAGTAATGGATGGCGAACAAAATACCAATCAACGAACTGTACTGCAAATAATATAATATGAAATAAATATATGAAAATTGAATTGGAACTAACTGTCGCTCCTGATGGTTCGCTCAGCTCAGGTTCTTTCATCGCACGGAGCACGGACCTCCTTTATTCCGTTGTGAGCGGAACACAGCCGTTAGCACGTGGATTTTTACGACCCAGCATAAAATTTCACTTAACGCCTCGTATGTCGGCACCAATTCGGTTTGTTGGTTTTACTTCATTCTGTATGCTTCCCGCGTCATGTTACGTGTATAATGGCGGATCCCTTTGTCGTGTTAGCATTGAATCGCATGGAATGAGGATCAAGTTAGTTACGTCTCTATTCACCGGGATATACTGATTGCTAATGAAATTTCGTGTTTTCGGGGTATTTTCGATGTTGCGACTTACTTTACTTGCTGTTTGACTTATAGCCGCGAGACTATATGTGGTCTCAATATGAATGAATTCCATTTGATCTGAAACTATCTTCATCGATCATCAAATTGTGAAATATAATTATGTACATCACAAATTTATTTGAATTGTTTTTCATATTAACATGTCTGCTTTGAGTAAATGTGTTTGATTGAACTGCCCCTCATTATCATAGCTCATATTCGACCCTAACGAACAGCACAGGTTTATATGGTTTTCGTCATAGATGTAAGCAGGGTTATAGTATCGTACAATAGCATTCGATCTTGAGGTTCGTGTTTGATATCGACGCTTCTTTTGTTACTCGTTTGCAATAGTTCGTCCCGAGGTCTACGGGTAGGCCACGCATTTGTTTTCCTTGAGTACTCAAATGGTGGCATTTAGACAAGCGATCCAATTCCATTCTCGACGATTGATCTCATGTTTGATGGCAGTAATTGGCACACAGCAGTTGACGTTACTACAACTAGAGCCGATGCCGGTCAAGAATAAAATACCAGCATTACTATCTAAACAATCAAAAGATAGGACACACACTAAATTGCATCAATCTAAAATTGGATTTATAAAAATATTCCAATTTTCAATGATTAATTAAATAATACGCACAATAATTGACAGCTAGAAAAGTTGACTCCTATCAAGCATGCTTAAATAACATATCTTAAATTATCAAATTTAAACAGCAACCGCATTTCCTACAAATTTCTAGTAACTATTCTCATTTTAGCAGACAACATCAGTAAAACGAAAGTAGGCAAATTAAAATAAAACACGAACTCGTTACAAGCAAAACCTCGTCGCTCAATTTATACTGCGGTCCAAAATGCGTTGCATTTACTTGTAGATTAGTGGACCGGCCACAGCGGTCGAGTGCAGTCAGGCTCGGCAGTAGAACTAATTCGCTCAGCCGACTGGTTTAGCTCATTACCCATCCAAGCACAAGCTAGTCGTGTTAACATTTAAAATTTTAACGAATTTACGAATGCACTCATTGAAAAAATCAAGCTAAAGCTACATATATTTTGTTTTAGGGCTGCAGGTATCTCGCAGTTTACCTAATTTTTTAAAAGAATGAACCAATTTATATTGTATTTCTAAAAAACTGGTAGATTCTTAAAAAAAACTAAGTAATTTTTTAAGACAATGCTTTAAGATTGTCATATACTAGGGTAGAGGTCAGGTCAGGTTATTATACCTGAGGTAGGTTACTATCTACCTCTATCTCAATATATATCATTATTTTTTAATATATATTATTACTTTTGATGATACAATATCATGGTTGTGGTATTGTCTCGTACCCTAATTTGGTAGTCTCAAACTTCATGTATTTAAAAAATAACTGAAATTTTTATTTAGTCATATATTTATGACATTAAAATTATGTAAAAATTAAATAATAATATCCATATTGTATAGTAGACGTAAAGCCTACATAAATTAGAAAGCAATAATTAAGAAAAAATACGAAAATATATGATTTAGGTACCAATATTGAGCAAAGAAGAGATTATGCGAAAAATATATATAAGTTCTTATATTTGAACGCTCGCCTAGCAGAATGTCAAGATAAAAGTGCAATTCAGACCGTTCTAATTCCGGCAGTAATTGCGACAAGCGCTTCGTTACGTGTTCGCTAGTCGACCTTGTTAATCCGACTAACGTAGCGATTTGTGTCTGAAAATTCAAACGCGCTTTAGAAAATTTTATGTCCAATATCAATGTTACCCCATCTTTAAACACATATTTAATTAACAAAAGAGTCAAATAAACTCTAAACTATTTATTTCTCTTCAATTTCAACCGAATTATGATTACATAGTATGCGGCACCTCATTTGAAATACAACGATGACCGTCAAGTAAAAGTACTAAGACAGCTAAATTAAGTGCCATATAGAATAATATTAAAGTAAATTAAACAAAATTTGATAATTTTATTGAAATAAATTGTTCTTATATCATAACAGGTAAATTATCTGCCTATTTACAAGCGAACTGTCCACTCGTCCCACGTCAATAGAGTCATCTGCAAACTTATTACCGACTCTCATTAGTCCCCAACCCTTCAAAGCCGACTCGGATGGGCAACTTCCATTTTATTCAACTGTTTACCAAACTAAAAGTTTCTATTGAAGCCGTTGGGTCGGTTTAATTCTCAAATGCATTACTCCAAACTTTGCTCTAAAGGTTGGCAGACAATGTTTACAACTATCTGCGTAAGTGGCGTTTATTTCTGGAAATATCTGATACCAAGTTGTACTTAAAATGAGTTTAAGTTGTGACATTTACAGATATTGAACGATAAATATTTATTTGCGTTTGACGAATTACGAGTATTTTAGGTTAGAGTTCTAGTTTGTTTCCTCTTGAGATAAAAGTTACCTATTATAATTCATTTGTAACTTACATGTTGTATTCTGACTTTGCATATTATTAGAGTTTGGAATATCGAACTTCTTTCAACATATTTTCTGACGTCATCGACAGTCACGAATACAGAGCGCGTTTCACAAAACGTACTTATTTGAAAAAGAGCCATTAAATGATGTCCATTTTATTCAAGCACGCGGAACTTCCATATCTACCGGCAACGGCTCAACGATTTAATACAGGAATGCGTGCACTACAAAGTTTGTCTATAAAAGCCCGGAGATATGTTGTGATATTTCTTGATAACAAGCGAAGTTTCGTCCTTCAGTGGTCGTAAAGGCCAAACGTTTGTTTGTGCCCTGTTTGGAAGCATGCCAAAATTTCTTGCCTGTTCTATGATATTCAAAAGCTTAGCCCACAAGTTGAAACTTATGCGAATGTGGTTACAGAGTTTTATAAAGTGTTTGATGAGTGTACCACATAGCGTATTCAAATCAAAACAATTTTACATACTATGTGTTCGCGTTATGTACCATGTTTTCTTAGGGATATTTATCAATGGTAAAAATGAAGTAAATGCGAGCTTGCTAATTGCTATATAAGATAGTACATACGAGCAATATTGGTTATACTCAAAGCAGTACCCATTATCTCTAATTCAAGCATCCTGATAATTGAAACACCTAAGTAGCACAAATTACTACTCAATTTTTCCGACTCCCGTATATATCGAATAACAAGCGATTCGTCTAAATATCTTTAACGTTTTTAATAAACAATTTGCTTGCCTTCAAGCCGGAGGGCCGTCCAAACATTTATGTAATTAAACTGGAAACGAAGCCGACGACACGACACGAGTTCGTCAAATTGGGCCGGATTAATTTTGATTCATTTTGTGTAGCTTCCACCTGTTCGCGATTTAATTACGTCAGCTCCCGTTGATAAGTAGCGATCCCGTTTCACATGATTCCAAGAGTCTGGGGAGCTAATTAAATTCTTCACGGGATGCCTTGATAAATCAGCTATCATGTTTAGCAAGCCCGTACAATATTTCAATGGGCTATGCGTATCTAGTAACATTTTTAATATACTTACTAAATACAAATTATATCCAATTTTAGAATATACCAAATTGACACTCAATATCAAAATAGACTACACCATGAGATGATAGTCCATCTAATTGTAGAATATACCAAATTGACACTTTATACCAATGTTGTCCCTATGAGAAGATAATCCATCCAATTCAAGAATTTTCTAAATAGACACTCAGTACCAAAGTCGTCTCCATGAGAAGATAATCCATGTAATTCTAGAATATACTAAAGAAATACAGTAGGTACTGAAGTGGTATGCTTGAATATATGCTATACTAGAATACACTAAATGGATACACAGTACTGTAGGCGTTTGCGCAAGTGCCTCTATCTAAGTATTCCTGTCGTCAAGTTGTTATTATAATAGTAATTGCCATCGCTATACGCCTTCAAAGGGTAAGCAACAGATACATTTGAATTACTGAGTGCCTAATGAAGCTTAATTTCTTATGTCACAAAGTACTTCAAAATTGGGTGGATCGGATGAGTTACTGTAAAACCAGCCGTGGTGGTCATTTGACCGAAATTGTTTACCACAAATAAATTTCATAAATCAACCTTTCAAATAAATATTCAACCTTCGAAAAATATCAAGCCGTTATTTTTAATAGATTACAAATTTTAAATTTTAAATGGCCCACCCTTTACAACGTCATTTTATCTTTTTTTACAATTATGATTTCATAACTTTAGAATTACGATGACGACAGAGGATGAGTATGTCGTTATATCCTGGTCACACCTTTTAACCGAAATCTTCACCGAAGATATTCCAGATATCAGATTGTTTGAGATTAGTGTCTCTGAAATAGTTCAAAAATAGCAAACCACTGGATGCTGATGAGGTTACAGTCGTGCTTTTGATAGCTTCACTCTGGGCGTACTACAGAGACTAATAATACATCCATGTATTGCGATTAATATACGAAAACGTAACAGTTTCAGTCCACCTTCAAGATTATATAATTGGAAACTGATACACAGCTCCAGCAAGGCGTGAGAAACTTTGAGAAACTGTGCACATAAGCACTAAAGATGTGTTTATTGAGCTTTTAGACTGAAGAGGACTGGCTCACAATATCTGGCTGTGGTCATGAAATACTAGGTCACAATGCTCAGTGGTATTAGTAAAGTTTACCAACAAGTGACTCTTAAAATGAACATGGATAAAATAAAAATTATATTGAATTATTTTAAGGCTTTCTTATAATTTTTATTAACGCCATATTGATGTTTATTCTTTTGGTGTACATTTTATTTTAACCTAGCTAAGGTTGAAGTAATACTGTTATTTACTACGACGTAAAATGAAGAGCCTGTCGAACAAGTTGTATTGTTTGGCAGGTATGATCTTACTTCTGTGGTGTGTTTTGTGGCATGCTATGTAAATTCAGGATATATTGACTGAATTTAATCATTGGGTATGGGCATGACACATATTATGTTGCAACACACGTTTCTTGCTTGACAGAAAATAGAAGAGACAATTTTACAACGAATCACATAATTACGCAAAAGAGATATTTGCGCTAATCGATTTCTTTTCCTACCTACTCTTAAAAACTAAATAATATATTCTTAATCCTATGTATGGAAAGCCCTACTTCAGGATACGAGGAATACTACGCAGCAAGCAATATTTTTCGCCATCACATCTATATCTAACTAATATTTGTTTTGTGTTAACAACTAACTAGAGGGTTCGGAAAGGCTTATATTTTATGTCCGTTAACTCAAAAATATTTGGTTTTCGACGGCCCTACCATGACGTCATACCGTTATTGTGTCGGGTACCTCAAATACCTATATTTGACGTATAGTAAATTATAGAAGTGATTCAAATCTAATATTAAAAAATAGTACAATTACGTCACCACTAGGGGCGCTGTATAAAATTTTCTTACGCAAATTAACGTAAACGGATGTAAAATTATACTAGGTGCACGGATCTAAGACAAGCACCTAGGGTTCAACTAATCGCTAAATTATATACCCTTAAGTATTATTGCTGGCTCTATATACTAAAGTAGTTTGTTGTATGGGAGCCTATACAACAAACGTGATTTTTGTTATCGCTTAATAACTACACCAGGTAGGCATTATAGTAATTATAATTTGTGTCGAAGTTGTATAAATAATGGTAATAAACCCTTCGTGCGCAAGTACAACTCATACTTGCATGTCTTTTTAGTGAATTATTAACACACAAAAGTAAAAAGAAGACAAAAGTACTTAATAATTAGTTAAAATAGGATAAATTATCTGTTACTGAGATACCAGCTCGCTCGACCAGCGTTGCGAAATGAATTACATCACTAATTAATGAAGAAGGGCTTAACTTTCAAATCTGAGCTAAATCTAATTTTCAGATTAATTATTGTTGTGGTGATAGAATTATTAGGGTGAAATTTTCAACAGTATAATATCACAACTGTATCAAAATATTAAGTTTTGTTTTCTCTCAAAAGTATATTAATAACACTGGGTTCAGTCTAGGCTTGATCGATTTAGCAACAGTGCTGCCAGCGAACAACATTGCGCCAACCACCAGAAAGCTAGCATGCTAAAGAAAACAGTGATCTTTTCTCCTTAGAGAAGAGGCATTTATCCATCAACGGACTTGGGCTTCGAAAATAATATATTAAGCCAAATGCGAAGTGATCTTCCACAACAACCGAAGATTCGGTAGCAGGTTGTATTACAACAAAGATTTCTTATTCAACGTGACACGGAGAAAATGGATAACATTTACGCGGAGCCTTCTTGAGTCCCGGGCCAGTGCCAAATAGGCCGGGAACGGCTAGCAGTACAGTGCGCAGTGTACGAGATACGAGAAACTCGACGACTGAATTCTCGAATCAGCGGGCAGACTACTTTTATATTTTCCAAGCTGTGAAACGGGAGAACACAAAAGGACAACTGAAATATAGGTTTTAATAAGAAGAAAAATAGGCTTATTCTCTCGGTAGCAATATAAATAAAAGAGACAGAAGAGCGTTTTTTAGGCAGAGGATAGCGAAACGTAAACTATCAGACAAACAACAAACAATTTTTAGGGCATGGAAATTGAACAGACCTTAATTAGAATTTTGTACGTAAATAAAAACATGAAAATAGTAAATATAAAAAAAAAACTATGTAAAGAAAAGCGTAATAATTATATACCTATGCTACAGAGAAAATGCTTATTTCTTCAATAAAAGTGATCTTACAAACTATCTTAAAATCTAGCCTATAATTAAATATAGGAACGGCAGGTAGAACGCTACAATCTTAGTATTAGGTGTATATACCGTATACCTATATACGATACTATCTTACATTATATATGTCTATCTATTTCTTTAGATCTCAAAACACAAGTTTTACTGTGTTTGCTTTGAGATATAATTATATCTGATTCTAATTTTCTATCTGATTGAAATTCCTTTAACCTCGTAGGCCCAGAGTGTGAGTGTGATCCCAGCGTGGAGGAGTCAGTGTGGCACGTGCTCCTCGAATGCCCGCTGCCAAGTGGCACGTTTCAATCTGCAACAACATCTAAATGTGGACCTCGACATCAAAACCCTACCAATCATTCTAAATTGTAAAAAAACTAGGAACAAATTGATCGACTTCATGGAGGCTGTGGCGGCCGTAACATCCGGCCGTAACAGTACCATGACACCAGCACCCAACACAAATACGTATACACCCACACAACAAGTAAGAACACTAACCAAACATACACCCACACCCACACCAATAAAAACAGTTGACATTCTGTCGCTAGCACAAAAGGGAAGACAGGGCACAAAAACCAGAGGAGTGGCACTGTACATGGACTCAAACACCGAGGAATTAGGCATAGCATTCTGCAATGACGCACCAAAGAACGTCCAGATCTCCCCCGGCCTTGGCGCCCTGTTAAATGGAAGCACACGCAAGATCACCCTGCGCCGAAAGGTCTACGACCAAATGCCACCAGTGAATGTGAAGAATTGCGTGGGAAGGATAGTACGAAAGTACAACAAAACTATCGTGCCCCATGCGAGACCACATAACTGCGTTCGAGCAGGCATGCGCTGTGCTGACAGAGATAGGGGGCCGAGGCTCTTTGAACACCCAGCCCAGGAGGATAAGTGTGGATGCGATGACCGTAGGGTACCTGAAGGGAGAGGCGAAGGACTATGAGGGTGTGCTGCTGGCCTCGAAATACCACGAAATAGTGGTGTACGAGGACAGGGGACAGGACCTGGGTCATTTGCTGCTCCGGAATGATCAACCCACGGCCCCCACAGTTCGGCGGGATCAAGTAACAGCCGAACAAGAGGAGAGTGGGTCAGAGCGTCTACAGAGACGGGCGGAGGAGGAAGAGAGCTCATTGCAGAGAACGACTAAAGCCAAGGTTAGTGCCACCATATCAGTCAAAAAGTCGCTGGAGGCCCTGGGAAGGGCTTTTTTCCAAAACTACAGTAAAGGAGGGAAAACGTTGCGCCGACTTATATCAATGCCAAGTGCAGCCAACACCAAGCAGCAGCTAGATCAGCGAAGTAGATCAGAACCCCCCGCCTGCCCAAGCACATCTAAAGGACAGTTTCCCGCACCAACACTAAGGCCGGCGAAAGGGGCGCAAGACCACATAATAAACGCCTTCTTGGAGTTCACGGCACTCGCGGGGGCAACCCTAAAGGTCAATACGGAAACCTGCGAAAACATCTTGCAGAATTACAACCGAAGTACCTGGGGAATGCCAATTTCAACGCGGGTGCTGTGGGAATTATTGGAGGAGGCTGAGGCTGCCGTATACGATAATAACAGAGCGCGAGTTCTTGCGGGCAATATGTCTGGGTCGTATATGGCAGCTTACAGCGGGTCGTCAGGTTTCGTGTCCGCGAGTAAGACAGGTAGGCTCTTCAACACCCCGCCTGAGGACCCGGTGGTGGTGGTCGCAAAGTGCACGAGGGTAATGCTAGAAGGTGAAGTGCTCACTAGGGCAAAAACTATGGCGAGCGAATCACTGGAAGGCTCCCCCGGGAGCTGGGCGGACACCGCGATCGAATGGGTCAACGGCGTGCCAGGGTGCGGGAAAACGGAGTGGGTCACATCGCGGATTGACATCGCTAACGATATAGCGGTTACAACCACCTTGGAAGCTGCAAACGACCTGAGAGAAAGGCTAGCACTGAGGAAAGGGTACAGCGTAAAACACCGAGTGCGCACCATGGCGTCGCTCCTAGTGAACGGCCTCAAAAAGGGCGAAAAGTGTTCAAAGCTTTTTGTAGACGAGGCCCTGATGAATCACTTTGCAGCGATAGTGATGGCAACCCAATTGACAAGAGCCAGGGAAGTGGTCATTATAGGAGACATAAATCAATTACCCTATATTGACAGGAATGACCTCTTCCCCATGATATACAGTAGGCCAACGAAAATAGTGGAAATAACCAAAAATCTTCTATGCACGCACAGGAATCCGCAGGACGTAGCATACGCGCTTAGAGAAATCTATGACGGAGTGTACTCGTCCCGGCCCAACGTAAGGTCCCTATCGCTGAAAATGTTAGGGGGAGTGGAAGTCCCGAACATGGCCAACACGCTATACCTGGCCCACACCCAGGCTGAGAAAGCTCTGCTCATCAGTCAGGGGTATGGAGAACTGACGGGATCCCGAACCCTAACTATACACGAAGCTCAGGGACTGAAAAGTGAGGCGGTGGTGATAGTGCGTGCATCACACAAATTAGGTAAAATTTATAAAAGTGTCTCCCACGCAGTCGTCGGAATATCAAGACATACCGGGACATGCACATACTATACCCGGTACTGCACTGACGACGCAATAGCCCAATTTATAATAAACGCCAAAAACGCGACGATCTCTGAGATCAGGGAATACAACTACAAGATGGCAATAAAGAGCGGAGACGTCGAAGTAAGGGAAAGTCTCCTCCAACGCCTACAGGAGACGGAGGCAGAATAACACGTCACCGCTCAAACCGTGAGAGAGAGATCAGTTGCAAGTTAGCTGTAAGCCGTCCCCCTGAGGGTGGGAGTCCACAGTGGACTCCACCCCTCACGGGGATGAAAACCCTTAGCCTGTAACTTCTCTGATGTAACAACAAGAATGTGATTTTAGACCGAATTAATTTTATTAAAAAAATAAAAAAACCATGTATCTAATAGTAGCATAAGACAAAAAAAATTGTAAGCAGCATTGCATAAAAAAAAAAATGTATATATATATAATAATAATAAAAAAAATAAAAAAAAATGAACTTATAAAATAATAAATAATATAAAAAAATCAATATAGAAAAAAAAAAAAATCAATAAAAAAAAAAAAAAAGCATGATAGATGATAGTAAAATGTAAAACTGTAAAATATGTAAATCTGTAAAAAAATGAACATGTACATTTGTATATATAAGCTCTTTGTATTTTTTCTTTATATCGTACTGCGACAACTGTGACGAAAAATAGTAAGTCCTCAAAGCGAGTACATACTCTGAAGAATTTTATTGTGGAGAAATGCGGATGTAAAATATCTCGAAAAAAAAACAAAATGACAAATAAACACAAAAACTAAAAAAGGTGCGGACCATAGAGTCTGCAGATTTGACTTTAAATATTAAAAAAAAAAAAAAAAAAAAAAAACCTCGTAGGACTGATCTAAATCAAAATAATTATTTTTCTACATGTTATTCTCATAAAGGTTGGCAAATGCACAAGCCATGCCAGCCAAAGTTATAAAATCACCAAAAAGTTATAAAATATAAACACTTCAATTAACATAGATAAAAATTTATGTTTATAAATAATGATAGATTTTAATGTTTTATCACAACGTCAAATTAATATGCAGCGCATAACGAATGGAAATGAAAACTCAACTATCGATATTATCAAAAGCATAATTTAAGAGCTGAAACATGACCGTATAATTTATATATGACGGTATATATTATGCTTTTTTGTTTTTATACATAACTATATTATATTATATGAACATAATAAAAGTATATTAAACTACGTTTTGTAGCTTCTTAACTTGAAATAAAAGATAAAAAATATCAGTTTTTGTTTAATTTGCCCAATTTATTACCAGAATTTATAACAAAGATAAAAAAAAAACATTTTTGCATGTTAAACTATTTTTGTGATTCACGAGTATACGACGCGACGCCTCATACTGCCTCCGTGGCGCGATCAATAAAACACGATAAACGATAAGCATCGTGCGATATAACCGCCATCTTGAAATTTATCCTTTGAATTTTGACAGTTCAAACTTTAACCTTACGCGTTACTCGCAAATAGACGTCGGCCTCGGGAATTATGTAAGCTTCAATTTGTAAAATGACAGTCTAAAAACACATTGAATTGATTAAGCGATATGAAATAATTATAGATAGAATATATTAAAACAACGCGGTACGTAGCATATAAATATGGCAAAAGATAGAAAACAAAATATTTACTTAGTTGGTACTGTTGTCTTTTTTAATTTATATTGTATATTATTTATAAAAACTGTATTTATTATAATGCATAATTTTGTATTAGTTATTATAATAGATATTTACAACATACAACTTTGTATTAGTATTAATTTAAAAGGAAGACAAATAAACCTATTCTTTCCCCGTCAATACCGCCTTCAGCGGGCTCTTCCACCAACGACAGTCCATATGGCAGAGGACATGTAGATCGCAACATGTCCTGAGCGATCCCCCCAACCAATTAACGCAGGACCTTCTAGACCTGCAAGCGGCGGCGTCTGAGCCGTCGCCTCTTTTGTCTCCCCCTATTCGGCAGCCTTCTGCTCAGCCACGAGTAGGTTCCCAGTCAACACAGGCCGGTCCTACTTTTGAGAACCGCGCGTCTTCTAGCGCTTATGCCCTCCCCATGGGGCAGCGCTAACCGTACCTCTCCTGAGGTGCGGCTCCTTATCACTTCAATCCAGTAGGGTCATTAGGACCAAAGGCTTAGGCTGAGTTTAGTCGGTAGGTCTGTTGGGTCGAGCCGCCTCGATTCACCAGGAGTCCGACATAATCAACGCATCCCTGCTTGCCTGTTGCGTTGGTATCCATAACGGATTCTCAGCCTGCTCTCCTGAGGAATAGAAAACCTATTCTTTCTAAAGTATGTCTTACGTGACATAAGTGTTCTTCTTAATTATTTCTCTTTTTCGTAAGGTACGAAAATAAATATTCAAAAACAACAAAAGTAGTATTGTTCTCCATTATAATCTCAGAATCGAAATACATTTTACACCAGAGCAATTAAAGAAGTGATGAAGTCATCGGTGTGGGACAAGTGTGCGTACCAAGTCATTGCATGGTATAACGTTGCATACATGGGTTCGGTTTGCTGCTATCTTTATGGAACACGAGTACACAGTTGGAAAACTCAAATGAACGAACGAGGAGAAATCCCTGAAAAAGACACAAATACAGCGACTATAAACGCAAAAACGCTTCATTCTGATTAATGGCATACATCATCATTGTAAATTAACAATTTATGTTATAAAATATATATTATTTCATATTACCAAGTGTATACATAAGAGAAAGGTCCGTGACCTTCTATAATATCAGCATGATTCCCAGAATTAGATTTCTCGGAATGTTCAGAACAATGTCCATTCAATATTAGGAATGATTCTCGGGTTTTGAATTTCGAACAGGAAAATTTATATGAGTAAACATGTTTTTGTGTATATTCGGTCTTAGATATATTGTTGGTAATGGACGAGAAATAATACAATAAGGTCTTATATTTATTTTTGAGTGTCGGTGGCGCTATTGTTTAGCCAGTGATCGGGGGACCTGGAGTTCATCCTTTCAAGTACAATTTTTATTTCGTGTTTCAAATAAATATGATAACTATGTACATACATTTATTTGATGCTTCTACGGTGAAGGTAAACATTTCTTCACCAACGATCGTCAGCTACATAAATGTACATACGACTAAAAGCCAGAGTATGCCTTTTGACCTTGAGAACGCACTTGTTCCTTACTTAATAGAATCTCTCTACATTTGTATACTTTGATGTGCTGTCAACTGTTCATATTAAATTAGAAAATGGAAAACACTTGTTAGGAACGAATCCGGGCCTACTCTTTTTAAGTGGCTCGCAGATCTGTGCCTAAACCACAGTGTTATTATCGCTCATGTATTAATTATGTATGCGATTTTAGTGATCATCTAAAGCAGATATGTAGCGGAGAAAAATTCTATACCAAGACGTATGTACAAACATGTCCATCTCACTTGGACTTGAAAGTGACATCACTGAGTACTGTGGCCTTTTTTTTTTTATTTTTCCCCTGAGGAAAATGCATTAAATTGCATACCCCGGCTGTGGCGAGCCGGCGGTTATGTGGGGCTCTCCTCCCCAGAAGGGGGAGGCCTACCCACTAAAAACCTCAGGGATGGCCTTCCTCAGGCGTGTAGGGAGCCCCCGGGAACATAAAGCCACTTCCGGGAACCCCCAGCCTCCACTCCCCTGCCTAGAGGGGAGCCCTCCTCGGGGGAGGCTACTACCTCCCCCGGTCTCCTCCACCGACGACGCCCCCCGGCCACGGAAGGGGCATGGTCCATCCCGGGTCGCCGTAGCAGTCGCGACTTCCTCGCGCCCGCCGGCGACCCGCGGCGGCGCCGCAGCTGTGCTACCGAGCCCGGCGCCGCCTTCTTCGAGCGGGATCGGCCATCTCCCGACCCCGCTCGGCGGCCTCCTTCTGGAGCATCACTGCTTCACAGAAGGAGGCCACAGCCCTCCAACCTCCCTCGTCCGCCAGCATTGCCGCAATCAATGCCGGCGGAGACAGATCTCGCCCGATCTCTGCGACCAAGACTCGGCGCTCGGAGGCCCACGCGGGGCACTCCGCCAGCGTGTGCTGGGCCGAGTCAAGGTCGGATGCGCAGTGGTGACAATGTGTCGATCCCTCCCGTCCTATTCGACACAGATACTCACCGAAGCAGCCGTGCCCGGTGAAGAGTACTGTGGCCTTATGTCATAAATTTGTACACTGTGGTTTTAAGGGTTTGCTAGCTTTTGAGATTTGCTGCAAATTCCACAGAAATAGAGTAGTACATGTGACAACGAGCGACCACTAACCAACAGTTGGGCATTTCTTTTATTTTAAACGAACATTTCAAATGTCGATTGAAAGTTGAGACAACAGACTGACATTCCGATTTTCTTATTTATTCATTTCGACCTCTTTGTGTTCTCTTAATTCTTCATATAAAAACCTGTGTGAATCAAAGATATTTTGATTTTGATTAAGGACGCTTCACTCGCGAAATACTAAACTTATCGAAAAGCTTAGAAGAGTGGTTTTCACAGCCTTATAGATTACACAAGTGAAAATCTATTTTGATTTTGTCTAAACATGTATTCTCCTTCGTTCTCGATTTCGAACAGTACGATGATTTAAACTAGTAGTGAACTGTTTTAAATGAAATTTGGGACACAGCAAGTCTAGAGCCGGAGAGAGGATATCAGCTACCTTTAAATAAAAAGGCATCAGGTTGAAATAATGAAAGTTTGCATAAAAACTGCGTCATTTCAAATATGGGTAGTTCGAAACTTACTTATAAGGTTTTTAAGGGTGTTAAAAAATTGATGCAAATAAATACTTCATTCTAAATGTATCAGAATTTTACCCTGAAGGAGTTAAAAATATAGATAGAAAGTTTTTATTTAAATAAGCTCAGAAGATACTGAACCGTTTTTTGATATAAGGATGGTTTGGGATCTCAAAAGAGACAAGGAAATTTTAATGACAGAAAAATATACCTTTCCTCTCGAAAATTCGCTGTAATACGGATAAAACCGCGGACGGAATGCTAGTAATAAATAATAATAAAATATTTGGTAAAACCATTTGCCAAGGGACAAAAGTCTTAGCGGACACTAGTCATCGCATGTTAGATTCGTTTTAGCAAATTAATAAGATTAACTTGCCTTTCAGAGTGTGGTATACTAAACAGGATGTTTCTATCTGTAACTAGCCATTAGAACGAGACAGCGAGATAAACGAAACTACGATTGGGCGATACGAGTGGGTCGTCAATAACCCGATTTAATTTTAATTAACGTTAATTAATTCGCTTACAAATTGGGTACCCATAGCTTATATATTGGTAGGTAGCTACATCCATTTTATATTAAAGAGAACTCTAATTTGGTAATACTTTGTAATGTAAATTAAAGTTCAAATAAAACATTTGAATGATGATTCACGCATAGAAGAATGATACACAAACAATTAATAAGAGCAGCTTTGCACGCAAGAAATATATTACAATTCCAGTTAGTACAAAAGAAATTGTGTCTAGAATAAAATAATTTATATTATCGTCATTAGAAATTCGAATAAACTGTAAGTTGGTTTTAGTCAATTTCACATACACTTTTGGGTTGTATTCATATGTGTTAGAAAAATCAATTTGTCTTTCTTACACTTACACATTGGTGTAAAGGCTAATTGTAGCCTAGATTAAAGTAAGTTCTATAAGGCTTGTGTTATGGGAGCTAGGGTAGCGGATAGACATACATATGTTATACATATATAAATATTTTTGATAGAAATATATATTAACACTCATGACTAAGGTACAAATACTCGCATTCACCACACAAACCCCCACTGGACCTCGAACTCGGGATCTCAGAGATGGCGACACCGCCAACCGGTGTACTAACCAGTCGACTACGGAGGTCGTCATCACTGCGGTAGACTCTCGACTACTCGACTACGGTAGTTCACCAAAGCAGGAATTTTTACAAAAGCACTAACCTAATAAAATCTTCTGTTTACCTTCATTCTGCATTCTCTCACGATACGCAGTTAATAAGTTTCCTCTCTCTAGCCCTATAAGAAGTGCGTATGCAGTTCTCATTCATTGTTTGAGTTCATCGCATGTGACGCATTACACCACCAGTAGCGAGGGTCTGTAGTAAGGCAGATTCCCTCGAAGATCGGAAGGTGTCGCGCAAGTGATCGTGGCAACGGCGACCTGGATCCACTAACATCATCCAAAGAGGTGTTTACAACTGATATTTTCTGTTGCGATGTTACCTAAGAGGACAAATCGACAGGTGCAGTTGGAGATTATATTATGTGATCTAAAATGGTATCTACATATCGTGATTGGACTTTGTCAATCAAGAACTGCCAATAGCAATTATTTTTTCTAGTATTATATGTTATTTATCATTTCTCAGTAAATATACTGTAAAAAACTTGAACTGATAAATTATGCTACAATGTAGTATTTGTATGCAATTTAGTACTTATACTTGATATGGTAAGCATATCTTTAAACTTTAATACGTTGCGATAATAAGCTGCAAAATTGACGTCTGATCATCAAAATTAAATCAAATCACACATTTTTATTTGCACAGAATGTAGGTACAATTTTAAGGTCTTACATCAATTGAAATTCCGTGTAAAATCTACCAATAAATATATTATATCCAGATTATTTTATATAAATCAAAAGTATTATTATTAATTATTTTACTTAGTTAAAAAAAATATCATTTATAAACCCAGTCGAATGTATAGTAACATTTATTATTTAAAAAAGATGTCAATTTTGTGTTAAATAATTTCAGTGCCAGCTCCTTAAAACTACTAGGTACAGTCGGGTCAATTTAATAGGCCACATTTGACATTTGTTCATAGTGAGGTGACCTGCTTAAACACTCCGATTATGGTAAAATAATCGATATTTACTTTAAACATATGTGAATCGAATACTGTTATTATGGAAAATAACTTTTTTTATGAGATAGGGGGGCAAACGAGCAAATGGATCACTTGATGGTAAGTAATTATCGCTGCCCGCAACAACAGACGTGTTGCCGGCCTTTTAAATGGGAATACGCTCTTTTTTATAGGTACTGTAATAATATATTTTACGAGTTTAATTGCCTTAACATTTTTTAACATCAATTATTTCTCTGTTTATGAAGTTATTATTGTTTTTTATTATAAAACAAAAGAATAACATGTTTTATTTTAATAAAAATTTGATTATTCATTTATGGTGAAAAATCCCTTCACAAGTAATGATTGCATGCATTCGATTTTTGAGGAATATCACTAACGTTCAGACTTCACTGAACGCAACATTGTAACAACGGTCATTTGTCCATTTCGAAACTAAAAAAATGTTGAATATTTTATGTGCGTCATTACAAGGTTAGTTGAGGAATTTTAATGAAATGTCAAATGTGGCCTATTAAATTGACCCGACTGTAGTTTGTTATATATTATAGGACCCGTACTTATAACACTTTATTCGCCAATGAGGTGTTATAATGTCCTTTTCGCAGTGGGTCCTTGTATTGCGATCAAAATATATTGAGAGGGTAATGTCAAGATACTTAGCAATTTTTTTTTTATTATTAGACTATGACCTAAACTAAGATAAGCTTTTATGCATAAATAATACTATAATTATACAGTTAGTAGAGACGTGTCTAAAAGAATGCACTTATTCCTGATCACTTAAAATTGTTATCATACCCACCGCCACTACCTACGATCACGTTATTAAACACAAAGGAAGTATTCACCAAAAAGATTCAGACTGTATTAATCTTTTCATAAAAGCAAAATCGTGCAACCGACGCTTGACATAAAGACTGTATTGAGAGAAAAAAGCGGGCCATAGGAATAAATCTCCTTAACACTAATCGATTGTCGCCATTTATATTCAGTGGAACGATGATGGAACACGAGACGTGTATTATTAATGGTGCAGACGGTGGTTTAGCTTAAGAGGTGACACGCAACCCTCGTCACGGCCGCGTCACGTAATTCACGTATGACGCGATCGCCTGCGCGACGCCGCCGGATATGGAACGGTGCCTGGATGGAATGGTGAAAATTAGAATTTTCCAGTTCGTGACGCCTGTATAGAACTTCGCGTAATCTTATATAGCTTAGTTTTCTAACTATAATTCAAAATATAAGAACTTGGTTTCACTATTAAAAACACGGTGTATACTATAAACACTTTTATTAGAAATTATCCGGAGTTATACGCTATAGTTCGTCACACTTATAACGTTGTAGGTGTTACCACAAGAGGCGCCAAACAACGACCGACTACATGGCGGCCGGCATTTTTCTTTACACCTCGCTTTAATAAGCGACTATCACTAGAGAATAACAATACAATAACAAATAAAAATTTAGAAATAAGAAAGTAATAACTTTCTTATTTTTAAAACATTTCCAGATATAGGACATAAATATCTATGTTATCTTAAATTGTTATTAGTATTTTTCTTTATGTAAATACATTATAAAGTACGATATTACAAATTTCAGTTTAATTGAAACATTATGAGTAACTTCCTATTAAAACTAGACACTGATTTTATGGCTTGGGTGCTAGCATTTTTGAGCCACAACTAAATACTGATTGAGAACATTTTTACAGATAAGTTATATATTGAATAACTGATTATCTACGCGTATAATTATACATATCTAATAAAAATATTTTTAATTACCGTTACCATCATAACTCGTATAAATCGCCATTTAGGTCCACGACAATGACCGAAGTAACGTCTGATAGGCTCTTAACACTTTGTCTAGTGCGGATTAGATACTTTTTTGAGTTGCTTGGCAGATGTATGCAAGTTGGCTCACGATATTTTTCAGCATCGATGGAACGGTGGATAAGTGTCATGACGTCACAGAAGTGTATGGTCTTGCATGTTGCACGATGATAAAAGTATATACAACCCAGAGTTGTTAGTCAATCACAGTAAAAAAAAGTGATTAAAAAGATAAGGTTTTGAAAATAACAATAAATGTACATGGAACAGTGATACAACATTGCCTAACGCAGGCAGAATAGAATCAATGTGATTCAAGACAAGCAAGCATTAGGTACCGTCGGCGATTCGCACGGTGAATCCATGGAATGCTAAGAGTTTTCTTCTCTCTTATTAATCTGTATGTATATTTTTTATTTATGCTACCTCCGCAGGCGATTCACTTATAAAGTTATACAAACAATACTGCATATGTCATTAACAACATATACTGTTATATATTCTTCATTTATTTTTAACTTTCGTATTTTATTTCGCAATCCAAGTTACTATTCACTGCATGTTTGTTATTGTGCTAAAACTTTGCCGATACAGACCATTGGCCGTTCGAGTCCATAAAACGTATTGGCACTTGGAACCACCTTTTGCGAAACACAGTCCGTTACCAACTTTCCAAGTGACAGCCCCGTGTTTGTTTTCCCATTTGGGACACATGCGCAACAATGAATATATCCTTTGTCAGTAACACGATCGAGTACTAGAGAGCGTTGCGACTTCACAAATTTTAATGTACCGTCGTCAATCGTTTATTTTGTTTCGAGAGTTTTTATTTTCCGATTGCATAAAAATTGACGCGTTCTTTTATTTATTCGGAACACTTTTTGACGAATATATTAAAATATATATTTTTTTGGTCTGACACGTTTTCGGTGGACAAAATAAACTTTGCGACATTTTACTATTTTATTTTCCATTTTTTTAACAATTTAGTTCCATATTGATCAAAATTGATATTATAACATTGAAATGCGAAATTAATAAATCATTATCAAATTAATGTCTAATATAATAAAAACAAGTAGTTATATCGATTCAGAAACCTGTCAATAAAACGTAAACCACAAACCAATGTGATCCGAAACACGACGAGTAAATGAAGTGAGCGTCAAATTAATTCCATCCCCGCTAACGCATGTTTGATTCAGGCTCTTGTCGGGTGAGTAGTACGTACGCCAGATACCCTGTAATCCCGTACATGAGGAGGGACATATCACTGGCGCGGGTCCAACTGGGCCGCGCGGCTTGGCCGATATCAGCCTGTCACTGGAGACCTGCCACAATCTAACTGCGTATGACGGTTAGTGTTTGAAGGTTGTATCCACTGAGCAATAAAGCTAAATAAAACTTTTTATTTTTTTTCATTATACAATATGTATTTTTAAGAATATTACTTTTTCCATACTAATTTATTATATATTTAGTACCAAAAAAACAGGCTTTATGAAACTTTTACAGACAGGTTAATTACATTACGCTAAATAATAACACAATTTAAAGACAAAAAAATTGTTAGTGAAGTTTCCATAAATTATCCAGTGAACAAAATTCTGACGAAAAATAAAAGGTATATTAAGATATTTTAAATTATAAATTGTGATATTCAGTTGTAACTGAAAATTGCAATATAGGTTAAAAAGAAAAGAAGTGAAATATATAAAATTCTATAATTAATAATGCTATTATTTATGTGTATGAATTTTCTCCGAAGAATTTAAAAAAACGTTAATAAAATCTATATATGAAGGATGAATGAGGGACTCATAAACTGATGCCATCGAAATAAAATTATGAAGTATATACATATATATAGCACGTAATAAAAATGTATAATATAATCAAAATACAAGGCGATGTGAACCGAAACACGACAAGTAAATGACCGAATCGTTGTACGTCTACGGAGACTACGAAGGTTAAGAAGTAAGTTATGTCAATCTTATCTAGAGCTATCAACTGCTTAACTGGCTTAATCCTCGCATTCGGAGAGAAACGACATTCGAAGCTACACCACTTTTACGTTATATTTTTCAATGTTCTTATTAAGCTTATTTAACAAGACAGTAGATATAGTAATACGTGATATCGTCTCTATAAATCAAATGATACAACATAATATCTTCGAATATATTTTGCTACCGGTACTTCCTTCGACTATCATCTACCATATTAAAAAACTATATAATAATTTTATGTTTTTCAAATCAAATAAATTTATGTTTAACACACTGATTATTTAAATAACACTTTAATTTAAAACTGTGTTAATTTATTTACTACACTTAAAAATTTAAAACGTTTAATCAATCTTATAAATACTTTATAAAGCTTACCAACTCGCACAAAACTGTAAGTAGTTGAGCATTACTAAAACAAGTCTATTATAATTTATGCTAAACGCTTCGTCAGGACGCTGGTTTGTTATCGTCCACTCTCACTAAAAGGGTGAAAAGAACCCCTACATCCGTCCAAGGGTCGAAACTCCAAAGCGGCTTGTCCCGCAATTTTAGTTTCGTCTGATACATTAAAATTATTGGCGCGTCTCCGCTGTATTCACAACTTTATGTACAGTAATGTTTGTCCGTCTATTTGTACGTTACCGCACGTAATAAAGTTGAATATCACTTTATTAGAATGAGCATTAACCAGAAGCTTGTGTACTTTATTAATTTTTTCTGCTCTTGAATTGCAATGTTTGCATTGCTGTTCTGGGGTGAATGGTACTTACTTACTCTTCTTAGAATGAGGCTATGAAATCACTGGGTGTGACTTTAATCCTTATTTAGCAACATGTTGGTAACATAAGCTTAATTTTTGTGAGGTTTGCAGATTTACTGCGAATCTCACAGGAACCATATCTATACATATAATAAGACAGTAAAAATATTTTGTCTGTACATTTAGTATTTTGACTGAAATGGATAGAGGGCACTTAAATAGATTATTAGAAAGCAAAAAAATTTTTTGGAATTTTTTGTCTGTCTGTGTGTATGTTCACGTTTATCTCCGAAAGTACTGAACCGATTTGCTTGAAACTTTCACTATTTGCTTTGTTTTAACTCAGAATAATATCTAAACTTTGTTTCATAAAAATCGGTTCATTAAAAAAAAAGTTATCGTCATTTTAATGAACTCAAATAAATAAAACTGGAGTGTCATCTGTGAAAATTGAAGACGGTGAAATTTTAATCAAAGTACTGTGAAAATAGTATTTGTGGAAAAGCTCATTGTTTTGTGCCATACTATACATACATACATACTAATATTAATAAATGCGAAAGTAACTCTGTCTGTCTGTCTGTCTGTTCCGCTTTCACACCAAAACTACTGAACCGATTTAAATGAAATTTGGTACACAGATAGTCTGGAGCCTGAGAAAGGACATAGGCTACTTTTTCATGCAAAAAAGGTTGTAAAGGTTGTAAAAGGTTGAAAGGAGGGATTATTGGTTGTATGGAAATATTGTTAAAACTACTGAACCGATTTAAATGAAATTTGGTACACAGATAGTCTGGAGCCTGAGAAAGGACATAGGCTACTTTTTCATGCAAAAAAGGTTGTAAAGGGTTGTAAAAGGTTGAAAGGAGGGATTATTGGTTGTATGGAAATATTGTTAAAACTACTGAACCGATTTAAATGAAATTTGGTACACAGATAGTCTAGAGGCTGAGAAAGGACAGAGGCTACCTTTTAAAGCAGAAAAGGGTTGTAAAAGGTTGGGAGGGGTGAAAGGTTGTTGGCTATTGTTAAAACATATCCTTCCTGTGGGAAATTCGAATATAACGCGGGCGAAGCCGCGGGCGGAAAGCTAGTTACTAATATTATATAGGCGACGTACCACTTACCGTGGTGGGCAATTGGCTTGAATTCTTTACATTTTAGATAAAAAAAAGTTGCACTTGGTCAAGTTCGACCAATCCAAAATTTTACCAAGTTCAATAACAAAAGCTTAGAAGATTTTGCTGGTTATAAAGTTTTTCTTTAATCTCGCTTCGTTGTAATGACGAATGTACTGTGCGCTGTGCTCAAAACAAATTATTGACACATGGCTTTAAACATTTCAATACAACATTTAGGACCTGCAACTTGCGGTCAACGCACTAATACCAAAATCACTCAGTGTATCCTAAACGCAAAAAAAAAAAACAATCAGTTCCCTCATAAAAGGAAGCTGCCAGAGTTGTTCCCGCTTTGATAGGTTATTTTGGGCGATTTATCTCTCTGAATCGGCCCACTAGACGAGATAGCGGCTTAAAATCGTTTTTTATCTCTCCCGGAGCGATACCCGGTCAGAACTAAGGCCGAGTTTTCACTATGGTATATAATATTATATTAACATCCCGAGATATAATTATAAAATGCAATTATTTTCACACTACAATATAAAATACAATAATACAATATAAAAATTTTGCTAGTTCCGTTGTCAACACCGCTAAGCAATAAATAAATGTGTATCCAATTCTGTGAAGTTTAATTACAAATTTTTTATCCTTTCTAACGTGTCTCGGGATGTATTACATTTCATGGTGAAAAAGATCTAACAGTCTCGTGGCGGAACACGTTACTTCATTTTTAGGAAATGTTTTCAGTACAATACTTTTGTACTATCTACCATTCACGAAAATCCACTTATTGACGGGTGTCGTTTATTGCTTTGAAATATGGTTGATTATGTGTATTTATGCCTTAAACAATTCTACCAAAAATATATATTTATAATCACAATCTTACAAATACAAGCCTCATAATGCTTCCTCTGGGTTAGGCTAATTGGTGTGAATGTAAGAAATATTAATTAATTTTTTCTCTGTAGTTAAATTAGAATGTTAGCAAGTAGTGAAATGAAATGTAGAATATTTTCCTTTCCTTGTAGAAATGTTAAATGGATATTAATTCTAATCATCACATTTTCTAAGTTCATACAACTAGAACATCTTACTCTTCGATTTAAAACACACATAAAAGAATTAATAAAGGAAATCTAAATTGTGGGCACAGCCTACCATTTTTTGAAGCGCTTCATAGTATTTTTTAACCCTTATAAGTTGTTAAAAGTCGGGATCTGTTGCTAATAGAAGATCTATTAAACATGTAATGTGATAGTAGCATAGGTCTGTTATCTTAGATTATATTGTTATCTAAAAAACCCGCTGAAATCTGATAAAATGGTATGAAGCTTGTATTCATACCAAAGTTTGTATGAGAATCTAAGTAATATACAAAAAGAATTGAAATCCACCAAAAACATTTTCATGTAAAATGTCGCTAAGACGAGAACATTCACACTGTCAATAAGTTATCAGATCTCATTTAAAGCTAAGCTTCTAGCTCTACACGGTCTATCTCTATTAAGCCTAACTTCACAGATTAAACACATAAGCTATTACATGCCTTTGACATCTAGAGTGACACAAACAAATGAACATACATATTATGTTTTTTATAAACAAAATCTTTATTTACGTAATCAGAAATGATATAACAGCCTGTTAATAACATTAAGTGTAAATATATTCTTTTGAAAACATACTTTCTATTAATATCAGTATCATTTTAAACTGAATGGTATCAATTTTACATACCTATATTTTTAACTGGAAATAGCATTGTTCGTCTATTTGGTACGTTTCTAGGAATAAACAGAAGGCGGTTTGTGACACATACACAGTACCAATAAATAGTAGAAGAACATAGGTAAAGCTACTTTTTTGCAATATATGATATATAACGACTGTAATTAGAATTAAAAGTTCTGAATAACTGAAAATATTTTAAATACAGCACAGGTAAAGAATTCAAAAAACAAGACATAGTACTATCCAAATCGATAAATAAAACAAATCCTTCAAGTGTTCATTATAAGTACGCGCCTGTAAAGGGTCCAAGCTGGGGCCTACAGATTAAATTTCCGCCGAGTTCACTTTTGTTCTAGAATTCCCTTTACAACCCTTTACAAAAGCCGATGTGACACTAGAAAATTAAAGGCCCCTTCGTACGTTTCCTTCAAATGGTTAAACGATAGTATAAATATTACGCAGTAGGCAATAAACGCAAACGTGCCGGCTACGATTGGTTGCATGAGAGGAGTGGCGGAAATTGTCGTGTGTTGCGCTGACACACGACAACTGTGTGTTAAATTAAATGTGGCTTCACTACTATACCACCACCTGAGGATAGAATTATTAAATTACGCACAAATTGAGTTAAGCAGTTATGCTCCATTCACCGAGAATCTAAATTTTCGTGAAAAAAGTACCAAATAGGTTTCCAGATCAAATACTCTGACAGTCACAAGCGTACACAAGTTTATATTGACACAATTTAAAAATACGTTCCAACTTCTCATCGAGCAATAGTGATACGACGTATTCGTTTTTCATGGACGTAGGCTGTTAGCCTCAGATGGTTCTTATAGTCTCCGCTTTATCGAAACGCGAGAACGACTGGCAAACAATTAGGATTTTTTGTCGTGGGTGTAGTTACAAACATACTAATCTAATATGTGTATGTATATGCCCAAACTAAAAAAAAATCTGCAGATCGTAAAAATTCAATATATGTCCCGTATCATATTCAAACTAGTGATCCGTGGTGTAGTAAACGATCACTCGACCGCTGAGCCAACTGTATCTTTTATCTATTAGGTATAAGTACGAGCACTGGAGGCTCGTAGCAGAAAACGATTTGCGCGTATTCGCTGTTCGTGCTGTGAAATTTCTCATAAAATGGTTATTTTTTCATACCCCAATAATAGTGGACTGTATAAATGTTTTAGCTGGTTGTTTAATATTTTGATGCTTCAGACTGACAATGGGATAATAAAATTCCTTTTCAATTAATGTAATGCAGATACAACGACTACCAACGTCTTGGTGTTTCGGTAATCTGAATCTGAACTAAAAATCCCTTACAAATCCTGAAAATACCTTCAGAAGCACGCGTGAGGTCACACATTTGTAGGAAATAAGTCTTGTCGTCGGCCAGCTTTCAAAGCTGGCGACGAGATCAGATACACCGATAGACACAAATCATCAAGCAAGCGCAGTCCCATACTACAAATAGGAAAAATACATTTTAATGGGTTCAAACAATATTAGTAAATGTATTAGCCATCCCTTATTTCATGACCAGTCTAGTATTATGGACCAGGGTCAGTCTACTTTGTACACTTATACTATGGTCGATCTCAGCAGGAATGCTGAGCGCGCGTTTGTCTCGTATGAATCTGAAGTATTACACGACCCGATCATCGTATTCGGAGCTTCGATGAGTTTCCGGCCCGCTCGTAAATGGACTAACTATGTAACAGTGAACATGGCATGTAGCAGTTTAACGGTCGCCACGTCCTGCATATAGTTTGAATTCATAAAGGATTTCGACGAATGGAGTATGCGGTGATGCGAGCTATAATGGATGTTTCAAATTTTTACGAAAACAAACCAAACCAAACGTATTTTATGTGTAATGGGCACCTCATAAAATTTTGTGATTTGTGTGCAAAATATTTTTTACTTTTATTTTAGATGTTCCCAAATATTCATAAATATTTAAATCTTATTGTGTATTCTTCTTTTTCGTAAGTATCTATGAACACTGAAACATTATATACGGCTTTTTCATATTGTGTTTCGGTGTTCATCCTAGCCAGGCTGAGGTCGGTAGGGGTTAATTTTAAAAGTATTTAAGCGCGACAAGCTACAGGTTCAATATTTCTTACTAACTTCAGTAGCACTTTATGGGATTCCCAAATTCTGCTAAAACAAAGATACAGTCTTAAAAATCTTATGTCGCCCGTACACTCACGTTTTCCTCAGTAAAACACTTTGAAAAACTTCCAAGCTGTCTTCCTCGTGCTTAAGCCGCGCCCATTACGCTTTATCTCAGATGAGACTTAAAACTTTTAGCCGACTAAAAGTTCTGACCTACTTAATACTGAGGCCTCTCAGGTAATTTCTATTTGATAACGAATTTCTAACTTAATGACATTTAAAGTGCATGGATATCACATGTATAACTGTGATACTTATTACAAAATGATATTGAGTAAGTATCAAAAGTCCGTGAATCTGTGCCCTCATTAAATTTAATTTATATACATTTATAATACATATCTGTATCTCCGTATCCCACTATACATCTCACTATATAATATTTAATTATCATGATCATCATTTTAGTTAAGAGATACCCACATTTGGATGTAGACCTTCCGCAAATATCTATACACTAATAATTACTGCCTGCTGGCATCCACCGTCATTCTCCCATTGTCGTTGTTATTTAACAGCTAGGGGAGTTTCTAGGAGTTTATAATTATAATTAAAATTGGAATACTCTTTTATTAATCAATGTAATTTAGTAGAATTTTTCTTTGTATCGAAAATCTTGAGATCACAATATTTTTGTCGTCCGTATTTTATACCGCATTAAATTTAATAAAAATCAGATGTAGAACAAATACTGAATGGAAAAGTTGGTGTGTGTATGGCCTAGCTATACCAGTTCCTCATTGTTTGAAGACACCTATATATCACCAACTAAATTCCGAAGCAGTGAAAAGAAATTATTTCTCTCATTCAGCAATTGTCAGATTCTCGAGACATTTTTATTGTTTTGCTGAAATTAGTCTTTGGGTAATTTTATTTGTTGAACACGGAATTCCATCTAGGAGTTCGAGCGAACGCACTTTTATGTTTTACGATCCATTAAGTTTAATGCAGATCGCATTGTGATTCGTGTTTATTCTGAACCGGATGTAGATTCCCATTGTTATGCACATGGTGATAAAAAGATGTAATAAAATGATAATATAAGTATTGCAAATCGTCTTTTGACTCCTAATTCTAAAAGTATTTTCAAATTAAAACGAATAATTTGAATACGTTTTTATTAATCTTAATATACCTATACAATAATTATTTAACTTAATATAACTATATATCTATCTTAAAATAATAAACTATTTTTGGGATTTTTGTAAACTTATAATATCGGTAAAAATAACCGGCGTAACAGAAATAGCTCTATACAAAAAGATCGGTTGTCAGTGTTAACTTATTTGGTCGCCAAAACTTATCCGCATCGAACGATAATTCAATAATTAATTGAGAATAAACCAATATTATATTTGTGAATTTTCGTGATGTTAATTTTTTTTTTAAATACAACTGTTATTATAATAGAAACGCAAAAAAATAATGTGATGCCGATATAACGTGTGTTTGTTTTTAATTACTAACGGCCGTCGAGGCGGAATCGCAAATACATATATAATATTATGAGATAAATACACCTAGAACTTGTCATCTGAATCGTTCATGAGTGAGACAACTAGGAAGATCGCTGGATGCTAGAAGCACAGGATCACTCAGGGTGGAGATCCTTGGAGAAGGCATATAATAATACTAACATATATAATAATAATAATAAATAATTCTTACAATAATAATTACACCAATTACCCTAGCCCAAAATAAGCTCTGTAAGGCTTGTATTATGGGATCTGGGAGTAACGGATAGACATACATATATTATACATATATAAACAAATTTGATAGAAATATATTATAACAACCATGACTAAGATACAAATGCTCGGATTCATCACGCAAACATCTGCCCCGGGACTCGACCCCGGGAGTCAGGGATGGCGACACCCTGAAACCGGTATACCAACCACTCGAATACGGAGGTCGCAATATGGTATTACGAAATCAAGCTAATGATCATACGGATAAGTATATTTAAATTTGTATGCCTAGAGGGATAAAGTATCATATAAGGGATAATGTCTTAAGTCACGAACAGCTTATAAATTTCTAATCAGAATGAAAATCTGAGGAAATAAAATATACCTAATAAATGAAGAATCATTTATTCTCGAAGAGGTATAAACCAAATATAAGTTTATTGAATTTGAAATTGTTTGGTTATTCGCAGCAGAAGCTACTGAAATAAGTAAGTATTGTGTTCCATTTCAGAAAATATACTTTTTGGATCAACCGACATCATCTGTAAAATTAGTTTTTATAATTTAATTATATATATTTTTGGTGATGAAATGTTGGAAACTCACGTCTCATTATCGAGATCCAGTTGTTAATTAGTAATGTTATGTACGGATCGCCGAACTGTAGAGGATCTAGAGATGTTGCTTTCGGTGAAGTTTGCAGGATGTATCATACACAATAATTTTATATATAGCCAATGATTTGTGTATTCAATCATGAGTTAGTTATCGCACTAGCTAAAATTCAACCAATTGGTGTTATTTAATTTGTCGCATAGTAACAACGAGGAAGAAATGATATCGTTCCCCGCTTTGAGACAATTTCTGGCAACTGAAATACAAACAATTACCGTTTCGCACTTTCTGTATGATCTGTTCGTTAACAATTTCGGGAAATATATTGTTATGAGATAAGTATGTACACGCAGAGCTATAATAAAAGACCTTAGATATTTTTATCTAAATTTAATAGATCCGCGCAATGTGACTTACTAAGTATTCATCAATTCATCTTATAAATAGACTGTGCAGAAGTCATTAACTGCTTATTGCTGAACTGCAGCTATTCAAATGTGATGTGATTTGGAAGCAGTCCACGGCGGAACGACCAGATCTAGTACCATTAGGCAACGACCAGTTTAATCTGGCACACTTCGTCAGCTCCAAACGATCGATAAGTTGTTTCTAGACCGAAACTGCGCGGGTCAGGTTAAGATGGGCGCGTTATACCTGTGAGAGAACAGTGATGAGCCAACTAGCTGTTACGTATCTCAATGGGGGGCTGTTAGCGTTAAATGGTGCCTACTGAACGAAAAAAGGCGTGTACTGAAAAAAATAATTTAGCAAAGGTACTATTATCGATAAATTAGAAATGAAAAACTCTTAACTTTTGAAAAATGTATATAATATTTTTATGAAAAAGAAGTTTAGTCTCAATGATAAGATGTTCAAGAATTAGACTAAGTACAAGTCGGACTTGCTCACTCACAAGTTATTGCGATAAATTAATAATATTTTACAATTTTTTATGATGCAATTGAAAATTTTGGGTTTTCTGATATTTTCTTACTTGTGCCAAATGGTATTGCTAGTATTCTCGAGTGTGACTCAGCCAGTTAACAAGGCCACAGAGGAAGTAAAATTCTGTAAGTTTGTCATCTTTTTTAACAAACTGTAAAACCTCTGTTCGTTATAAAGAAAAGAAGTTAACAAGATCTCGACAGGTCCTAGTTGAAAAGACAAAGTTGCAGACGTAGCAACTTGCCAGACAAGAGCTACAAGGCAACTTCGCACACGCACCCTTGCAGAGTTAATGCCAATTATGAAATATATAATGAGGTGGAATTTAACGGAAGATTGAATCGCGCTAATGAGCCCCTAGCTCTCTGTAATAACATTGAATTATGCGCTATTAATGTTAAGTCCGGATTTAGGTGCTTTCATTTGGCGCGAAATTATTTTGCGGAACAGGTAATGACGGATTTACGGCGAACATCCGCGGTGCAGAGTGCGTGGAACGGTTTACGATAAAAAATAATTTACTGGGGCTAGCGATTACGTTTTAAATTCTTATAAGAACATTTCAGATTTCATGGTTGATAAACACAGTATAGATATAACTTACGCAACTCAATTTCTATCTACGATTATCTTCAAAATTTGTGCCGTTTTCACAAAATGTAACATTGATCATACGAATTATGGCGCCCTCTGTATGGTGCCGCTCTATTTCTTCGCACACATAGATATCTTGAAGTCTACCAGAATTGATGCCAGAAAGTCACTGTTCTGAAAATACTGATAGAAAGTTGATGGAGCAGCTTCGACACTGGCCAGTTACACTAGTTTTTCGAATTGCGACTGAATCTTCGAATTCAAAAAATTAATATGGCAGAATATACTTATTTATAAGTCAAATAGGTACAGTGACGTATATTATATTGTACTTATAAAAATATAATTATTACAGGCCACATATTATCTACATATACTACGCCGATAATACTTGACATGAAAGTCAAATAATTACATGATTTTATTTAACTAAGTATTGTCAGCAGTACATATAGAATGTAGTCTAAGGCTGTCTGTACAAAAGTGTCTCTAGGGATTCGTATTTATTGTGTTTTGCGTATTGTCCGTCGCTATCCTAATCAATCAATCAACTAATACTGAAGTTAAATTTGTTTCTGATATTCAAACACATACGAAAGTGCTTACATATTATTTATGAATGATAAACAAACAAATATTAGCTTACCGAGTTGACTGCAGCCATCAGAACGCGTCAGCGTCTCTCCAATCTGTTTACTCTTCCATTCTGTAACAATAAAAATATGTATTATTAGCCAATTCGCAGGAGTATGTGATATAGGAACAAATAAAATTATAAAGTTCCGTACATACAATGTTACTTACTAAATATATATTTTTGTTAAATTTACGAAATTTAGATATACGTGTGCTATGTGAACCAATTCATGTAAAGTAATTTATATACCCTATATAAGACTATGAAAAGAAATATTGACGTCTGGCGAATATTATTTATTTTTAATTTATTTTTATTTCATCCTCAGAATTCATATTTATCCTCATGGAGGGGCACGAGCCTACCTGCTATGTTACGATGATTAGCACTTAGTCTAATCATCGCTAGCAGCTAGCTAACTTGCTAGAGCTGGCTCAGTACAGATTAGTCAACTGCATACTCGTATATCTGCACACCTTTGAATGTCTTCATAAATGTATACAGGTTGGCTCACGAAGTTTTCCTTTACAATAAGAGCGTCAGACAAATGTATACATGAAATTCAAGAAACTAAAAACTCATTGGTGGTCTGATCTACCATGAGCTTCACGATTCGTACGTTTCGTATCATTCGTGTTCGTTTCGTTATTAAAATCGTTTCGGTGTCTAATGGTAATGTAAGGAAATGATTCAAAATTGAGGAATCTTTCCCATATATTTCACTCTAACAAAACGAAATAAACGAAATATCATGAAATTACGTAATAATTACCATATATTTAATTATAAAGAAATGAAATCAAATGCCATGAAAATTATTTTGGCTAAATGCTCAGGTACGTAACCATTCCAGCATCGACGCTTCAATATTATATTTATATTCCATCTATTGGAAACTTTTTAATAAGTCAATCTAGGTTCGCTAAAGTACCTTTCCATCAGTATTTATTATTCATTAATGATTTATTAGACCTTCAAAGGAAAAGCTATTCCTTGGATACGGCAAAGAGATCGTTAATGTCAGTCGTAAAGTAAATTAGTCTAAAGCAATATTGCAAATGGTTCTGAAAGCGGCCCGTTATTGTTGTTGTTGTTGACATCTTGTATGTACCCTGACTCAATGCAGTCTCTGATACTAATGATTGCCAAGGGTTGTCGCTTGTGCCAGAAGTATAATTTACCTATATAAATAATAAATACTGCCCTAATTTGATACTGTCAAAACCTAAATAGTTTACAAAATGTTTGAAACATTAAGAAACAGTAAAAAATTGAAAAAATAAAAAATAATAATATGATTGTACTTGTGAAAAAATTGTAATCATAAATAATTTATATGTATAATAGAAATAATGATAACAAATTGAAAATAATAATTGTAATAATAAAAAAGAAACTATCAATAACTAGCTTAAACAATAAGCAATAAATTCTAATGTAATCAACTTAGTATTTAAACACACAAATGTAAATACTAATCATAGATACTAATTAAATATTGTTAGTCTTAAGGAATAATTAGAACATAAATATAGATGGGGCTATGACTGTGGGGGACAAGACCATCTGTCCCCACAAAACAGAGAACAATACCTTTCTTCTGATCGACAAATGATATGTTACTTGTAGAATAAATAATATATAAGGAAATGTAAAAAAAAAGACTAACACAAACAAAAAAGAGTGTGACCAAAGAGTCCGCAGAAAACCAAAAAATAATTAAAAAAAAAATCTAAATAGTAAATAATAGGACAAACATTTATAATTGCCTTTCTTTTTAGTAGTTCTGATTTTATATATTTTTAAATTTAAGACAGATAAATTATTTATTTTTACATTTCAATTGTTAATTGCTTTTGAATATCACCATTTGTATATTTGAATTTTAAAATGCAAACTCAAAAATAACTTTTTGCGTCAGAATTTTGTATTTAATTGGATGATTCTTTCTGAAAATGAATATATTTTTTTACTTCTCATATTCTAAAAGTACGTCAAAATAGTCTTACAAAGCGGGACCAAAGTGATCACTACAGTGTAAAAAGCAATCGGTTTTTGAGTTTGCTTCTAGTGGCTGGAATAATTTCAAGTTGAGATTATTTCTTTTAACATTATTCTGCAAAAAAAAAAACCTAATTGAACAGTCAAAATATTTGGTCAGGGTTTTATATTCAAGTATTTTGTACCTATACTGTTTGTAAATTAATAAAATATTAAAGTAAATTAATTAAATTAATAACATGAAGAGTGGGCTGCCAAATTATATGTCGCTTTTTTTTCAGAGGGTCGAAAATAGCTATAGCAATAGGATCGTGGAAACTATAAGATACTAAGAAATCATCCAACAAAATTGCTATTTCTATGGAAATATTTTTTTTTTTAAAAATGTTTTAATATTTCATATATGTAAAATGAGAAGAAATTTTCCCAAACCTTATAAATTGTTTTGTCGCAAAGACAATGACGCCATTTTAGTACAGAATATGGTGCCATTCTGCTTTTCGCAGTTTACTCTACCCTAATTTGTCTATAGAATATTAACACGACTTTACCTTTTTTTTTGCGGGGGGCAAATGCTCCTTGTGCACCGTGTCACCGCGCTGGCTAGGCGCGGCCGTGTGTGGGGCTCTTCGGAAGAGGACCGGCCTACCCACTAAAAACCCCCCGGTGTCCTTCCTGCCCATAACGGGGCGCGTGGCGGAGTGCGCTTTCGCGATGCTACCGCCACGAGAAAAAAAAACTACCTAAATAAATTATTCAAATAAATTTTAGATTTTGTGTAAAAACGAGAAAAGGAAAGAGTTGAAATAATTGGATTAATTTAATAATGTCCAGTAATTGTGAAGATTTGTTTAAATTATTAAATTGCCAATTTTTTTTTTGCACTTAAAGTGAAAATTTCATTTGTCACTTAGGGATTAAAAGTTAAAAACCTCATATTAATCTTTAAACTACCTCAATTATATATTGGTTCTCTTTATCGACTGGTTGTAAAATATACTATTAAAAGAGATTTTACTTATTTAATACGTAATTATTGCCTGCTTATAAAATGTATCAACTCCAGAAACAATATTTTAAGGTGTGCTTAGTAACATAATACGAACTTAATCAAATAATGTTGGAAAAATACCAACGTGTACTTACGACAAAAAAATATAAGCAACACGTAATTCGTAACACAACACCAACCCAATTACCTCGTAGTCCACGCAGAAATAATTAACAGTCGCTAAAATTAGTACCATATTTTAAAGTTGTGACAGCCCTACGCTCAAATAATAATTACAAGCAGAGGAAATACTACCCAAATACGACAGCATAAGTCACAGAATCAGTCATCGGGAGCCGCAAACAGATATGTCTCGCGACAAATAGAACGCTCGCATTCACAGTCAGTGGGGCAAATGTCCAAGTCCATTAATAAAATTGAATCAGACGGACATTCCGAAGTACAATACGTGCACAACTTGGAATAAATAAGACTGAAGATATCGAACATGTGAAAACTGGTGACTTTAGCCTTTAAATGAGGGGATTTGTCGATCCCTCGTTGTGAACCGCAGACGTCCAGGCGACAGAGACTATCGTTGACATTAAAAAATATAGAGCACTTCGCATTCCTTCACACCTTCCTGACACTGACAGAGTAGTATTCGCTCTTGAATAAATTGTTGGAGCATGCACCTCTATATATCTCTAACATTTTTATTACGTGTGACAATGTGTCTAATGAAATAACGACACGTTACCTATTTAAAAGTCTAATTATTTCAATATATGCGTACAACACATAAAACCTGACTGAAGTAATACTGGAGAAACTTGGAATACAGACTGCTAGCCAAAAACTGCGAACACAAAGTAGGTAAGAACATTAAAATATGTGTCCGCTTTCCGACTTCAAAGGGACCTTGATTTTTGCATATTTATTAATTTTCCTTGTGGCGCCGCAGACGGTTGGAAAATTGAAAATATTTAATTGGTTCGATATCCCAAGGCACTGGAGCAGAACAATATTTTTTAATTACGCCGCTTAGCGGACTTAAAAATGAATGCTTTTTAAGGGAATCCTTTAGGGGCTGCGCGGAGGGCAGGGGGGTGTAATAATATCATTTGTTACAGGGATCCGTGCCAGCGGTGGACTACGGAAGATTGATGCGACTCGGCTTAGGGCACCTACAGTAAAATGTTATTTATAAGGCCGGTTTATAAAGAAAAGTTTGAGCATTCATTTGCTTTCGATTAAAATTAACCCACAAGTCTTACCCAGCAAAGAAGAGACAAGTTACGAGTTTTGAGTATTGTGAAAAGTAATATCATAAATAGTAGTTTTATTGGCAACAGTTTTTTTTATTTTATTAAAATATATGCTGATTATGAGGGGAATGGAAAAAACATATTTTTTTATCATTTCCATATTTAATTTTTTAAGAATGTTTGTTAATGTCCCACTATTCTCATTTCACATCTAGGGAAAGATGCACATCGGTTAATATCTTATTTATGGATATATTTAATTAATAACATTATATAAATATAAAATAAATAGCATCCAAGGCTTATTTAAGACCGTTATTTTTTAACTTTTTAAATGTTTCTTTTAACGTAAGGTGTAATAAAGGTACTGTTGTTTTAAAAAAAGCTATGATAAAATACTATTAAATATAGTAATATACTCATTAAATATAAAACTCATAACAAATGTCATATATCTTAAATATTCAAGCTGCAATTCTCAAAATGAACAAAAAAAAGTAGGTTGCGCTTCTTTTTGAGATTTTGATTTGTTATAAACATAGTTGCACATGTTGCCTAAAGATCCAATGATAACTCGAAAGTTACACTATAGTGGAATCATAGACTTACCAGTTTTATTGGCCACATTAAATTTTAACACCAGCTCGAGACATGTCTCGATATCCCAACTTATTTCGTTTGCAGGTGTGTAGAAACAATACCTCTTTCTCCAATCCTGGGACCAGAAAGTGCAGGCACTTTAATTACTTTCACAAGGAGGTCGATATTTTTGATTGTAGAATCAAAAAAATCGACCTCCTTGTGAACCTCAACAGTTTTAGAGCGGCCGTGCATCGTCTTATTAAATAGATGTAAGTATCTTTAATTTATAATATAAATTTATGTTTCCATGCAAAATAATATATCGTTTTGTTGAGTGTACGAGTATTATTGTGTTTAGAACATGTATATTTGTATTTCGACGACCTCCATAGTCGAGTGGATAATACACCGGTTTCAAGGTGTCGCCATCTCTGAGGTCCCGGGTTCGAATCCTGGTGGGGCAGATTTTTGTTGTGATGAATGCGAGCATTTGTACCTTAGTCATGGTTTGGTAATATATTTCAATAAAAAATATTTATATATGTATGATATATGTATCTATCCGTTACCCTTTTTTTATTTTTTATTAATGTCTGGAAAATGCGTTACGCATACCCCGCGCCGCGGGAACACCGCGGGGTTATGTCGGACTCTCCCGCCGCTGGGGCCGAGTGCCAGCCAAGTGCGCGGCCTACCGACTAAAAACCAGACAATGCCAGGGACAGGGACGCCTTGGCAGGAGCGCATCAATCGTCGACGCATCCTCCACCTCATCAGACGAGGAGGAAGACACGTCGAGGAGAGCAGCATCACTGCCTGACAAGGTCATAGGAACACTTACGTACACTTCCACGACCTCGTCGGCGTCATTGGCTCGCCCGCGGCGAGCCCCTCTCACCCCCCCGTTTTGCTGGGGGGCCGTCGATCCCCCGGGACATCCAGGGGATCGTCGACTGACGGCGACCTTTGAATAGCAGGAATCAGCCTTCCCGGGCCTGGTCCCCGCTGGTCACTGACAGGAGGAAGGAGGCGAGCGAATTCGCGCCTCCTCCGCCCTGCACGCCTGATGTCTATCCGTTACCCTAGATCCCATAGCACAAGCCTTACAGAGCTTAGTTTGGGCTAGGCTAATTGGTGTAAGTGTAACAAGTATTTTTTTTTTATTTATTTTTGCGTGTATGAATATAAAGATTACACGTTATTGTCATTTTGTTGCGTGTATTGTTGTATATAGTATTGTGTAATTATTAGTGAAAATGTTTACGTAGACCTTATGTGTACATACATTTTGGTTTATGGTCTCGATCTGAATGTTAATTTATTAATTGTCTATATATGTTATGTCATGTTGATTGTAAGATTGTAACCTGTAGTATGTACTTAATAAAATAAAAAATATATATTTCTATTCTGTAGAAAATTGTTCTTATGTTTTATTGTATAGTTTCAATATTGAATTAATACATAAGAGTGTGAACCAGGGAAATGGAAGTTAATACTTTTAAGCTACACTGCAATAAATAAACCAGAAATCTCTAGAAGATTTTTTGGGAAACCTCTTCAACGTTTATCGATCTGTGCTAAAATTAATTTAATTCCTAATATTCTGAAAAAAAAAACAAAAAACATTATGTTAAGTACATAAGTTCGGCTCGTAAAGTTTATGTTGTGCGATAAGGGTCCATAAAACGGAGATAATATACGATTATTATTATTTGATGATCCATTGCTTCGTGTAAACGAAGTAACATTGGTGATGGAAGATTGCACTTCTATGTCTAAACACATAAAACATTGTTTCTTCTTATTGTCACAACTCTCCTATAAGTATACACAAACAAACTAGATAGTACGTTTATTGCTCTGACTCGTTAACTGAGCATTCACAGGTATGCCGTAGATACACAGGAAATAATTGTGATAAAGTATTTTAAATAATAGAAACCTGACTACTTACTATAGGTATTTTAAAGATGCTCAAAGTCAGCCAAAGGGCCAAGGAGAGGATAATGCTCGGAGTTTCTCTACGTGATAAAACCAGGAATGATGAAGATCAGAAGATCCAAGGTTTCCGAGATAACTCGAAAAATTTCAAATCTTAAGTAGCAGTCCTCCAGTGGTAGATATATTCTGGAATCCCCGGTGTTGAGAGGCCTCAATGGTGGATTGATTTGAACACCGCAGGACGGCACTTGATGTTAGCCGCGCAAGATCGATTGGTGTAGAGATTTTTAGACCTATGTCCAGCAGTGGACGACTCTCAGCTAAAATGATGAACGCGTAATTTAGCAATTAAATACAGTTTACGTAGTTCGATAAATATTAATATTCTACTCATTTAGCTCAATAGCTTGTCACGTAAGCACAGCTTCCATCATACTTGTACTTGCGGTTCATACTTATTTGGATGTGCCTGATTTCTTTTTCTGATTCTATAATAAGTACTCTTATGTAAATATATATGGAAGCGTCGGTGGCGCTGTAGTTTCGGCACTGGTCTGCGATTCGGTTGATTCGGGTGACTCAGGGTCAATTCTGCCATGTGTCAATATGTTTCTTGTTTCTCGTATTCATATCTTTATCTGACGTTCCTATGGCGAAGAGGCAACCCGCATACACTTGCAAAGCAACTGAAATATATATGTATGTAGTCAACTAAATCAAAAACGCTGGGCCCGCGTGGTTGACGAAGGCCTAATCGCCTTAACATAGTAAGGCTAGGGTGGGATGATTAAACATGCTTGGAACAGGTGACAGTTGTATGTTATTCTTCCTAAAGAATAAAGTCTAATTGTATTAATTTACTAGAAGAAGAATCTGAGTGTTCTCAACAAAAAGATGCGTAAAGTTATACCTTATGTTAACATATCTCTATCTCTTTCAATTGTCTGTCAATAGGCTATAATTTCAATTGTAAAAACTTTAATTAATAATGATGTAATTTATATTATTCAGAATTAATCAATTTATAAATATGATAATATTCTTGAGTTGTAACTGAAATTTATAATGTTAGTTATAGTAGCGTTAATTTTCTCATTTGTCGCGCTTGATTTCAATAACATCGTCATGTAGATCTCACTCTTATTAATAATATAAATATTCACACATCTTTAGTTATAGACTTCTGATATGACGAGTTATAGATTTGTGTATTAAGTGAACTAACTCTAACATTTTAAAAATATATTCAGCTAGATTATTAAAAATTCTGAAATGTCTCCATTTTAATTAAAGGACTGAATTCAGTGCAATTTTCATAACGAAGCAGGGAAATGAAATAGCAATCTAAGATTACTCGAGGAGATTAGTCCGGTAAGCGAATAAAGTATCAAGAAAGTGCATTCCACAAGTAGTAGCAATAACTTAAGGAAACCATCCGACGCTATCTTCCTATATTTTTATATTAACATAGACATAGACGAATGAGGGCAGCTGATACTTATATCACTTCACCTAGAAGGAAGATTTTATTATGGAAACGGTAGAATCTATATCAAGAAAGAAATATTACCAATTATTTTTTCACGTGAACGCTTATATTATGACATAATCAACTTATTTCTTAAGTCTTGTGGATTTTACGCACCGGTAGAACTGTTATATCGTCAGAATTTATGATGTGTATGCTTTGCAATATTTATAAAAACATAGAAAGATATCATCTTAGGCTGACCGAGGTGAATTAAAAATATCTTATATTGACATTTTTATACTATAATTAATTAATTTGAGCAATTTTTATTTCATGAAAGTATGTCAATATAGAGTTATGACGTTGCTGTGTTTCAAATGTGGAGCGTTTATGAACAATCCGCGACAGCGCCGCAAACATGTTGATGTATCTGTATAAAGTAATAAGCGCAGGTATACTGTTGGTTCTACAGTATTTTTTAGTTAAAAGGATTCTCTTATTATATATAGATTAAAAAAAATGTCATTTACCCCATTGAATCACGGCATATGTCAATTTTACAATATATTTATTACAGGGCATCAAATTGAGAAGGAAGTTGACTTTGAGAATCAATTCCGCATTTCTGCAATTGTATATAGTTCGAAATCCCTGATACTATTAAATTAATTACACAGGATAGTGAAAAATTACCAAAGTGATGCAAAGGAGACGTAATGGTTTCTATGATTATGTATGAGAGTGAATGGTAGTTTCGGCAATAGTAGGATTAGAATTGAGTTTAGTGTGGTGGAAATGAGAGCTTTTAGAGCAATGGTGCTGAAGTGATGATGATGCATAAATTGGGATAAGGTAAATATGCGGCGTGAATGAAAATGTAGTAACGAAAATCGGGAAGAGAACGCTTAGATGGTTAAGACATGTAGAAAGGGTGGTGGATAAAATACTGACGAATGAAAGGCAAATACGAAGGGATGTTAGTAGAGGACGACCTAGAAGAACGCACCTGGTCGAAGTAGGCAATATCCTTAAAAAAGACCGGTCCAAAAGTAATCAACGAGAATGCAGAAAGTATTAATGGTACCTGGTCGAAGTAGGCAATATCCTTAAAGAAGACCGGTCCAAAAGTAATCAACGAGAATGCAGAAAGTATTAATGGTAGTTGAGGAAGTTCGGGAATTATATTTGGAACGTAGCAAGAAAAATGAGAAGGTTCATGGGAGAGTGGTGTCTAAGTATATATATGTTTGTATGCAAAGAATATACAAGGCCCTGTTCTGACACATCTGAATATACACGACGCAGGGTCAACTATCAAGGGTCATCTATTGCAAATAATATAGACAAAAAAGTTCCTCCAATTAGTACATATCTAAGTATATATGCGTGTTTAATAGAACAACATTTCAGGATAATATTTTTTCAAGAAGTTTAAATATAAGCCGTCTCTTTAAAGTATGTCATTTTTATGCACATGCCGTTTTTTAATTTAGCTCGCTTTGAAGAATATTTAGGAAGAGGCATTTAGCTTAATATCGCATTTTCTTATAACGGATGCCTTTTTAACGACGCGCAATCTTTTGGAGCTTGTTACTTATTATTTTGACGCTTATTTACATTAACTGAAGGGGAATTTTTCGACTTATTTCGTTTCGAAGAAGAAATGAGAGGAGTACTTGGCATAATGCGTAACGTCATGTTTTATAAATTGAAATTTCTATTTCTTATTCTTCTTTTATACATTTTTGAATTTTTTTTAAGTCACTTAGATATCTTAATCTAGGTATATAAAATAATGTTACATAGCATCATGTGCTCAGAGTGATATTGAATTCATTCATAATACTTAATTTTATATCTTACTGTCCATTTATCATTATTCAACATACATTTTAATTGCATTTCTACTCAACTATCCAGTCGTCTATCTCCAGTTTCACCTTTGATGTTATATTAACAATGAATTAAATACAGTAGACATGACTCGGTGTGAGGTGGTCTCGCTTTTTCTATAAAATCATTAGCTTTGTATAGAATTTGTGAAATGAAATTGTATAGAATAGCTGAAAAGACTCACTTTTGTATATCTTAAAAGGATCAATCTAACTAAAAATGGTACACTTTCTCGACATCGAGATAATGCCAAATTAAATTTACAACGAGCCACACAACAAACAAACTATATCCGGCACTTGGAAAGATGAAATGGAGACGGTATTAAAATTCGAGAAACAAACAAGGACCGACTTGAATGGCCAAAGTCCATTAATAAAATTGAATTAGTGAGCGGTTTCGACGACAATAGCTCTTCACTGGCACAAAGTAATCTAACTAATCCAGGAGAAGACACAAACTTCTGTCTTATTGAGGTGCTTTTTTTGGATGTGATATTTGATGTTCGAAAGAGTTATATTTAAAGGGTTATTCTTTTATAAACAGAGTTAATATTGGCTTTGGTCTGATGATTTACAAAAAGTTGTTAAATATTTGCTACCTGTACCTTATCATATTTAGAAGTAACAGTTTTATTAGTAAAAAAATGTATTTAAATAAAAACATGGGACCTTTAACAATTGTCATACTGTCACGTAGCGGAAGGCTACGGAGCAAAATAGGGAAAGGTAAAAACAAAAAGTTAGATACAAGAAACTATTATATTAAAAGAAATATTATTACAGCACGGCTTAAACTTAAGAACTAAATTAAAATTACAAATAATAATAATAAAAATGGTAGAGAAGGGTAAAGGAAGGCGGTACCAGGCAGACAAAGTAGCAGCAGGCTGGTAGTTACGCAGCAGCAGGCTGGCAGGTGTGCAGTAGCAAGCTGGCAGATATTCAGCGGCAGGCTGGCAGGTAAAACTGTCACGTAGCGGAAGGCAGGTACTAAGCAGACAAAGTAGCAGTAGGCTGGCAAGTATACAGCTGCAGGCTGGCAGGTCGAAAACGTAAAAGGCTCGAAGAGGCAGCAATAATACGTGGCACAAATTTTTGAGGTTGAGATTCTTTTAGTGTAGTATACAGCAGAGTTTTCACACAGTACTTTTAGAGTTGAAGACTCTTATTTTCATAGAGAGCTTAAGGTAGTATACAAGGTAGTTTGTAGAATCAGAAGTAGAATGTCCGCCTAGAGACCCTGGACCACCTTTTATATTAGCCACATATGATGTTCTATAGTAAATACAAAAATTTAAAATTATGACATAAATTCATAAAAAGAGTCTAACATGGCATAAAAAATAATAAATAAATTTAAATTTAGATATTTGGAATTATGTGACGTCACGTCTGACTGTGGTCATACATTGTCAAAATCGAGAAAGTTACAAGTGTTCAGTCCAATAAAAGTGAAAGTTATAAACCAAATACAGTGCAATTTAGTGATACAACAATATTACATAATATAAGATGATTTATAAGTATTAAACGCATTTGTATACAGTTAAATTGGACATAAAATATTATTCTAAAGTTGAGACATTCTTATTTGTAAATATATGTACATAAAATAATAAATGTATCTATTAGTCCATCTATTAGTTTTCTAGTAGATTATGATTTATAGCTAATAGCATTTGCATAGTTATAACATATCAAGCATACAAACTTACAGTACTCACATTATCACACATTACACATTACCGACAGAATACAACCCATTTGCACATACAGTAATACTATACGCGATTCCCAATGGAATCAACACAAAGTTGTGATGGGCTTGGGTGTTAATAGATCACCTCTGTCCAGCTCGCTTAACACTAACGGCAGTGCTGTAGCGGAGTACCCCCAGTGTATCCTACATACAAGTTGGGTGTAGCGAGCACTTTCCTAGGGCAATCCATGCCGACTATCTAGAGGTGTTCAATATTCCCATACTTGAACTATGTATACAACATGCATGACACTATTTATCATAGAAATTCAGATGCGTAGAATGCATTAGCGTAGCTTGAAAACTAGCAGATGGGCAGATTTGCATTAAAAGATAACAATTTACTTATAATTGCGAGACCTAAGAAAATTCTAGAGCATTATAATAATATAGACGTTACAATACCAACTGTGATTTCTGTGAGATTTTATTGATATCAGTTTAAAAGTGCTAAGTCTTCAAAAAGCCATTAATTATTTGAAACAATCTCTGTGTTATCCTTAAGCCTGTACTAAACTATTTCGATAGATTAGTTTAACATAGCATTGTACTAAAAGTGAATAACGTTAATTATTTTTAAGCAATAGGGAAATAGAGATGTTATTTCTTTAAAAGACTAGAAATGGCTTATAATCTGGTACTTTTGAATAATTTCACGATTAAATGAATAATAATAATATATAAACTCTTTATTACACACAATATAATAAAAAAAATACTAGCAGGTACCAAGTTAATAATTCCAAAGGCGACTATCTCTCAGAGAGATTTCTTCCAGCCAACCCTAAAATAAATAACAGCATATTATAATAAGAAAAATTTTGTTGGAAAACACAAAAGTTGGCTATAATTCCATTCCACTTTGTTAATAATGACTGTGTAAGTGTGCGCTTTATAGATTCAAACTAAGAACATATTTTACATTCAAAAGTTAAAGGGCTGAAAAGAGATCATGTTTTTATATAAATAAAAGTATCGCCCGTTTTTTTAATGTGTATTTTTTTTATATACAAATGTTACTATTTATTGTTTTACATTAATCCAAATAAACTTAGAGACTAAACTTAATTCCCGCAGCTTGCAGGGTAACTAGTGCTCTCTGCATCAATGAATTGAGTTACTAGAGTAAATCAAAGAATCTAACGATAGCTTCTAGATTTGATTGCCGGGTTAGAAAAGTTTATGGCACTTTGTCAATTTCTTAGCTTAGAACTATGACTTAAACTGATACAAGTAGTAATTTTCACTTTATATTTGAAAGGCTAAATAATAAATAAACCTTTTGATATTCTGATTTTAACAATAAACTAAAGATATGAAGCTTTCACCAATTTATTTATTTAGTAATTAATAATCGTAACTGATTTAGTACTTTAGGCACTTTACAAAGATTTACTACATTTTAATGGGATAATACTAAATTTTACCTACCTATAAAATTTCGCGGTCGTGGCGGTGACGCATAGCTCAGAGCGCTGTGATACGCTCACATCTGCTGAACAGAACAACGAACCAAATTACACCGCCTCGCATACGTTAAGCAGGCATTGTTTGCCAATTTGCCGCGGGCGGGGCGAGACCTCACGATCCACTGTTCCTGACATAGTAGGCCCCTCTTATTCTCGAGACGCAGCTTACAAGTTTCGCGCGGTGTACGGAATGATTAAGCCTCATTGTGTGAGAAACGCACGGAACCGTCGGGGTTTTGTTTGGCCGACACAAAAAGGGTTTACGGGTCTTTTATATCTATGTATTTTTGACGAATAACTGCAACGTCCGCAAAGTGTGTCTATGTGTTGGAAACTGAATTAATGATGGATAACAATGTAATATGAGTAAACTTAATAATACAACGATTTACATAAGCATTGAAATTGAAAACACTGACGTTAGTTACTTGTAAGTGTAAAGATACAAAATGATAGACGAAACCGAATAATGTATGCTATAATAAAATTGCTGATTGAACTTGCTGTACGTGTATCAATTTATTAGTAGGTATTCAATTAAAACTCTGAAAGTTTAATATATTTATAGTTCAAACAGTTAGTCATTCGTTTCGACTCAAATAAAAATATACGCACTAATACAAATAATTTCTAAGTCCATCCTTTGAATCCTTCCGTATATACGAACCTTCATACACATAGCACTACTCGCTAGGGGTTAAAATCGCCCATATGGTTGGGGAATTCGCAATTACGACCACTATTATAACATTAATGGTCGGTTCAAATGGACCATAATAGTGTTAGCTGCAAACACTTGCCGTATAATAAAACTTGTTATTCCCAAACTATTTTTATTGAATCTGAGATTTTGGTGGTGTAGAATCAGTGGAAGTGTATTACTAATATTTCTATCAGTACCAATATTATAAATATTGACTGACAAATTAGCAATTTTTTTAAAAAGAAAATCTGTTTATTTAGCGACCAAAAAGAAAATACAAATTAATTGTAACACTTTAAAATACTCGTATTGTGTTAACGAAGAGGCACATACTCAACATGTATCGAGGTTTACGAGAATCGATTTTTTTCCCTTAGTGAAGTTGTTCCTTAGTCACTATGTTTTTATATTTAAGGACATGCTATTAGTGTATTAAGCGATAAAAGTTTTAATATCTGACTGGTGTACAGCGCATCATGCATCGGTAGAATGCATAAAGTTTTATGTCGCTACCAAATGCTGATATTAACACAATTAAGCGATTATATAAATCCTTAGATTAAGTTCCATTCTTAAGGAACGTCAAATTAAAATTAATGGCAAATACGAGTATTCATAATTACCAATTTTCACAATTTGAGAAGTATTTTGCAGATATAAAAACAGCTATCACACATTCCATCCATGCTTCCATTCAAGCCGTAGGGCCCTTAGGGCCAAGGCTAGGCTGAGTTTAGTCGGTAGGTCTGTGCGGTCGAGCCGCCTCGACAGTACCAGGAGTCCGACATAATCAACGCATCCCTGCTTGCCTGTTGCGTTGGTATCCATGATGGATTCTCAGCCTACTCTCCTGAGGAAAAAAAAAAATTCCATCCATCCTTCTGACCAAGGGTCAGGCTGAGTTTAGCCGGTAGTTCGAGCCGCCTTGATCTATTTCGAGTCCGGCATAATCACCGTGACACACATGAGGATTTTCAGCCTTCCTCTCCAATGGAAAAATAAACAACTACCACGTAGACCAAAATTTTCATTTATATATATATATAACTATATAGTATTGCATTAACCAAGCCAATCAAATGATTTTGCTAAATTGATGTAAGCTGAGTCTACTTGAAATACTAAGCATAATATAACGATTGCGGATCGTGCTTTTACAAATCAGTGTTATTTGCAGCAAATTTATTTCAGAGCAATTAAAAATACGAGTAGTAAGCCTGTAGTGTGTCACCGGATATTTGTATGGGAACGATTTTAGTAAGAAAGGTATTTATTAAAAATGAGCCTTAGGATTATTGTACAACATCTGAATATAAGCAAATATAAATTATTTTTTCTGTGTTATTTCCTAAGTCAATTGACTTAATGCAAGTTTTAATATCTTTATCAATAATATGAAATGACGCAAAAGTGGAAACGGAAATGCATAAAATGTAAGCTGAAGTATGAAGTTAGATACTGCTGTATAAATTAAGGGGATTTAAAGGTTTCGTTATTAAAAAGTTCCTCTTGAGCAATTAACAATGTATTATTAGATGTACTTATCTAAATGTAACACTATTAACTAGTAACTTGTAGAATTATTTGCCTGGAGATATTTTTTATATTTGTTTTACAAATTATTCTTTGTTTCATTTTACTTATGGTGATGTTAGTTACAGAGAGAGACAACATTTCAGTATGAAGTCTTGACGGTCGATTACCTTGCCACCTGATGGGTTATATATTCGATAGCTTTCGCCATGGGTGGTCTATTCCATTAACGATGTTATTACATTGAAAATGTAGTTTGTGAGATAATTTAGTTGGTATTGTTTACTTAATAATTTGTTACATTCGTGCATGTTAGATTTTTACGCTATCTTCACATAAAAAGAAAAAGTTTTACATGTAGTTAATAACTATACATCATTAACGTATTTATATTTTTTAAGATATTATATATATTTAAGATAAGATATTATATTTAAGATATTATATACTTACCTTACACGTGCTTTTGCCTACCCAATTTAATATATTATATAAAAGTTGCAATGATATAAAAAATGTTGAATTACTTATTAAAATAATGTATTACTTATACAACATTAGGTATGATAATTTAAACAATATTGAAAATATTTAAAAATATTATACTGAGTTCCACAGATATTAAATCGATTCAAATAGGACGACGTGAAGCCGTAACACGTACAGAAGGTTTTATAATTAATTAAAATCAAATTGGAAATCAAATGCTACAAGTAATCCTGTAAGAAGCAGAACCAAGTTTAGACGGATCCAATCAAAGTTTAATTATGATCTGTACTCAGCGCCGACATCGATACCGGGAACTTTGTTGACTTCTTTACTTAGTTCATGAGGAGTAGCTGTTGGCTGTTGTTTCACATGAATGAATCGAATCTTTTTTTTGCTAAATACTAAAAGCACTATAAGTGGGGTGGATATATAATCGATAAAGTTGAATATGTATACACTTAAATACAAGTGTTGCCACACTCCGTATGAATCTTATTACCGTTTAACGAGAGAAGAGATCGACTACGAAATCTCGACAAATTTTATATGAGATTATTCATTACCAAATTATTTTTACTATAGTTAGTGCACGTTTTTGCACTCGCATAGAGCGCTACAAAAATAACCATGTACCATGTAGCTATCATAAGTTTGCTATCGATATCGATAACGTAAATTTTTGCATGGAAAGTTTGAATTATTCGCCTAGAGGTAACACTTAATTGTACTAACTTACTTCAAGTGCCTCTCTATGGAACTATGAAGTTGATATGGGCGCTGTAGAATGTATTAATTCAAAAATGTTGACTATTAATATCGACCGCAAATGAATGTAAGCTCATCGTAGATATATATATATATATGTACACTGTACAAAACTACTACTGGACAATACCTACAAGTTGCCTTGACAAACTTCATTTCATTCAAAAAGGAATGACGTGAGCTGTCAACTGCGATGAATGGCAGAAATACATAAGTGATATAAGTAAATACTTCGTATATTTTTACCACTATTTCTAATATTTGAACAGTATTCTGGTATTATTGGTACAGCCATATCTGAGATATATGTCATTTACCTCCATCGAAATGATACTAGTCGAAAAATAGACTTAAACCGTTTTTACCAATATAAGAACTGAAATAATTTATAACATTTAATTTTTACATATAAAACAAATATTAAAACCGCTTCTTACTATTTTGATCACAGACAATATTTTATCTGTTTTTTATTATATAGATTTTGGAAACAGAAAAAAACATAAAATGACGTGTATCATATCATAAATAAGGTGCAATGATTCTTAAAAAATAATAATAAAGATAAAAAATATATTGTGAAGCAATATAGGTATTATTAAAATCATAGTAATGCATTGAGCTTTTAATAATTGTTATATGTTCATATTTATCACAGTAATGCATTGAACTATTAATAATTCATACATGTTCATCTCATAACAAACGTCAAACCAATGTGAAATGTCCACAAATGATTCTTTACTACAGTAAACATAAGTAGTCAAGGAAAGTAGTCCCTTTTTTTCGTCAGGAGAGAAGAGGCTGAGATCCTAATGGCACCGCAACCAAGTGTGCTATGTTGGACTCCAGACCGATCGAGGCGGCTCAACTGATGAAACCCACCGACCAAACTCAGTCTGAGCCTATGGTCCCAATGACCCTGCGGTTTGAATTGAAAGCGACCGCGCCCCAGAAGATGGCGTGGTACATAAAAATAGTCCCTTGCAATCTTTTCCTTGTCATTTGTCGCTTATAGCATATCATAATGACGGATCTTTAAAGCGCAAAAGAAAACATCAAAATTTTTCAAAGAATTTCGAAAGGAAAAAACAGGTACCTAAACTGTAGGTACGTGTTTTATATATAGTTTTAATATCAGTTATTAAATAGGAAACTTAGAATTACGAAATGTTGCAATTTAAAAATATCTAAATGTTGTCTATTTATAGATTACATCAGTGTCGATGCTTACAATCTAGGGCGTTAGGACGTGATGTCTGGAGGTGAAGGGCGGCGCTGGGGCGGTGCTGGGGCGGCTAGATGTCTTATTATGGTTTCTAGGTCAAGAGTACAACCTCTACTACGCAATACGGCATAACAGGGACGCCGCTTTACTATTAACTTCGAATGCAATTTTCTGAGTTTTCTACTTGATCAATAAACTTTATACAATAAAATAAAAAGGCTATGTTGCTATTGATAGATAACTTGATATTTGTTCATGTATACGTAGATATACGAGTAAATTACAATTTAACAGTTTCCATACATATACTATACAGCTTATGTTTTTCGAAGATAACTGTTACATTCGGTTGTTAGACATTTGTTTTTCTGAAAGAGAATTAACAATTCAATGGTATGAGAGAAGTTACTAAGTAATGAAATAAAATAGACGATCTGCAGAAAACAAATCAACAATTATGTAGGTCCCACCTACAAAAATCTATTGATCGTTTCACTCGGCTAGGCTAGGGCAACGTACACCACGTTGCCCTAGCGAGACTGGAAGTGACAAGCGCATACAGTTAGCAGCATAATTTCAAAATTACAAACTAAAATGTTTTTAGTTTTTCGATATATATACTATACATCTGTATTGTAAGTATTTGTTTTTATTGGGTATAAATATATTATATATATATATATATATATATAATATTTATATGTTATATATATGTATATATAGCTTCAATCAAAATTGGATTATAAGAGAGACAAAAACAGACTGTTACTTTTCTTTATGTACTACTAATGTCTGGAGCACAGAACCGTAGTAACATTGCTAATCGATAATACGTTATTGTTGATAATACGTAAGTTATATGTAACGCAAGTTAATAGTTCATACATTAACACGTGAGTAAAATCGTTGCGTAAGTATTTTTATGTAACGCAAGTTAATAGTTCATCCATTAACACGTGATTAAAATCGTTGCGTAAGTATTTTACTTAAAATCTGTTGATTTTTAATTTAAACGTGATTGCACTCGTTGACGTTGCTCTGTATTAATCGACCAGGAGACCTATTTTTGAATTACGAATGCGATTTCGAAATCGGTCTTGAGGTCACGGATTCCTAAACATCCAATTTTTGAAAGTCGATCGCAGAGCTGCCAACATAGATAAAGCACACACATAAATGTAAGAGTTCGGTTCCACGCAGAATGTAGTCGCTGCCGGTTATTGCCGACTTAACCATTGCGGTATATATATATATATATATATATATATATATATATATATATATATATATATATATACTATAACGGATTTAAGAAAGTTTAACGAAAATTTATTTACTTGTTACCGCTTTTTAAAGTTCAATTAAAAGTTATTCTAATAGACCTAAATAGAAACGTTGACATCGTCAATTGACACACTCATCTGACAAATACTTAATACTCGTAGTAATTAAAATTATGACATAACATTCTTAACTAAAGCAGCAAATTCAAATGCACTGGTTGTAAAAAAATCGACTCGGTTCTAGAATTGTAAAATATTAGTGACTCAACGTCAAGAACCGCTCATTGCAACCGACTTGCATTACGAATCACTCTGAATCGAAATTTTATTCAATAGCAAACTTTAAAGTGTTGTCCAGGTACCAGTATAGATCAATAATAGTATTAGCACCGTAGAAATATAGTGAAAATATCGTATGTACTAGAAATACGTAAATTTAAGCTACCACAGAAATAATTAATATAAACGCATCAACAAAGAAAATAAGCGATGTCATGTATCCAGTCTGGTATTTATTGGCGTTAAAAAGTATTCGAAAAGCAAAACATAAATATGACAAATTAAGAAATATAATTTCACAAATTATTAACAATAATTTGAAAAAGATTTTGGACTTATATAAAAAGTAAATCTAGTACTTTTAGGCTTTCTAGTGTAATCAATTATGGAAATATTTCGACATCCAGTACAGAAAGAAATTGTGAATTTTTCTCGGTTTTCTTCAGTCAATTTATTATATTAACAGCCCAACATTACACTCATGTTGCTTTTGATATTTCACATTTTCTTGTCAATCTTGGTGATTATATTTATTAATCATAAAAATGACATGAAAATAACAGTTAATTATCGCCTGATATTTAAATTTCGTATCCTCGGCCTGATATTTAAATTTCGGCTTAGGTGCTTGAAGAGCTGATCAGTTGTTCCCCGCAATTGGAAATATTTTTTGCACATTTATTTTCAACAATATTTCATGCCAGAATGATCTTATTTACGTCTAACTTAATCTTACTCAATGACTTTCGGACTAAGCTATTGCAAAAGGACAACAGGGGGCGTTACGCAAATGTTTCGATTTACGTAGATAACCGACAGAAATTTTACTTGCCTACAAATTTGCTCTTTTTGATTTTTGTAAGTAATAATAATTTTGGATTCATCCCAAATATTGTTCTTTGCGAATGTTGAATTATTGATGAAAATATTTACGAGTATTTCATCATCTAATGATGCACACCGTTTTTTATATAATCTCTCTAAACGGTAATGTTATTGTAATAATACACATTTATACTTAAACCCGGATAAATGTTCGGTCGTGACTTTTATACGTAAGCATAGAGACAATGGCAAAAGGTTTTGGCGTTGTACATAATTACGAATTATTTGATGCATACATAGTTTAAATTAATAATAATAATGATAATTGTGCGTCGGTAAGTGACGACCCTATTGATGGGGCATTTAATGCCTCTTAACTGTCATAAATGCCTTATCAGTGCAGTCAGTCTCCCTCAGGGCAACTTGTGGTGAGCTGTCGGTGAGTTGCGTCGTCGAGGGTACCGATGTGCTTCAGGGAGGCGTATGCCATAACGCCGACGGCGTCTCGATAGCTGTCGCAGACACATCTCTACACCTTTAGCTGGTCACACAAATGTTGTTCCCTTCGCAACAATATTAGTTTGCTTTCGGCGGGCCCATGTGGGGGACAATAGATTCCGTGTATCTAATTGGTTATTATAGTATTTAGCTGCATTTTTCATGGTGTAGATGGAGGTTAGATCCAGTTGATACACTCCACGCACACCTTCGTTAAATTTCGCTTTAATAGCCACTACGCGTTGGATCTATATCCCGCGCACGCCTTATAAAGGAGCGTGCAAAATTCTTTTCTGAATCGTGTATAAGTGCGATTTAACGAAGTCGGTGTTATCACCGTTCATCATTTCGTTAAATATCTTATATTATCTCACATATCTTCGTTAAATAAGCTCAACCAGCTATTTTTAAAACTAGTTCATCGCCTAAGCTACTTTAGGTGATACTACTACTTTAGGTGATACTATGATACGGTATTTTATAGGCAAGTTTTTCTAACTAGGCATAATTTCACTTGCGTAGTTTCTCTTAATCTACCTGCGTATACATACAGTGCTTAAAAAAGGTTGCTTATCACAAGAAAACCTTTAGAAAAGCTATTTGTTGAAAATTTTGAATTTATGATTGTATGTGTTGCGTTTTCCCGAACGCCCGTAAATTTTCTTATATTATTTAATTATATAATAATATTGCTTACCGGTCCGTAGTTCTGGCTTTGCTTGAACTGTGTTTTGTGTGTACTAATGTGCCCTACCGTATGTGGTTATAAATATATATCATATATTACAATACTTGTAGTATAAAAAATAGGAGAACGCGTGGCCGACCACTTTTCCAATCCAATCCCGTCTTCAAGACTATATGCAAATATTAATCCAATGGTATATTTAAATACACTTCCGTAAATGATCAATTATTAATCCGCCGTAAATAAACCAAAGAATATATTTAAAATAAACTCAATAAAAAATGCCGTGAAAAAATCCGAAGTGACAGTCAAGTACCGAAACCGTAATGTCAAAATCTTTTTTTATTACTTTTTTAAATTTCCTTTTCCGCGGTCCGAAACTCATAAGTCCTAAACAATCCCCCACCCCGAGATGAGCAACCCTCATCTCGCTAGTCTACCGGTAGACGGGACAGGGTTGCCACCGCACGGCGCATCACAGAGTCGCCGATCGAGACCTCTGCGAACCGAGGTACACCGTCAGAGCCTGGATAAAGCTTCAAAATGCGTCCTCTACGCCAACGTAGAGGAGAAAGATTTGAAACCTTAATCAGGACAAGATCCCCTACCCGTGCAGGAGCCGTTTTATCTGTCCATTTCAGCCGCTGCTGCAACATGTGCAAATACTCCGAATAAAACCGTTTATTAAAATTTTGTGACATCTGTTGCAGCATTTGAAAGCGAGAAAGTCGACTCAGTGGTACATTCTCAAAGGGATACTCAGGGAGAGCTGCAAGGGGCTGGCCGATGAGGAAATGACCCGGTGTCAAAACCTCCATATCGTTGGGATCCGAAGAGAGTGGGCATAAAGGCCGTGAATTTAAAGTTGCTTCCACTCTGTAAAAGACCGTAGTAAGTTCCTCGAACGTAAGAACCGTTTCCCCAATAACACGTCTCAAATGTGTCTTAGCCACCTTCACGACAGCCTCAAAGATGCCTCCCCAATGAGGACATCCAGGAGGATCAAACTTCCACATAATGCCCTGAGTAGCCATTGCTTGTCCCAAGTCCGTACTATGTTTCGTTAAAAAATCATGGACCTCCTTAAGATACCTGTCAGCACCCTGATAATTTGTGCCGCAGTCCGACCGTACCAAACTCGGTAACCCCCTCCGTGAAACAAAACGTCCGAACGCCGCGATAAACGCTTCCGTACTAAGCGAAGATACTATTTCTAAATGTACTGCCTTCGTTGACAGACAAACAAATACACATAAATAAACTTTGTAAGTCTTAGAGGTCCGCAAGTGAGAAGCCCTGACAATAAAAGGACCAGCGAAATCCGTACCGACACCGTGAAAAGGTCTGGTGACACTAACCCGATCGCTAGGTAGGTCACCCATCATAGGCTGCATGGTGTTAGCCTTTAACCGATAGCAAGGTATACACTTAAATATAACCGATCGGACGCACCGTCGCGCCGATAGTATCCAAAATTCCCGCTGAAGAATAGCAAGCAGTGCCGTACAACCTGCATGCGAGTTAGTAATGTGCCGATCACTTACTATCAACTGCGTCAAGGGTCCGTCCTTGGGCAGCAAAAGGGGATGCCTAGCCGAATACGGCAGCTTCGAGTTGCGCAGCCGTCCGCCAACACGAAGTAATCCCTCGCCATCAATGAATAAGTTAAGTTTCTGTACGGCACCCTTTAACCGACCCGTCGTCCGTAACGATTTAAGCTCGTCAGAAAACCGTTCCGATTGTACCCGTCGTACCCAAAACATGAGAGCAGCACGCCGTTCGCCTGCCGTCAGAAACAAAGATGTATTTCTTACAACCGGTTTGCGAGTATTCGTTATAAACCGACGCATCCATCCCGTAACGGCCAGTAATTTATTAAGAGAGCTAAACCGCAGTAAAAGAGGGTTTGTGACGATTTCTTTCTCCACAGCCATGACACGCACACAGGGCAGCGGATCCGATCCGATTAAAACCGTAGGGGGCCATGACGACTCCGGTGCCGTCAACCAAGCAGGTCCCCACCAAAGGTTATGACTCACCAACGAGGAGGCATAACAGCCGCGAGAGGCCACGTCGGCGGGGTTCAACTCGCCGGGTACGTGCCGCCAATTCAGATTCACTGACGAGTTTTGAATTTGCGAAACCCGATTCGCAACAAATGTTTCCAGCCTATGTACCGAGGTCTGGAGCCACGCCAAAACAATTTGGCTGTCAGTCCACGCATAAACGTTGCCTATGTTAATGTGCTTCCCGAGTGTATCACAAACATGATTCAATAACCGAGTAAGTAACGCAGCTCCCGAGAGCTCCAATTTGGGTATGGTTTGGCGGTTGCGTATAGGAGCCACCTTGCTCTTCACCGTGATTAGATGTAACGCTACTGAACCATCTGGCTGTATCGTCCGAAGATATACGACTGCCGCGAAACCCGATTCCGAGGCGTCACAGAAACCGTGAAGTGACGCATGATACTTCCCCGGTGGAAGTATTTTACGAGGTATAACAACCCTTCCGATAGTGGGTAACTGATCAATAAATGCGAGCCAGTCCGTTAAGAGTTCAGTAGGTAGGGTCTCATCCCACTTAAGCTCAGCCAACCATAACCGTTGTAGAAAACATTTAGCCCAAAATATTATAGGAGCGATCCACCCGTTAGGATCATAGATACGAGCAACCGTAGACAGGACTAGCCGCTTAGTCCATATCTTTTCCGTTATTGTTAAAACCCGAAAGGAAAAGATGTCAGGAACCGGTAAATACTGAACACCTAAAACCGATGTTGAACGAGGAGAGTCCGGATTCTCAAATAACAATGGATCTTGAACGTGATCCGCTGGTAGTCCTTCTAAGAGACGTGGACTGTTCGAAATCCATTTCCGTAGTTCATAGCCAGCCGTTGCCAATAACGCTATGAGCTCGTTACGTAAAATTAAAGCCTCCTGTTCCGAAGATCCACCCGTGATAACGTCATCGACAAAAATTTCCGACTCTAAGACGTCCGCCGCACGAGGGAATCGAACGCGTTCCCGTTGAGCGAGTTCCAACAAGCACCGCATAGCCATCCAGGGGCTAGATTTCAAACCGTACGTGTTTGTGTTCAGTTCGTAGACGCGTAATGGGTGAGACGGGTCCTCGCGCCAAAGAATCAGCTGATACCGTCTATCAGCCTCATCAATCACCGTTTGCCGGAACATCATGCGTATATCCGTCGCGAAGACCACCTGGTGTCTACGAAAGGCCGAAATAAGATCCGAAATATCTTTATGTAGTTTAGCACCCGAGTGCAGGATTTGGTTCAATGAAACACCGTTAGAGGAAGGGGCCGACCCGTCAAACACGACCCGTATCTTACCGCTATCCGATTAAAAAACCGCGTGATGTGGTATGAAATAGTGTTCTTCCGATGAGTAGTCCGTCCGTGCCAGGGACATGTGACCTAATTGTACATATTCCCGCATGAACTCAATGTATTTGTCGCGAAACTCTGTATCTCGCTTCATGCGACGTTCCATAGAAAGCAGGCGTTTCTCAGCAGTGAGGTAGGACTGCCCCAGCGGTTTGCGAATGCTCACAAAGGGCAACCGAGTAACGAAACGACCGTTCGGTAACCGATAAACATTTTCGATAAAATGGCGCTCGCATTCTTCGTCGAGCGGGTCCTTCCGTGAAACCGTGGGTACCTCTTCTGTCTCCCAAAAACGCTGTACTAAATCCGAAAGAGAAACGCCCGTAAAAACCGTATCAGAAACCGTATCATATGCTGGGCCCATAATCATAAATCCGTAGTGCGATGGTATAGCAACCAAGCCATTATTATTTAAATTTATAGTGCGTCCGGTGCACAATAATTGACCAAGCACATCAGTACCAAGCAACAAATCAATTTTTCCAATATTTAAAAATTTTCTGTCAGCCAAAGACAGGTGAGAAGCCGAGTTCAAAATTTCCGAAGGTAATTCCACCTGTGGATGTTCTCCTAAAATATCATGTAACACTAGTGCTGTAACTGTAATAACAGGTTGAAGAGACCGATTCTCCAACAATGTTAAAGGTACATTGACCATAAACATGTGACACGAGCACATCACCTATGCCACGAACCGAAATATTATTATTAAATATGTATAGGCCTAACCGTCTCGCCAAATTAACTGTTATCATGCAACCTTGCGAACCCGTGTCCGCTAGAGCCCGTGCTCTAACATAAAAACCGTTAATATCACAAATCCTTACCGCAACGGTAGGCAATAAAATAGTATTTAAAAAGGTTGCATTTGGCGAGGCGGCGGCGACTACCTATTCTTGAACGTCACTATGAAATGAAGCATTCACCCGATTAAAAACCTGGGCTGCCGACAGCGCCAGAGGGTTATATGTAGGGGGTCTCGAGCGCCCCAATGGTGCCCGAGTCAGGTGCCAACTGGCATCCGGTGTCCGGTAACCAACCGGATGACCGAAAGATGGCGGCGTGTTCCTCAATCGCGGCCGTTCCGCGAGTGGTGGTGAGAAACCCCTCGCTCTCGCTGCATACGAAGCCGCAGACGCATACTGTTCCGCAGTGACGTCACGGGATTCGTCCGCTTGAATATGCCCTATGCCCGCTGCATAGGGTGCTTGTACCATAGGCCCGGTGCCTCCCCCACCCGTATGTGGAGATGCCTGTGAAGTAGGCCTAAAGCCACCCCCACCCGTATATGGAGGTGTCGCGCGCACGTCCACCCGTCGAGGCGACGCTCGTCCAGAATAAGGAGGTGAAGTCCGTACTTGTCCGCTTTGACCCCCTCCTGAAGGAGAACCAATCCGTGCCGCTGCAGGCCTAACTCCACCATTCCTATTCAGGCATAACATCCCGTGATGTTTGCCGTTACAATGAATACATGGCCGTGCCACTGCACAACTATTAACAAGATGATCCCCTAAACAAAAATAACAAAACTTGTGATTTTGCACAAAACGCCTCCGCTGTTGAGGGGAACAATTTATAAAATGTTGGCATTTAGATATAAAATGGCCTATGATGCCACAAAAGGTGCAACCAACCCGCTTGGATTGCAACCTATTATTAATAGTATGGTCCGATGTAGCCATACCTACCCTAGTCCCCGAGTGGGTGGCCTAATCCTACCCTGACTGAATACAGGTCTTCCCTGACTGGACACAGGCCTCCCAGATGGCCCTGAGGTAGCCGTTGCAGGAGGTGAGCCTACATTGTCAACAATCCGTGCTTCTTCCTCCAAGAAGGTCAAAAGGTCAATAAATTTAGGCAACGGGCTTGCCTCATCTCCGCTTCCATATTTTTGTTCAAATCTTAATTTTAAATCAGAGGGTAACTTATTCAATACAATATGGAGCAACAAGAATGACCACTCCGTTACTGGTAAATTTAATTTCTCCAAACAATTATAGGCCACCTTTAATGGATTTAAAAAATCATCCCTTATAAACATGATATTCCTTAAATAAGGCAAATTTAATATCTTTGCCACATGGGCATCCGCAATTAACCTAATATTTTGATATCTGCCCATCAATAGCGCCCTTGCAGTCTCATAATTGTTATCTGTTATGGTTAAATGTGAAATAACCTGGTGAGCGTCTCCCGATAGACAACTCAACAGATAACTTAATTTTTGTGAGAGTGATATATCCATCCGACAATGTACCAAAGAATCAAAAATGTTAATAAATGACATCCAAGTTTCATACCCACCAGAATACTTGGGCAAATTTAAATCCGGCAATCTAGTATAAATTGAGGCATTACTACTTGACTGACCCTTAACCGTGGGACTACTGGCCAGATCCAGTGTCCTTACCGCCTGAATAATGCTGTCATAATATTCTAAGCATTGCTTGTAGTCTGCCTGAGCTTGAATCAACCTTGCCTGCAAAGTTTCATTGTCTGGATTCATGTCAGCCCTATCATAACACATTGTAAAGCTTGATCCAGGTCCGCCATGTATCTGTTTGCATTTGAAGCCCGCTCTTTCAAGGCCTCAACCCTGTCTGGTCTACTCACCAGAGAAAATGCGCTTACCAACCATTGTAATATGCGACGAATTTCGTTGTAACCGTCCGACATTTTAATAATTAAAGTAAATACAAAACAAACAGAAAAAAAAACAATACCTAATATAACCCCAAATTAAATTTAATGTAAAACCGTTTGACACCGATGTCAAATATATTTGTTACGCATATAAGTACAAATCAAAGAATTTACAAAATAACAGGTCCGTAACCGAAAAGTAAACCACGCTCTGCTACCAAAAAATGTTGCGTTTTCCCGAACGCCCGTTAATTTTCTTATATTATTTAATTATATAATAATATTGCTTACCGGTCCGTAGTTCTGGCTTTGCTTGAACTGTGTTTTGTGTGTACTAATGTGCCCTACCGTATGTGGTTATAAATATATATCATATATTACAATACTTGTAGTATAAAAAATAGGAGAACGCGTGGCCGACCACTTTTCCAATCCAATCCCGTCTTCAAGACTATATGCAAATATTAATCCAATGGTATATTTAAATACACTTCCGTAAATGATCAATTATTAATCCGCCGTAAATAAACCAAAAATATATTTAAAATAAACTCAATAAAAAATGCCGTGAAAAAATCCGAAGTGACAGTCAAGTACCGAAACCGTAATGTCAAAATCTTTTTTTTATTACTTTTTTAAATTTCCTTTTCCGCGGTCCGAAACTCATAAGTCCTAAACAATCCCCCACCCCGAGATGAGCAACCCTCATCTCGCTAGTCTACCGGTAGACGGGACAGGGTTGCCACCGCACGGCGCATCACAGAGTCGCCGATCGAGACCTCTGCGAACCGAGGTACACCGTCAGAGCCTGGATAAAGCTTCAAAATGCGTCCTCTACGCCAACGTAGAGGAGAAAGATTTGAAACCTTAATCAGGACAAGATCCCCTACCCGTGCAGGAGCCGTTTTATCTGTCCATTTCAGCCGCTGCTGCAACATGTGCAAATACTCCGAATAAAACCGTTTATTAAAATTTTGTGACATCTGTTGCAGCATTTGAAAGCGAGAAAGTCGACTCAGTGGTACATTCTCAAAGGGATACTCAGGGAGAGCTGCAAGGGGCTGGCCGATGAGGAAATGACCCGGTGTCAAACCTCCATATCGTTGGGATCCGAAGAGAGTGGGCATAAAGGCCGTGAATTTAAAGTTGCTTCCACTCTGTAAAAGACCGTAGTAAGTTCCTCGAACGTAAGAACCGTTTCCCAATAACACGTCTCAAATGTGTCTTAGCCACCTTCACGACAGCCTCAAAGATGCCTCCCCAATGAGGACATCCAGGAGGATCAAACTTCCACATAATGCCCTGAGTAGCCATTGCTTGTCCCAAGTCCGTACTATGTTTCGTTAAAAAATCATGGACCTCCTTAAGATACCTGTCAGCACCCTGATAATTTGTGCCGCAGTCCGACCGTACCAAACTCGGTAACCCCCTCCGTGAAACAAAACGTCCGAACGCCGCGATAAACGCTTCCGTACTAAGCGAAGATACTATTTCTAAATGTACTGCCTTCGTTGACAGACAAACAAATACACATAAATAAACTTTGTAAGTCTTAGAGGTCCGCAAGTGAGAAGCCCTGACAATAAAAGACCAGCGAAATCCGTACCGACACCGTGAAAAGGTCTGGTGACACTAACCCGATCGCTAGGTAGGTCACCCATCATAGGCTGCATGGTGTTAGCCTTAACCGATAGCAAGGTATACACTTAAATATAACCGATCGGACGCACCGTCGCGCCGATAGTATCCAAAATTCCCGCTGAAGAATAGCAAGCAGTGCCGTACAACCTGCATGCGAGTTAGTAATGTGCCGATCACTTACTATCAACTGCGTCAAGGGTCCGTCCTTGGGCAGCAAAAGGGGATGCCTAGCCGAATACGGCAGCTTCGAGTTGCGCAGCCGTCCGCCAACACGAAGTAATCCCTCGCCATCAATGAATAAGTTAAGTTTCTGTACGGCACCCTTTAACCGACCCGTCGTCCGTAACGATTTAAGCTCGTCAGAAAACCGTTCCGATTGTACCCGTCGTACCCAAAACATGAGAGCAGCACGCCGTTCGCCTGCCGTCAGAAACAAAGATGTATTTCTTACAACCGGTTTGCGAGTATTCGTTATAAACCGACGCATCCATCCCGTAACGGCCAGTAATTTATTAAGAGAGCTAAACCGCAGTAAAAGAGGTTTGTGACGATTTCTTTCTCCACAGCCATGACACGCACACAGGGCAGCGGATCCGATCCGATTAAAACCGTAGGGGGCCATGACGACTCCGGTGCCGTCAACCAAGCAGGTCCCCACCAAAGGTTATGACTCACCAACGAGGAGGCATAACAGCCGCGAGAGGCCACGTCGGCGGGGTTCAACTCGCCGGGTACGTGCCGCCAATTCAGATTCACTGACGAGTTTTGAATTTGCGAAACCCGATTCGCAACAAATGTTTCCAGCCTATGTACCGAGGTCTGGAGCCACGCCAAAACAATTTGGCTGTCAGTCCACGCATAAACGTTGCCTATGTTAATGTGCTTCCCGAGTGTATCACAAACATGATTCAATAACCGAGTAAGTAACGCAGCTCCCGAGAGCTCCAATTTGGGTATGGTTTGGCGGTTGCGTATAGGAGCCACCTTGCTCTTCACCGTGATTAGATGTAACGCTACTGAACCATCTGGCTGTATCGTCCGAAGATATACGACTGCCGCGAAACCCGATTCCGAGGCGTCACAGAAACCGTGAAGTGACGCATGATACTTCCCCGGTGGAAGTATTTTACGAGGTATAACAACCCTTCCGATAGTGGGTAACTGATCAATAAATGCGAGCCAGTCCGTTAAGAGTTCAGTAGGTAGGGTCTCATCCCACTTAAGCTCAGCCAACCATAACCGTTGTAGAAAACATTTAGCCCAAAATATTATAGGAGCGATCCACCCGTTAGGATCATAGATACGAGCAACCGTAGACAGGACTAGCCGCTTAGTCCATATCTTTTCCGTTATTGTTAAAACCCGAAAGGAAAAGATGTCAGGAACCGGTAAATACTGAACACCTAAAACCGATGTTGAACGAGGAGAGTCCGGATTCTCAAATAACAATGGATCTTGAACGTGATCCGCTGGTAGTCCTTCTAAGAGACGTGGACTGTTCGAAATCCATTTCCGTAGTTCATAGCCAGCCGTTGCCAATAACGCTATGAGCTCGTTACGTAAAATTAAAGCCTCCTGTTCCGAAGATCCACCCGTGATAACGTCATCGACAAAAATTTCCGACTCTAAGACGTCCGCCGCACGAGGGAATCGAACGCGTTCCCGTTGAGCGAGTTCCAACAAGCACCGCATAGCCATCCAGGGGCTAGATTTCAAACCGTACGTGTTTGTGTTCAGTTCGTAGACGCGTAATGGGTGAGACGGGTCCTCGCGCCAAAGAATCAGCTGATACCGTCTATCAGCCTCATCAATCACCGTTTGCCGGAACATCATGCGTATATCCGTCGCGAAGACCACCTGGTGTCTACGAAAGGCCGAAATAAGATCCGAAATATCTTTATGTAGTTTAGCACCCGAGTGCAGGATTTGGTTCAATGAAACACCGTTAGAGGAAGGGGCCGACCCGTCAAACACGACCCGTATCTTACCGCTATCCGATTTAAAAACCGCGTGATGTGGTATGAAATAGTGTTCTTCCGATGAGTAGTCCGTCCGTGCCAGGGACATGTGACCTAATTGTACATATTCCCGCATGAACTCAATGTATTTGTCGCGAAACTCTGTATCTCGCTTCATGCGACGTTCCATAGAAAGCAGGCGTTTCTCAGCAGTGAGGTAGGACTGCCCCAGCGGTTTGCGAATGCTCACAAAGGGCAACCGAGTAACGAAACGACCGTTCGGTAACCGATAAACATTTTCGATAAAATGGCGCTCGCATTCTTCGTCGAGCGGGTCCTTCCGTGAAACCGTGGGTACCTCTTCTGTCTCCCAAAAACGCTGTACTAAATCCGAAAGAGAAACGCCCGTAAAAACCGTATCAGAAACCGTATCATATGCTGGGCCCATAATCATAAATCCGTAGTGCGATGGTATAGCAACCAAGCCATTATTATTTAAATTTATAGTGCGTCCGGTGCACAATAATTGACCAAGCACATCAGTACCAAGCAACAAATCAATTTTTCCAATATTTAAAAATTTTCTGTCAGCCAAAGACAGGTGAGAAGCCGAGTTCAAAATTTCCGAAGGTAATTCCACCTGTGGATGTTCTCCTAAAATATCATGTAACACTAGTGCTGTAACTGTAATAACAGGTTGAGAGACCGATTCTCCAACAATGTTAAAGGTACATTGACCATAAACATGTGACACGAGCACATCACCTATGCCACGAACCGAAATATTATTATTAAATATGTATAGGCCTAACCGTCTCGCCAAATTAACTGTTATCATGCAACCTTGCGAACCCGTGTCCGCTAGAGCCCGTGCTCTAACATAAAAACCGTTAATATCACAAATCCTTACCGCAACGGTAGGCAATAAAATAGTATTTAAAAAGGTTGCATTTGGCGAGGCGGCGGCGACTACCTATTCTTGAACGTCACTATGAAATGAAGCATTCACCCGATTAAAAACCTGGGCTGCCGACAGCGCCAGAGGGTTATATGTAGGGGGTCTCGAGCGCCCCAATGGTGCCCGAGTCAGGTGCCAACTGGCATCCGGTGTCCGGTAACCAACCGGATGACCGAAAGATGGCGGCGTGTTCCTCAATCGCGGCCGTTCCGCGAGTGGTGGTGAGAAACCCCTCGCTCTCGCTGCATACGAAGCCGCAGACGCATACTGTTCCGCAGTGACGTCACGGGATTCGTCCGCTTGAATATGCCCTATGCCCGCTGCATAGGGTGCTTGTACCATAGGCCCGGTGCCTCCCCCACCCGTATGTGGAGATGCCTGTGAAGTAGGCCTAAAGCCACCCCCACCCGTATATGGAGGTGTCGCGCGCACGTCCACCCGTCGAGGCGACGCTCGTCCAGAATAAGGAGGTGAAGTCCGTACTTGTCCGCTTTGACCCCCTCCTGAAGGAGAACCAATCCGTGCCGCTGCAGGCCTAACTCCACCATTCCTATTCAGGCATAACATCCCGTGATGTTTGCCGTTACAATGAATACATGGCCGTGCCACTGCACAACTATTAACAAGATGATCCCCTAAACAAAAATAACAAAACTTGTGATTTTGCACAAAACGCCTCCGCTGTTGAGGGGAACAATTTATAAAATGTTGGCATTTAGATATAAAATGGCCTATGATGCCACAAAAGGTGCAACCAACCCGCTTGGATTGCAACCTATTATTAATAGTATGGTCCGATGTAGCCATACCTACCCTAGTCCCCGAGTGGGTGGCCTATCCTACCCTGACTGAATACAGGTCTTCCCTGACTGGACACAGGCCTCCCAGATGGCCCTGAGGTAGCCGTTGCAGGAGGTGAGCCTACATTGTCAACAATCCGTGCTTCTTCCTCCAAGAAGGTCAAAAGGTCAATAAATTTAGGCAACGGGCTTGCCTCATCTCCGCTTCCATATTTTTGTTCAAATCTTAATTTTAAATCAGAGGGTAACTTATTCAATACAATATGGAGCAACAAGAATGACCACTCCGTTACTGGTAAATTTAATTTCTCCAAACAATTATAGGCCACCTTTAATGGATTTAAAAAATCATCCCTTATAAACATGATATTCCTTAAATAAGGCAAATTTAATATCTTTGCCACATGGGCATCCGCAATTAACCTAATATTTTGATATCTGCCCATCAATAGCGCCCTTGCAGTCTCATAATTGTTATCTGTTATGGTTAAATGTGAAATAACCTGGTGAGCGTCTCCCGATAGACAACTCAACAGATAACTTAATTTTTGTGAGAGTGATATATCCATCCGACAATGTACCAAAGAATCAAAAATGTTAATAAATGACATCCAAGTTTCATACCCACCAGAATACTTGGGCAAATTTAAATCCGGCAATCTAGTATAAATTGAGGCATTACTACTTGACTGACCCTTAACCGTGGGACTACTGGCCAGATCCAGTGTCCTTACCGCCTGAATAATGCTGTCATAATATTCTAAGCATTGCTTGTAGTCTGCCTGAGCTTGAATCAACCTTGCCTGCAAAGTTTCATTGTCTGGATTCATGTCAGCCCTATCATAACACATTTGTAAAGCTTGATCCAGGTCCGCCATGTATCTGTTTGCATTTGAAGCCCGCTCTTTCAAGGCCTCAACCCTGTCTGGTCTACTCACCAGAGAAAATGCGCTTACCAACCATTGTAATATGCGACGAATTTCGTTGTAACCGTCCGATTTTAATAATTAAAGTAAATACAAAACAAACAGAAAAAAAAACAATACCTAATATAACCCCAAATTAAATTTAATGTAAACCCGTTTGACACCGATGTCAAATATATTTGTTACGCATATAAGTACAAATCAAAGAATTTACAAAATAACAGGTCCGTAACCGAAAAGTAAACCACGCTCTGCTACCAAAAAATGTTGCGTTTTCCCGAACGCCCGTAAATTTTCTTATATTATTTAATTATATAATAATATTGCTTACCGGTCCGTAGTTCTGGCTTTGCTTGAACTGTGTTTTGTGTGTACTAATGTGCCCTACCGTATGTGGTTATAAATATATATCATATATTACAATACTTGTAGTATAAAAAATAGGAGAACGCGTGGCCGACCACTTTTCCAATCCAATCCCGTCTTCAAGACTATATGCAAATATTAATCCAATGGTATATTTAAATACACTTCCGTAAATGATCAATTATTAATCCGCCGTAAATAAACCAAAGAATATATTTAAAATAAACTCAATAAAAAATGCCGTGAAAAAATCCGAAGTGACAGTCAAGTACCGAAACCGTAATGTCAAAATCTTTTTTTTATTACTTTTTTAAATTTCCTTTTCCGCGGTCCGAAACTCATAAGTCCTAAACAGTATGAATATTATTGCATTCTGTTAGTTTTCTAAATAAAATAATAATACGATGTTTTGGCTGGTGTAATCTCCGTTGTAAAAGTCCCGTAGACCAGGAGCAAAACCTTAACGTTAATATCTAAATGCACCACAATATTACAAACATAATCAAGTAGTTTACATACAATAGGACGAAGATAAAACTAATCAAGCGAAGCATCAATTAACACCTAAGAACAAAACACTGTCAGCGTAATATCATTTTCATAACGAAAGAAAACCTCGCCAACTGAATCGGAAATGAAGTGACAATCACACTCCAAAAAAATATTCATCCGAGTCATTTTTACAGAAATATCAGCACCTGGGTGCCATTCCTGCGTCATTCACGAAATAATAACCCGTCATTTGACGTTCAAAATTCTCAATGAAACGACCATTTCGGAGGCGATAGCTACAGACGTTTCGGCTGACAATTATTTTTGGGAATGACGTCACGCGCGCTTCGTGCATATCGGCAGTTGGCAACTCATTAACCGGCTCATTTTAATGGTACACTTCGCTTGTGTTTCAACTGTAAGCTGGCGAGACAATCATATTCTTTCGGGTTAGGCAAACACAGCCTTTGGCATGCGATCGGCCACGTCACGGTCTAAGATTATATCCGTGAGTTGTTACGATGTTTTCGTGGTATGTCGTATTACTGTCTCGCGCCAAGAATGTAATCCATTTAATGGATTGGTAAGCGATGTATCAAAGCGTATTTTTCCCGTCTCGTTTGTTTGTTTGCGTCATGTAAACATGTTTTGTAGATATGTTGTTTTATATTTATATAGGTTGAGGAAATAGTCTCCCCCTTTTGTGTATCGCCATTAAAGAAAATAGGATATGTATGGATCGATCTGAAGATAAGAATACAATAACCTGTCTATACTTTATGTTTAAATGTAGGTTAAAGCGTCTAATTTAAATTCGTATATATTTTAAAATTCTATAAAAATAGCGCTAAATATATAGTGTAAATTATCTTCAATACGTAAAAATGTATCTATATGTGTAATTAGATTTTACTCCAGATAACCCTTGTGAATCAAAATATGTTACTGTAATCGTAATAAAACAGTATTAGATAACTCTAAAAATTTCGGGATACAGCCAGTTATGATAATAACTACCATTAGATTTTGAGCAAAATCAAATCTGAGTAACAGAAGACATTTGTCATAAAACCTACCTCAATAAATATTACTTAATTAATTATATATTTTCTTATGATTTTTGAATTTAGTTATACTTAAATTAAAAGTAAAGATATCCACATCTGGACATTTATTATATAATTGGCATGCACCATGTACCAAATCTTCTAAAAACTCATTTTTGGATCAATAAGCATCACTATAACAATAACTAGAGTTTGGTCGAGGGTATCTTAAATTGATATTACTCGTATTTAATTAAGTGGTCAACTCCAACAATTTATGGATTAACTTATATTATTATATTAAGCGGTATTCCGCTTTTTTACATTAACGGAAAGAAAATTTTCATCACAATACCGACACAGGGATTCAGGGTTATCTTAAAGTTTACGGATATCTTGTTAATAAACAGATTGAATAATAGAGATACCTAATGTAAACCTTGGGGTATACCTAAGTAACTGGCACAAAACTAGAACAATAATTTTTATAGTTACAGCCTGGTTATGCTCACGAATATTTGAATCCAACCAACGAAACAGGTAGCTATGAGTATCAATCAATCAATCTGTTCAAGCTTACAGATTAGAACGAATGTGAAAATTCGTCATAGCATCTCTGAATTATCTGTTGATCAATTTCTCTATTTGTATTATACTAAAATATGGATACAAATTGTTATAAACAATTATTTCAATCGCAACAGTGTACGGCTTAATAATTTTTGCAACAGTGCAAAGTTTAGAAGTGTGACGAAGGAGACGAAGAAGGTTAATATTAAATTTTAAATTAGATATTATGCTTAAACTTATGTGCATTTATTTAAAAAAAAATGCTAGAATACCATCTGCACTTCAATCTTTATTTATGTCTAAGGTCTTTAAATAATGACATAATCAATCTATTACATATTTGTAAAAAGTAAACAGATTCTCTTTGAGGCGTATGCCTACTCTTCTCTTTATGAAATAGTTACAATTATGTTTAGTAGACGTTATACAATGCTTTTACGAATTCATCATGAAGTGTAACGTTTGAGTATTTATTCCGTCCGAGTACCCCAATACATCAATGCCCCACGTCCATCAATTGTATCATAAATAAGAGTAGTCGCTGTTCTAATGGTCCACAGTTGGCACACGCTCTCTGGCTCTATCGTCAACTCTACCCAATTACACGATATTAGGCGTAAATAATCAGTTGACAGACATTTTCTCAAAGTAAATGTCATAAAGTTAGGTTAGGTCTCGTTTTGAGGTTTCCATTTTTTTCAATTGCAATAAATGTATTTAAATGATTACTATTATTATTTTAGTTAATCGTTATCATTTATTTATTTACTAAAATATTATTAGCTTTGTTGATTTCACGCTGCTCTAGTACTAAGTCTTACTGTATTCTCATATTCATAGTGATTTGGAATATTATAATACATCTCGGAATCCATTTTACAATATACATAGCGTATACAAAGCGCCTACTTGCAGTCTTCACCAAATCGTCTGCCCGTCTAGTGGGACGCCTACCAATGCTGAGGTGTTCGACATATGTCTGCCACTTGAGCACCTTTCCGCCCCAACGGCTATCAGTTCACCATAATATGTCGAATCTAATTTAGTTTATAAAGGTTTGAAGTCCTTGTCTGTTAGAAAACCCGAACTTAAAAATTGTCTAAGTACTTACCGAGCTTTTCTGCCGAGTATTGATTAAGAACACGCTCTCTATCGAGAGTCTTACGATTTAAATAATTGTCTATTTGCTACGACGGAAAATTTAATGAAACATTTCAATGATCATTAATTTCACACTCGATAAGCAATTACATTGGCCGATCGAATAATTACATTTCCCGTTTAATTGACATTTTTAATTGTTTCCAACGAAAGGACTTTTCGAAGTCACGTTCAGTCACAATAAAGCTTATATTAATGTAACTAATTTTCAATGTCGACGACTAATTTCAAAACACATTATCAATCTGAGCATGAAATATCGACAACCTAAAAAGAACTCGAAATCGAAGTTACTCACATCATACATCATACTTATATCAACTTTTTGAGTTCAGCTCTTTTCTTTTTTTTTTTGAGGCCTACCCACTAAATCCCTCAGGGATGGCCTTTCTCAGGCATGTAGGGAGCCCCCGGGAACACCAAGCTACTTCCCACCCTACCCCCAGCCTCCGCTCCCCCGCCGATACAGGGGAGCCCTTCTCGGGGGAGGCTACAATACCTCCCCCGATCTCCACCACCGACGACGCCCCCCGGCCACGGAAGGGGTGAGGAAATCGCGCCGTATCCACGGGCGCGATTTCCTCACCCCCGCCGGCGACCCACGGTTGTGTTCAGATCTAATAGGCCTATTATGTAACTCTATCGCTATCAAATTTTCATTGCAACTGACAGACAGTCACGTTGCTACTTGAATCAGGCGTTAAAATTTGTTTGCAACATAATAGACGTAGAAGTACAACGAAAACGATATACTATCTTTTTGTGTTCAGAGTGCAGACCCAGTAAGCTCGTTACGTAAGTTTGTTGCTATCAAATTTGAAACTGACAGAGTGTACTCTCATTGCTGATTGAATGAAGCGTTAACATTGGTTACCAACTGAGTTATATAATTAATTATCCTACAGATATCTCAGTAAACACAAATGCACTATATGTATCTTTACTTGAATTTACCTACTTTACGGGACGGTTAATCGATAACTGGGACATAAACATGAACAGAATTATTTTTTTTAATGAGCTTGAGACAGCTGCAGTTTCACGTGAAAGGTTGAAATATGACGAAGTTCATAATATTTTACTTTATGACTAATTTTATAAGCCTTACCATAACTAACTTGCCAACCGAGAGGTACTAGCCTACTCTATGTTAGGGTGATTAAGCTGTAGTCAACCACGCAAGTCTAGTGTCCAATTATATAAGATTTGAAATCCAAAAAAATCATGACATTGGTAGATCTATCCTGGGCCGTTCGATTCGAGGACCATATACACGTCAATAAAAGAATGAATGATTTCACTATGTTCAAAGTTATATAAAGTACATTTTCACAGTTTTACTTTTATGGTAGGGCAGCTTCATGAAATACTTTTTATTATTTGTTTCTCATAAAATTGAATCAAATCTCATCTAAGACACAACTTAATACATATATATAGGCGGATATTAAATGAGACTAAGATCAAGACAAAAAAAAATATCTTTACCAAGTGATAATGTTTTATTTGCCCTATCAATCTTCCACGGCATCACAACTGTCATAATGAACCGTGTACTTGATAACACACAATCGAAAAATATTACGAAACTCTAGTCATCAAAGTAGCCAACAAACACACTTAAGAAAGCAACTCGTGCATAACAAACTACAGACAAAGAAACACACCCATTTAACGAGATGAACTTGAACGAATAAAAATAAAGGGGAAGAAATTTTCCATTCGCTCGAATATTGCCTTTCATAAGCGATAAGAAAAATCTTCCGCCAGCCTCGGGAAACTCCTGAGGTGCCCTTAAAACGTGAGTTTATCCGACAACTCCGAACCAATAACCGGAGATATAGTGAACGAAAAGTGGTACGTTATCTCAGACTTCCATGGATTGACTATGAAAACTTACACAACGCTGACTTTTAAATAAAGGGCAGCATTAGGTAGGGCTGATTACCAGTATATGTAACGATCACCACTAGTTGTTTCCAATTTAAATAAAATTTAACTATTTCTTTTAAAGTATAAAATGTGATTAAAGTATATTTATCATCATTATTATCATTAGGTCATAAATTTGGTTTATTTTGTATTCCTTGTGATAATTACTAATATTTGGATACCTGTAACTAACTTAGCCTTTTCCGTTTACTATGCTTCAGACGATCTCAGCCAAAACTCCTCCAATTGATCGTGCGTGATTGAGCGGGCTCGCTCCTCTCTCAATAAATTCTGAGCCCCGTTTATTGTTTGCGAATCTATTTTAATATCCGTAAATATTATTATATCGCGAATATTGGCTCCGTTGCGTATGTACTTGGTAAGATCGGGCATGTTTAATTTGATTGCAAACTCAATATCAGCTGACTAGTATATTGACGTAGTTGAGCAATTTCAATTTAACGGAGAACTGGATAAATTGTTATTTAGTACTCCGATTAATCAATAGTATGAATGCTTTAGATATAGAATAACAAGGTCTCCGCACTGATCTTTGGATCGAGATTCGGGATGCCTGGAGTCGAATCTGCCATGCATCAATATGTCCATTCTTTTTTAGAATTTCTTATGGACATTTATTTGACGCTCTTACAGTGAACGAAACCAAAACAAACACAAGAATTCAAAGTTACGTCCAGAAGTGTAAAGTCTTTTAATTCAGGGCTAGGCTGTTGTGGTCGGCTAAAACTTAATCACTCTAATAAACTTAACGGAGGCTCATGACTATCGGCGAGGACGAATATAAACTATAATTGGAATGAATATACACTATAATTATACAAAATACGACAACAGGATATTTATTTATTAGACACACCAACATCAATATGACGCTTCATTTATCAATAGATTCAATGTTATCAGTCTTAGACAATGCATTTGTTTTACACCTATCACAGTGCTGTACATACCTATGTGACAGGGGTACCTATGTACAGAAATGGTATTACTTAATACTACACCACAATAATATAATATTTATCATTACATTTATAATCAATCACGCCTGTCCTCCTGGACAGTTTAGGCAGATCTGTAATAAGCATTGTCACTTCGCATAACTAACCACTATTACACAAGGGTTATATATTTTTATATAACCCTTGTGTAATAGTGGTTAGTTATCCTATTTACTATTATAAAGGCGAAAGTTTGTAAGTATGGATGTTTGTTACTCTTTCACGTAAAAACTACTGAATGGATTTGAATGAAACTTTACCACAATATAGCTTATACATCAGAATAACACATAGGCTACAATTTTTGAGGTTTCTATGAGGTCGTAAAAGAAACACATTTTTGCGCTTACATTGCAAACGCTGACTGAATCCTACAAGATAGATCAAAACAATTTACTACAGTATTGTACAACTTAAAAAGGTCTACAAAAAAGTCCGTGATGGTATATGTTTATCTCTTAGGAATAACCTACAAAAGGAAAAAGATCGTTAAATGTAGTTTATAGGAGCATACTGCAGTAGCTACCTATAGGCCTATGATTAGGGCTCTGCAGTGCTTAGTTACCGTATTTCTTACTTATTACTAGACTATTAGACGGGACGAACCTGAAGTCCACGCGAACGAAGTCGCGGGCAAAGCTAGTTGTTACTATATATAAAATGTACCAAGTGATTGAGCGGTAGCATGTTTAAGACTTCGTCAAATGGAAAGCGACGCGGTGGTCGCGCGGCAAGGTTAATAAAGCGCGCTGTATTCTAAACTTTTTCTAAGAAAGATGTCACATCATAACCATGTGGTGGGGTGTCGCGCAGCAGTTCTGTCTCCGTTGCATGAGAAACGATATGAGATATGACTAAGCGTGTATCGTACGATATATCAATAATCTTGAATTTGTTTTTGTACTACAATTTAATTTTCTTTAGGGGGGTCTGAAGACTTAGTCAGCCTTCGCAAGTCACTGCGAACTTTGCAGATCTATTGTGACAACAATTTAAGGTTATTGCTGTGTGTATACTTTGTCAAACTCCTTGCACGGTCGTAGTTTTCTTTGCTCTGTGCGATCATGTCATCTTTCTAAAATTAGAATAAGAAACAACTGACGAACCTAGCCTAGTGAGATTGAAACCATTTCATTCTTTTCAATTTACGAAATATTCAAGGAATTCAAACGTTACATTGTGGAGATGGCGCGTTTATTAGGGCATTACAGAAACTGAAACATGTATCAGTTATTTCGAGCGAACAATAGAAATACGGTAGAACATTTTACGCTGTCGTTGAGTTGATCTTTATGATCTTGGGCTTCGGATTTAACTTTCCAATAGGCAAACGGTCAATAATTTGTTGTACAGATTTATTTAATTTTTTTCTTATTTATATTTATGTCTGTTATATATATATCATTTATACTTCATCTTACTTAGGCCCGACCAGAATACCAGCGCTGCCGCAGATTCTATTAATTTATGTCTAGAGTCTGTTACAGCTTATGCTGAGATCGGGTTCTAATTGGCCATTTGTTAATTTATTATATGTGTTTTGTATATGTGTTGGTGGTCAATAACTGTTTTTTATTCTATTCTATATTTGTTCGCTCTTTACCTGAGCGAAACGCTCACTGGTATTGGGCACATGACAGACATGTCAGGTGCCCCTCCTCTTTACTACTCCAAGATAGGATACACAGCCCTCAGCTAGCACCATCAGGATTCAGATGAGAAGTTTGCTTGAATGTCCTTTATAAATACTAAAATTAAAAAAATATGTATTTGAAATTAACAATTCTAAGCATGTTCCTTAATATTTTCGTATAAGGAAAATAAAACAGAATTACGGAATACTTAGTAGCTATTTATTTTTATTTTATTAATGATAGAACGCGTTAAATTGTGTTTAAGCTAACAAACACTTATGAATAACACCACAAGTATTTTAAACTTGCAATGTACGAAAACAAAGACCGCGTAGAAGTTAATAGCACAGCAGAACCTAAGCAAATGATAAATATGTGAATTGAACATTAGAAACGTAAGCAAAACTTTCTGCAAGTAAATAGCACAGTTTGGGTGTGCTATAATGTGGCGAGGTGGCTGAATAGCTGAGGCACCTTTATGATTTGCTGATGCGTGCTACGTACCGACACGTTACAAATAGAGGTAGTAATGAGAGCCTTCCACTAGGGGCAACTAGTATTTTTTAACACCTTTTCATATACAATTTTCGCATAATTACAATTTGTGCTATTGGTCTGTAACACAAAAAGTTTTTGGTGGCAAAAAATTTAAATACCGTGGCATTTACAATAAAAAGTTAATTTGGAGATGTGTGCATCTCAGTCATCATACCTCGTCACGCTTATATTGCTCTCGGCGTATTGCCTTATAATCTAGCTGCATTTTTCACGATATTATTATCCAATTTCTCTCGTCATTGTAATATTGACATTAAGATTTGGCAATAGTCTCGACGTCACAATCTACACTTTAATTCGTAATTTCCAAACTAAACCATACAAAATGACACATGAATGTATAATATAAATGATCGGTTCTAACAATATACAGAAAGTCAATGATATAACATTAGAATGAATAAAGTGATTTAAAAGATCAACTATTTGATGAAATATATTCAAATTTAGATATAAATCCGCCCTGGACTACCATGATGTTTTCGTTCACCCTGGTACAGATAAATATGCATACGAAATTGAGGGCCATATTACAGAATGAGACTCAAACTTCAATCTCTGCTTGAGTACAATTAGAAAGGGGTAGTGCTCAAGCTGAGATTTCAAGTATAGTTTGATTTTAAAATATGATATTAATACTTGAAAACACATTCGTACCGAGCAGATTCGAAACCCAAAGCTCCCGTTCCGTTTAAATGGTCCTTGCCGAGATAATTGCACCACGAACATCAATAAGTAACATATATTTATAGGTATTTGCCGGCTAAATCGCGCGAACTTCCTTCGTCATTTGCAATAGCTGATGATTATAAAAGTACTCTTTCCTGTTCATGTTTACATTACATTTAAAAGAGAACCGGCCCGTCTATTGGCTGTCACGGCTAATTGGGTCGCCATTTCCTTTATTTTGCTTTTCCGCCAGTTTCAATATAAAATAAATTTGACATGGTATGAATACTACACGTTTTGGTACTTTGATACCAATTACGTCATTATAATTATAACGAAGAAAAGTTGGCTTAAATTTATGAGTGTTATTTAAATTCTAAAAGAAATGCGGTATCCATGCACGCATATAATTATATGAAAGTAGAAAAAAGAACTATATCTCATAATTATTACCAAACAAAAACTCTAACTGATATTGATGAAATACAAGTGAAGTTTACAAATATTTAAAAATATACAGGAATTCAAAAATACTGGTCAACAGGACAAAGGCACGATTTTCAACAGAAATGAATTCACAAAACACTGCGTTCTAAAAACTGAAGTATTCTGGATTGTTTGATTCGGTACATCAATCAAATCCTTTGTATTGGATACAGGATTGTAGTGGATACTCGGGAATCACTACAGGGCTAGTGAGAAGTATTCCTGTTTGAAAGAATCCTAACATCGAAATATACTGTGGAAATTGCTAAAGCCGTGGTGAGTTTTGAACATTGTAAATGTTGTTTTTTAATTCATATTTCATCCGAATTAAAATAGTGTAAAAAAGGGAGTGGGTGTAATTTTTATTATATTTTGACGACCTCCGTAGTTAAATGGTTAGTACACCGGTTTCAAGGTGACGCCGTCTCTGAGGTCCCGGGTTCGAATCCCGGTGGGGGCAGATGTTTGTGTGATGAAAGCGAGCATTTGTACCTTAGTTATGCTGGTTAATATATATTAGATCCCATGACACAAGTCTTCAGAGCTTACTTTGAGCTGGCCTAATTACTATAAGTGTCAGAAATATTTATTATTTATTTATGCAATATTTTTCAATTCTGATCTAACCATCTAAAAGAGAAATTTTGCTTGTTTAATTTATGTCAATTATTTTTTTCATTGTAAATAAATTAATGCGTTACATATTCAAATTCATACAGATATTTTAAATATTTTATTTAAAATAATAAAATGTTTTTTTTATAGAATGAAACAAATAATAAACTTATTAATTAAAATAATATTAGTAGAATCGGAATTGATATAGCAACTTTTTAATATAAGTTTAAATAAAGTTAAAAGTATTATATCCTTGATCATTTATATATATATACATTTCTACCGATATTTATGTTCATCCACTTATATTTGCTGCATGCATATTAATTATGATGAGTTATATGTACAATTGTACACGTAACAACGCATCAGATTTTACTTGTTGACCTAGAGACAACAGTTATGTCGTTCGTAATATTGGCATTTTTCGTGGTGCAAACGCGCAACTTCTCGAGTTGAGGACCGTACATGTTAATAATTAATTAATGCATGAATTAAATAATTAAGTGCTTCAATATTATACTATATCATGTTTTGATTTGGCTTGATTACAGTAAATGGCTATAAAGGTCTTTGTTGATTGAAGATTTACAAAAAAAAAAAAGATTTGTTTAGTTACTTTAGTTTAGATACTTCGATATGTGTAAGGTTATTTATAGTATCTTAAAAAAGAACTAACAACTATGAGTAAAGCAAAGTCGGAATAGTTTAAATAGTGCACAGCTTGTTTAGTAAAGCGGCTTTATACAGGGTTCGTTTATTTAGCCGGGAGTTCAGCAACAAACTGAAAGCGGAACACTGCACGAATGTGCCGGTCTCACCTGTATTAGACTAGAGCCACCACACTACTAGAGTAGTTACGGGATATATTTCTTTTTTAATAACTATGTTGACCTAGAAGTAAGAGTAATTGGTATTACAAGCTCACATTTTAGTATCTTCCAAGCCACTTTAATCTTAACAAAGGGACTACACTCAGCCCCTCTGGTATCACGAGTCGCATTTAAGCGCAGGCTGCAAGCCCGCTCATACCGCCCTAGTGTGAGACAGTCTGGACAAGGTGCACTACCGAAGACAGAAAGCAGTTCTTGCGGCCTATTGAGGCATCGAGTGCAATTTAGACGACACGGTAAATATTCAACATTCGGTGTTCTTATCTTCAATTGGATGGTGGGTTGTAATTGCCCTCTGTCAAATTTTTGTCCTCCGATGCCTTTTTGTGTTCGCAAGTGGACCTAATTCACGTTCACGGTCGCACTTATTCCTGCGCGTCGGATCGGTGCACTGTTAATACCGAAAAGTGCGCATCTGTGTGTGATGCTCATCTTACTCACCTCGAAACATTTGTGGTCGATGTGTATTGTTTTCCCCTGATAATTCTTTGCATATTCCAACTCATTGATCATTTATAAAAACTTATGATAGTAACATCAAATATTTCACTATTTAACATAATTAAAGTTCAGGTATTATAAATTACGTTTCAATAATAATTATTAAATATGTAAGTATGGTAATGTAAATTAATCTTCTACTAAAAGCTTAGAATGACATAACCTTTTACCATTTTCTTAATTAATCATCATAACTTATTCGACTCGACTCTTGTTTAATCACGCTTCTTACGGTCTAGTACACATAATCAAATGTTATAGTTATGAATTCTCGTGTTGTCTCGGATTATTAAAAACGTGTGGTAACCCTTTGTGAGGTGCGGCCAAATAGTCCGTTGTACAAGTTTCATTTTCATTACAGTGCGGAGGTGATACACGAGTTGTTGATTATTTTATTATGGCCTACATACGTTACAAATGTTCTTCCAATAAACTGTTCCTTCACTTTTTTCCCGTTTCTGTACCGGCATCCGAAAGATTGTTCATTTCATAACCTTATACAATGCGCCTAAGTCAGTAATTACTACGATATCATAAGCAAAAAACTAATCTATGAAAAATCGGATAACATATTTTTTAGATCTAGCTATAGCTTAAAATCATTTTTTTTTATTTTGTGTTATAAAATTATGACGGAGTAAGCTATTCTTGTCTAGTAAGTATAGATTTTCTCTCTAGTTCGCGACTTGAAGTCAGTATTAGATTTATGAATAAGACTATTTTCTCAGTAAAACTCGTCTCAGGGAAATAATGCTTGTCATAAAACCCCTTGTGCGTCTTGAATATCCCTGATGTAAACAATATAACATATTGTTTATAAATCGCTTCTAATTTATATGAAAATATTCAAAATCAAACAAATTGAAATACATTTGCACTCACATATAAAGCATGACTCGCCGCTTTTCGCTCGGTGTACCTCAAAACCAATATAGTATCGGTTAAACAAATTTGAAGCGAACGATAAATTTATTCGAAACGAAAACACTATTCCAGCGTCAGTCACTAATGATACGTAGCTTTAAGCACATAATAATTAACAGAGCGCGATAATCTATTACGCTAAACATGTTATTTCGCCGGTTCTATATGTGTATTTGCAAAATCTGTTTAAATACAGATAATGCAAACCGCAATGATTGAGAGAGTTCCAAGAAAAATTTCATTATTCATTAATGAACACGTCGATATTGAACGGCGCAATTATTAAATAATATCTGATTTCTGATTGATATTAGATATATTTTATAGTTTAATTAAAACATACGATGTCTCTAACAATAAACTGTAATTGTCGGCTATTTTATTCATATTCATACCTTACAACGTTAATGAAGATTATAGTTTGATAGGACTACTCAATATATTTTCTATGTGACACAAAACTACAAATAACTTCGAGTTGTTACTCAATAAATATATATCGTTCGTTAATTATCTGGCAATTGCTCCGCAAACAATACAAACAATGATCATAAGAATATCGTCTCAAACAGACGTTATACAATGACACAAAGACACATAGGTACTTTATCGGAAAACTAATAAATACAAAATAAACGTACGCGAGTAAGCTGGGACAATCCCTGGCCTTCAGACGGTATCAACTAAATAGATATAATTTACGTGAATTCGCAGGGGACGCAGCTGGGCCGCTTACTTATATGGATCAATTGGACGTTCAGAGTTTATTCTTTTTTAACTAGGGGGCACCATAGTTTCAACGACAACTTATAACGTAGCAGAAACATTTATCGTCATTATAAACATGTGTTCACATATGCTCACATATTTAGGATAGTTAAGATAATAGTCAATGCGTAACTCACTTTAAGTTTATGTGTAGAGTAACAAAAAATATCTCAAGATATTCAGATGGAACTAAATATACAATAGTACATTATGGTACAAGTGTGTAATGTTGGTGATTACCGCTGAGGCGCATTGAGGCCCGAGCTGTCAGGCGAGGGTCTTAAGGAGCCGAGGACGGTAATCATCAATACACACGTGTATCATACAACGTTTTTCAACACACTTCTGAATAAAATGATACTTAACTAAAAAACCATTTTACATAGTAGATAAAAATCATTTTCTTCATAAATTGTATTTGCAGACATCTTAATTAATAACTAACTAAATAACTTCAAAAGAGAAAACGAGACGAGTTGTGAAAAATGTTTCGTAATGGCGGGAAAAATTAATCAGTTTTCCTATGCGCGCGCATCGGCCATAGACTAATAAATTTCGTAATGGCGGGAAAAAATAATTAGTTTTCCTATGCGCGCGCATCGGCCATAGACTAAAAAATTACGTTTCTTTTTTTTTGGGCTTTTCGCGGATATCTTTTTAGCGCAAATGTAAGCGTAACTCAACCAATAATATTAAAAAAAAAACTATTACTCACTCGTGAATAATAGTAATGAAAAAGTCACATTATATATGTCATTATGTGCCTAATTGCCATGGGATTAGAGCCACTTTATGAGGAAGTGTGTTGAAAAATACATGAACCTCGTGTATATGGTGTAGTTATTAAAATAAAAAAACACTGGATATTGTGAATTTACATCTTGTGTAACAAATTGACAAAGTCCACGTGGTCGTTATAAGGATTTAATTTCATTTGATTTGGATCTCATTTGATGCGATATGAAGACACTTTGAGGTACTTCTGAGCTAGGTAATGGCGATTGCTAAACAATCAATGTTGTCACATTTATTGATACAATCATCAAGAAAAAGAAAATAGAAACATATATATGCTACGGCAATTGTCACTAATTAATAATTATTTATAGTTATGCACTCTACTTTTAACGGTAAATATGAACAATAATTACTCACTATCTTTGTCAATTGTAATAAATATTCAATAATAAAGCGCCAAACATCTTTTTCGAGTAGCAAATGGGAGATGTAATTGTTTCTGATGTTACATTTGAAAGCACGTGTATATACAAATGTACAGTTTTCATGACATTTACCAAAACGTATAGTAACTGTTAATAAATTGTTGTTATTATTTTAAAATAACTTACAAATGAAACTACAATATGTTGAATATCTATGTTAAATATGAATTATTTTGAATATAGACTATTTTAATTTGATTATTAGTTTTTTTTAACCATTTTCAACGTATTTTTGCAGGTGTTGAGGTACAATTACATTGTATGCTAGATATATTCATATATGCAATTTTAGTCGCACAAAAAAAGGTTTTAACTTTTGCAAAGGTTTGAAAATAGCATGATAGAAATAATTTATACTAATTATTGAAGTCAATAAATAAAAAATGTGTTTTTGTAGTCGATAATTCTAAACGCATGTTAGTGCGTTTAGCATCAAACATTATATGTAATCGTAATACATACTATAGCGCACGTTCTCCTCGAAAGGTGTGGCAGAAGTGAAGGAGGAGGCTTATTATAATATTAAACCTTAATATATAATAGAATAATTCAGATAAAAGTAGTGGAATGGTATAATTTAGATAAACTCTAGTTAATTCTTATGTTATCCACGGGAAGATAATGAGCTGTATCACATACTCTTCTGGCACCGCACAGACACATATCACACAAGGACCTCAGAAAATCCACGAAAAATAAACTAGCAACTCAGAAAACATTTATATTACGTGCCAATCAGGTGCGTGGCCGCGGACACTTCGACCGAAACGAACATTGGAACTTCAAACATTTTCATTTCGATTTGTCAAAAACAGAATCTCTCTCTCGTAATAAACACAAAATGTACCTACTCTTACAAATAAAACGTGCCGTTGTTGAATAAAGGCGTCATTATTTAGGAAATAAGGTTTTATTATTTAGAAAATACGGCATGTATACGACAGTTCTCTTATAACGTCGACTTTCGAATAGAAATGGAAATATTATATAGGAGCTTTTTTGTTTGCGACTTTTGTACCGGCGGCCCTAATGGGCCTATACACAATATTTTTTATGTATTGGCTTCGTATATACAATTAAATTGGTATAGGTAGATACACTCTATATGAGACTTATCTTGTATACAGATAATACATTATATATTTATTTTACTATTTTAGTTAGGAAGTATTAATACAGTCGGAAAAGCTGGATAAATGTAATAAAAATAATAATGAAGATCTGATTTTCTAATAATAAAAGATATCGAAACACAATATCTTGACTTGAGTTTCAACATTATTATCCGTTTGTGAAAAGATAAATGAACAGTAAAAGTTAAAACCAATGAAAAGATTTTTACTCAATCGATCAAAGATAATAAAAAAGTCTTCGCTAATTAAACTCGCCAAAGAACCATGACCCACAACAACATATAAAACCGAGCAACCTCGTAAATTTCTCTAAACACTGCCACGATTCAGAACCCGTACTCTTAAAATCAAACATACAATATATCGTCGTCGCTTCGTTACATGTCTTTCCCTAACTTCACTGTCTGTATGTACGTAAGAGTAGGACTTGGCGCGAGAACGATAACGATATATCGAATTAGTGTGCTCAGAGTACAGGGTCTGTATAGTCAACGATTTCGACTCACGCTTTGTTTTCGCGCTGAGATTCTGGACAATTGCCAAGCAACTAGTAAAATATTATTGTCATATGTACAGAACAAGGATCAGTTAGATTACGATTATTCCCTGTCGTAATGAACCACTATTTGATGTTATTTAAAACATAATCTTCCTCGTAAATTCATTACTGGGTTTATGAGCATAATAGAGAAAATGGTAGACTCATTCTCGTTTCTCGACTTCAGTAACAGGAGTAAAATAATGCTTAATTATAAATTTATTTGTAAATTATATCCATTTGTATATAATGAACCAGTAATTAATTGGTCTGAGCATTACCTTTGAATAGAGAAATCTTGGATTAGAATCAATCATGATACATTAATATATGGATTCTCATACCGTAAAGGAATGTATCCTATGGCTATGGAAAGACTCAAAGGTATATTGCAACAAGTATTGACGACGAATCGAAATTGGTAAGTCGACGAATCCGCCCTAAACAGTATGCCTATTTTTAATAGTAAAGATAGGCTGAACATGTCGCGGGGCATATATAAACTGCTGCTAAGATTAATTAAATACCTTTTTTTTTTTTTGTTCCCCTGAGGAAAATGCATTAAATTGCATACCCCGGCTGTGGCGAGCCGGGGTTATGTGGGGCTCTCCTCCCCAGAAGGGGGAGGCCTACCCACTAAAAACCTCAGGGATGGCCTTCCTCAGGCATGTAGGGAGCCCCCGGGAACACAAAGGCACCTTCCGGGAACCCCCAGCCTCCGCTCCCCTCTCTAAAGGGGAGCCCTCCTCGGGGGAAGCTACCACCTCCCCCGGTCCCCTCCGCCGACGACGCCCCCCGGCCACGGAAGGGGCGTGGTCCATCCCGGGTCGCCGTAGCGGTCGCGACTTCCTCGCGCCCGCCGGCGACCCGCGGCGGCGCCGCAGCTGTGCTACCGAGCCCGGCGCCGCCTCCTTCGAGCGGGATCGGCCATCTCCCGACCCCGCTCGGCGGCCTCCTTCTGGAGCATTACTGCTTCACAGAAGGAGGCCACAGCCCTCCAACCTCCCTCGTCCGCCAGCATTGCCGCAATCAATGCCGGCGGAGACAGATCTCGCCCGATCTCTGCGACCAAGACTCGGCGCTCGGAGGCCCACGCGGGGCACTCCGCCAGCGTGTGCTGGGCCGAGTCGAGGTCGGATGCGCAGTGGTGACAATGTGTCGATCCCTCCCGTCCTATTCGACACAGATACTCACCGAAGCAGCCGTGCCCGGTGAGTATCTGAGTCAATCGGTAGGTGACTTCCTCCATCCCGTTGAGCCAAGCTTCGAGGTGTGGGAGTACGGCACCGACGGCCCGCTGGCGCGCGCAGATCCGTAATTCGAGCTGCGCACGCCAGGCCGCCACAATCCGTCGGTGCCACTCCCGCTTAGGCACTTCGTGTGCGGGTTCCAGGGCGCTCCCCCCATCGCCCCCCCGGTCGACACGCCGCGACGCATACGTCGCCGCGTACATGTCGGCCAGGATGTCGAATGGGGGGGAGCGTCCCAGAACTGTCGCCACTTCGTACGAGATTGTACGGTAGCCTCGTACGATCCGTATGGCCATTATCCGCTGCAGGCTCCGTAGCAGAGCTCTGCAGCGGGGGGACCTCGCGCAGTCTTGCGACCACACGGGAGCCCCATACATGGCTACGGATCGCACGACGCCCTCGTACAGGCGGCGGACTCCATCCCTCGGTCCCCCGAGATTGGGCAGCAGGCGATGCAATGCGCCCGCCACCCTTTTGGCTCGGAGGACCAACCGCACGAAATGCTCCTCGAAGCTCCAGCGGCGGTCCAGGGTGAGGCCCAGGTACTTTATGTACGGCCCCACCGGGACCACCGCGTCACCCACCCGGATCCGGCAACTGGGTGGTTCCCGGCGCCTCGGAAGGCCGTGGAACCATAGCGCCTCGGTTTTGTGAGGCGCTATTTCTAAACCCAGCCGGCGGATCGCCCGCGCGACACATGCCACCCCAAGCTCGGCAAGCGTAAGCACCGGCCCGAAGTCGGCCCCAGTCGTAACGACGAGAGTGTCGTCAGCGTAGCAGACGACACTCACGCCGTCAGGAAGGCTGGTGCGAAGGACCGCGTCGTATGCAAGGTTCCATAGCAGGGGCCCCAACACCGACCCCTGCGGAACGCCGCATTCGACCCTCCTCGACGTTTCCATCCCGTCCCGTCCCATCACGCTGATCGTCCTGTCGCGCAGATAGTCCCCGACCACGGCCCGCAGGTAGGGAGGCAGATCGTGGTATACGAGCGCCTCCCTAATGGCCTGCCAGGGGAGGGTGCCGAAGGCGTTGACGATGTCTAACGACACCGCCAACGCCACCCCCCCCAAGATTAATTAAATACCTACTAACAATAATGACCAATACAATTCTAAACACATTTTTATCTTGATTTATTACACTGTTAGATGTGATGGAAGAGAGAACAGTACATACGGCAGTGTGTGACACTTTACACATAGACCTGCAGACAGCTTTATGGCCCTAGTGCAGTTTCGGTGTAGCATTCGGTGGCGCTGTGGTCTCGGCACTGGTCTACAAGTCGGATAAATCGCGGGATCCGGGGTCGATTCTTCCATGTACCAATGTGTTTTTCAAACTTCATTACATTTATCGAATGCTATGGTGAAGGAACCATCGTGAAGCACCTGAAAAGAAATTCGACGATGTATGTAGTCAACCAATCCTCGTCTATGACTACAGCCTAATTGCTCTAACATAGGGTAGGCTCATCCCCCTAGGTAGGGACATATATCGGCGGACATGCTGGCGGACGTTGTCGGTGTAGGAGATCGGGGGAGATAGTTGTCTCCCCCAAGGAGGGCTCCCCTGGAGCATCGCAGGGGAACAGAGGCTGGGGGTTCCCGGAAGTCGCTTAGCGTTCCGGGGGCTCCCTACATGCCTGAGGAAGGCCATCGCTGCGGTTTTTAGTGGGTAGGCCTCCCCCGCCTTATTGATTGCGGCAATGCTGGCGGACGAGGGAGGTTGGAGGGCTGTGGCCTCCTTCTGTGAAGCAGTGATGCTCCAGAAGGAGGCCGCCGAGCGGGGTCGGGAGATGGCCGATCCCGCTCGAAGAAGGCGGCGCCGGGCTCGGTAGCACAGCTGCGGCGCCGCCGCGGGTCGCCGGCGGGCGCGAGGAAGTCGCGACTGCTGCGGCGACCCGGGATGGACCACGCCCCTTCCGTGGCCGGGGGGCGTCGTCGGTGGAGGAGACCGGGGGAGGTGGTAGCCTCCCCTCTAGGCAGGGGAGCGGAGGCTGGGGGTTCCCGGAGGTGGCTTGGTGTTCCCGGGGGCTCCCTACATGCCTGAGGAAGGCCATCCCTGAGGTTTTTAGTGGGTAGGCCTCCCCCTTCTGGGGAGGAGAGCCCCACATAACCCCGGCTCGCAACAGCCGGGGTATGCAATTTAATGCATTTTCCTCAGGGGAACAAAAAAAAAAAAGGCCTCCCCCGCCTGGGGAGGAGAGCCCCACATAACCGCCGGCTCGCAATTTACAATCCGGGGTATGCAATTTAATGCATTTTCCTCAGGAACAAAAAAGAAAAAAAAGGTAGGGACATATATGACTTGTGATGATATAAGATGTGATGATGTGCTTTTATAAGTAGTAAAGTTGTATTTCTGGTTTTTACAACCACTATGTAAGTGATGCTCACTTTTAAGTTAAGGTGAAATCGAGTCGCAAGCACATTTAGATCAAGGTGTGATCTATGGACAGAGATGCAGAGGCAGCTACGATTCTGTCATATATTACAGTTTATTCACATATCATTATTTGTCCTCCTGCAGTTATGAATTTAAATAGTTAGATACAGTTCTGAGTAAGTACATATCAAACAATAATAATTTACGACACCTCCAACTTCGTGACTCAACCTCATCACAAAAACCTACTTTGGCACCTCCATTTTATGAGTGAAGTCTGACTTCTTAATTCTGCGCACTGCTTAATTTTTTAATATGTTTCTTCAAAATATAATTAATTGGATAATAAAATTGAAGTGAATGATGAGGAACGATCGAGCCGCCGTATCCTCTTTTTTTACATCGACGTACTAAAATTGACTCTGTAAAGTTAATTTATTGCGAACGAAGTGCTAAGAACGATATGTTACGATTCGAATGCTACGAACAGTGTAGGTATTATGCGGATAGAATCGCACTGCAACTAATTTAAGTGTCTGAACTTGTCTAATTGTATTTTATAACTACCCCTTACAACTATATATAAGCGCTCATGAAATCAAGAATAGGAAACGGATACCGACTAACCATCGCTAATATCTGAAATGTCAGATCCTCGGATGGATTCTTATAGCTCCGATGGTATCTTTTCTATTTCAGTCTCTTTGTAATGTATCTCTGGAATGTATGCTCATCACCACGTTCTATTACGCATTACTGAAAACCATCTACAATCTGTTTTTAGGCCTAATACGTAAGACATAAAGCTGAAAATCGATAGATATTGTTGTAGTGTTTTAAACTGACGAAGCGATGACTATACTACCCACCCATCTGTCGCGTACTAACTCACGCCGGACGCACAGAAAACAATTGGGAGAAAATGTTTAAAACATGGCGATAATGGATTGTGCTATTATTGAACGCGAAAGTTCAACCGCTATGATTTATAGACCGCAGAGACGTGTACACATTACAATCATCTTTAAGGACTATATTCCAGTAGACAAACTGAATTTTTTGTTATAGGTAATCCTAAAAATGTTTTGTGGGTGAATAGAAGAAATTTCAATATTTTCAGGATCGTTATCAATAGGCCAATTATGTAATTATCAAGTGATCAAGTTTTGATTGAAACTGACAGATAGTGTAGTTATGTTGCTGTTTTATGAAGATAATTATCACATTGATTCTTTATAAAGCAGTAATGTACTATCCATCACTTGCAATAAAAAATTGATAGCAACGAAGATGCATAAATTAGCCTACAGATAATCAATCTTGGTGCAGCTTTTGTATAACTTTATTTCATAAACTGCACTAAGATTAGTCCGTTAACTAGAATGGTCACATTATCATGAAATAATAAATATTTACCTTCACTCATTAAAATATAAATAAGGTTACTCAGACCAGAAATATAAGGGGTGTATGAGGATGATGTGAATGTAATTGTTAATTGTATGTTTGAGGGTTACAAGACGTATATTTCTCTATCAATTAGAGAGTTGGTGTTAAACCACAGCCTATATCGTTTGTCTCTGTTATACCTCCAGTACATTTATCAAAAATAGAGCGAAATTTTTAATGATTGCTTAGTTTTTCAATGTACAAATACAACATTCAAGAAAATTCTTAAATATCAAATCGAAATTTACATCTAATGAAAATTACACACGAATCCGTCAGCTGATTTTTTTTTTATAAGTATTAATATCAACGGAAAATTATTTGTTGCTTATTAATAATTGTATACGATAAAATAAAAATCGTTCTCTTCGAACAACGGGAGAAAGAACGTCGGAAAGCAATCCGAACTATTATCAAACTGGTAATTGTTGGCGGAACAATAGGCTTTCAGCGGGGTCGTAAAAATGAGCGCTCCACAGTCTGCGATAGAGTGAAGAAACATTGGCCAGTAAAAGTAAGCTTCAATACGCTATCTTTGTTGTCCTCAATTGCTACCCAGAATGAATATAGAATAATGCATCTGGAGACTGCATGTCTTCTAAAGCTAAATTAGATTGCTGTATTCGTGTCGAGACTTCGTTTGCGTGGTTTGATTTTTATATATAACCAACATTGAGTTTCAAACTAATATTATAATATTTTATATTATTGGTAAATAAGATGTGTGATATCATAAAGAATTCTTCATACACCTGCGGCTAAACACATTAGGCATATGAAGTTGGCAAAACCCCCACAAAAGGCTAGCGGGTTTTATTAAGATCTCGTTATGCAAGCTTATTTTGGATAGGCTGCCTGAGCCTCTTGATGAGAACATATATGAGTTGTAATGAACAAACATGAAACACAAATTCTCTTATGGCCTTCTGATTTTAAACATTTACATAAGCTATAGATATCTGCAATCAAAATCAACTGCATTAGCAAAAGCACGGACCAGACCGGGAAATACCACTATAGGATGAGACGAGATCCTACGACAAAGGACGTGATCAAGTCTTATATAGCAAAATAAGGAAAGGCGAACGAGTGCAAGTCGGGCTTGGTTACCGAGGGTTTCATACAAAAAGTTATAATATATTTTTTAATTGTTATTTAAATAAATTATAATTAATAATTATCAGATATTTTTATTATTCTTGGTTTATGGGAAGTACTTTATTGGTTTTTCCTAAAAATGTTTGAGAACATGATTGCAAAAATTTTGTTTATATATTCAAGGGGCTAACACGTAAGTATTAATTATTAATTTCTACTTAATACCGCCATATGTTCTTGAGAACAAGAGTCTTAACAGACACCCAACAAAATGATTCTAAAAGAGTTCATTTATCTGTTGGAAGTACGGAACCCTAGAAACGGAATAAAAAAGTGCACGCAGCTAATACTCGCGCATCGCTCATGGTCATGGTTTAGTAATGCTGCAATGGCCATATGTGCTGGAGTTATCACTAGTTAACCACTCTCCATGGTGCTCTGCAGTACAATTACTAACACTTAACACAGAATGATTTTATTTTAACGTGGAGCTATTTCCGCTGCTCTATTAATTCTGCATAAAAATTTTCCTTTTTATCTAGTTCAAGACTGATAAGGACTTTTTTTCGTTACGGAACTAAATATATTACCGAAACAAAAATACTGATTGACATACTGTATGCAACTCTCATTCCTTTCATAATGACCATCGTATAACGTGTAAATCACAAATTCATCAATGTGGATAAAAAAACTCGAAGCTGACATTGATTGATTATAGTAGATATAGTAAGTCGTGCTTGTCACAGAGCCGGACGAATCCATGAGTTGATTAAAGTAAGGTCATAGGGAATCATAGGTCAGTGGAGGGCATAGATTTATTATAACGCCGTTAAATCGACAATGCGAGACCACTTACGTATACGCTAGTGACATGTATCGCGGTCGTCAATTGTGAACGAAACTATTCCCGCATATTTTTATTTAAATCACACAATAGTGCTTTTATCTGGATCACGAAAAAGTTAATATATTAAAATAAAATATTAATATTAAATGTTATTGGCCCTGCTCTACTAGCGCCAAGCGCCTTCACATGATCTTCACCAAATCGTCGGCCCGCCTTCTGATAGGACTACCAACCTTACAAGGTCCGGCAAATATCTGCTACTCGAAGAGTTTTCCACTCCAACAGCCGTCATTCCTGCGAGCAATTTAACCTGGCCATTGCTACTTAAGTTTCGCAATCTTAACTTCAAGCTATGTCGGTAATCGTACTTCTTCTATGGAATTCATTATTTCTGATTCGATCACGCAGAGAAACTCAGATATTTGTAGTGTTATAAATATTCAATATCTTGAGCTATTACATACCGAATACATTTAAGTTTAACCATAGGATTCGTGACTTTTGATTTCAACGAATTACGATTTTAGGCTCATCTTAGCATCTATCATACCTAGATTTCAATAAATCTATACTAATATTATAAAGCTGAAGAGTTTGTTTGATTGTTTGTTTGTTTGAACGCGCTAATCTCTGGAACTCCTGGTTCGAATTGAAAAAAATCTTTTTTTATTGAATAGTCCATTTATTGAGTCAGGCTTTAGTCTACATAACATCACGCTGCAACTAATAGGAGCGAAGAAATAATGGAAAATGTGTAAAAAACGGAAAAAAATTATTCATTTTTTAGGGCTTCCGTTGCGTGCGCTGCGAAAACGGTTCTAGATACCAACAAAATATGTATGAAAGAATTATTCCTCTTAAAATGATCTAAAAAAATGTCTGCGACAGTATATGTCTACCTTTTAATGTTAACTCACTAGAATCGTTTTTATGGTAATCAAATTTGGATATGTCGCGTTGTCAAGATACCTAACTGGGTAACTGCTTAGGTGGTTGTTTGCAAAAATAAATATGATGCTCAAAATAACTATTCCACGCGCACGAAATCACTGGCACAGCTAAGTATTAAATAAGGACTCGTCTAATAAAATTAATTCTCTAAGACCGACTTATTGAGCTTAAAATTGGTAGACACCTACAATTTTTTGATAAATCACACAAGCCAGTGAGAAAGGATTTCAGTAGACCAAATTTAATATTTTAATATTTTGTACATACAGCGGCGCATCAGACTTTATATGTTGACCTTGCGACAGTTCTGATGTCGCTCATAATAGCTACGGTTTTCGTAGCGCAAATGTAAAGCTAAATGTGTTGCTGGCCGTACTTACCGTACCTATTTATTTAAGATTTTACTGTAAAATAATTTACGAACCGTCTCGCTGAATAAAAAACCTTCTTGGAGTTTTTATCAGCTGTCAAAAGATATTTGCGAAATCTTCGGGAACATTTGTCAATTTTCATTAGTTACACAATTTTTTATCGGCTCTGAAACGAAACGGACCGAGGAATTCCAGATATTTTCTATATTTTTCGCTTATCGGTGAGTAAGGTTTTTTTTTTAAATAACCAGTTATGTATGTACCTATGTAATATTGAATAAAATTAACCCTATTTCCTCATTATCATCTTTTAGCACTGATCGTATTAAAATGTAAGTTCAGTGTAACATATTTTCTTTCATTTGTCATCATGCGGCAAGGTCGTCACGTTAAAAGCGACATTTGACGACCTCCATAGTCGAGTGGTTCGTACACCGGTTTCAAGGTGTCGCCATCTCTGAGGTCCCGGGTTCGAATCCCGGTGGGGGCAGATGTTTGTGTGATGAATGCGAGCATTTGTACCTTAGTCGTGGTTGTTGATATATATTTCAATAAAAATTATTTATATATGTATAATATATGTATGTCTATCCGTTACCCTAGATCCCATAGCACAAGCTTTACAGAGCTTAGTTTGGGCTAGGCTAATTGGTGTAAGTGTAACAAATATTTATTTATTTATTTGCATGTACTAGGGCAATTGTCAGTTATGTTTTTTGTTAAAAAAAAAAACCATTGCCATTATTAAGATACTTATTTATTTTAACCTTAGTTATCATTTCTTGTCAACATAATTTTATAGGTAGTATGTCTTCTTAGTAGTTTAGTTCCACACAAGGCAAAATTTTGAGTGAGGAATCAATTTGAAATACTGACGAACCTTATGTACAGTTGCCAGTATGTTGGCAGTATTGCCGCTGAATGTGGCAATGCTGCTAGTATACTGGCAACGCTGCTGATTTAGATTAATATTGCGTATTATATAATAAATGTACTAGCAATACGTCCATCTTTACAATTGCACTACGAATACCATACTAACCGAAAAGTGCACTATTATGAGCAGCATAAAATGCTCCTCAAGGTTACAAAGGGAGTTTGATGCAATGCTGTGTGTACATTTATTTAATCCTTGTACGGTGAAGGAAAACATCGCGAGGCACTTTGCATGTTTGCCAACGTGTAGATATGAATTAATTAGGCTAGTTTTCCATTGATATAATTTTTATTTCCAATTGAATAAAGCCTCTTTAATTAAGTAGTCTGATAAAGTTATTGTTGAAATCCAATACAATTTTTTAATATATAATTAGTTTTATTAATCAATTTCTTTTTCAATTTTATTTATTTTGCCGTTATGTATGGAGACGAATCTCTTATATAATATGTTATCTCCTTGTCTTTTAAATATGTTGTATTACTTCTCGAGTTCTGCTTCCATCACGATATTCTCTTTAGTTATATGGAAAGTTAACGATTATTTACTGATAAGAAATAAAATGTTTGGTCTTATTTTTTATGATTATCCCAATAGGACCAACCTTCAACCACCCCTTAACCAAATTGCATCAAAACCTGACAAGTCCTTTTATCGGATTTTTCCGCAGAAAAAAATATTTTCTCGTGGTAAAATTGTCCCTATGTCCTTATTTTTCTTTCCTACGTTCTCCTCTTTCTTTCTTTTTATTACTTTCTACTGCAATATTTTAATTGATTAGGGATTTTTTTAATAACTTTGTTAATTGTATTTATTTATATCTGATCAAAACCTAAAGTAATAAAATAACAAGTAAGTCTTAACTTCTTAAAGTTAACTTCTAGCCTTAAAGTCTTAACTTCTAGCATAAAAAATAACGCACTCTTAAACAAACTTTCAACCTATATTAGAACCACAGTCATTTTATAAATAATAGCCTATGACCCCTCTCAGGCCATAGACTGTGAAAGCGCGACAGACAAACATACAAAGTTACTTTCACACTTACAAAGTTATAATATTAGTAAAGGTGCATTTATAGTGGTTGCTGTCCCAAAAATGAATAAGATGAACTAACATAAAATTAATTTAAATCCAAACATATGCTTATTTTAGACAATTCAATAGAGGAGAAAAAAATTGAGTATCTGCTCAAAAGGCTCTCCCAATTTCTGAGCAGATGTAGATGCCTCTACTCTCTATATATGTTTTATATTTATGTTAATTATATAAGGTGTTTTTTAATTTGTTTTGACTTTGATAGTATAGGTCTATGCTGAATAAATATTATTTTGATATAAACAAGTAAGTATTTAGCCATAGTTTGCAGCCAGCGTTGACGATTACATAACCAATAAAAGCTATCAATTTTCTATTCAACAGAAAAGGCAAAGAGTCCAGATCGACGAAGGTCGTTAAGGTTCACACACACTTCGTCGGTACTCCAAATAACTTTATTGATCAGCCTAACAGCGCAGTTACCTTTTGATGGCCGTGTCATAACGCGGTCCGGTTGATGGTATTTACATTGTTCAGCCGCTCGCTCTTTGTTCAGGTTTATTGCAGGCACGGTTTGTCTGCGTTGGGGAAATTAAAAGTTTTAGGGTGCAGTAGACCCTCTATCAGCACTCTTACGCACAAGACGCTAATAAAAAAAATACATCATTAAGCTCACGGCTAGGGTATTGAATTAAATATAAATAATAAAGCGACAATACAATTGACTACATAACGGCACTATGCTTACTGAATACACTGTCAGCAAACTAAAAAAAATAATGTAATATGTAGTAAAATGGAGACATATTTTATATGATGCAATTGTCTTGACCTTTGATAAAAGCAAAATCAAAATAGTTTTTATTTAACATAAGTATCTTGTAGGTGCATATGAATTAGAAAAACAATTTTTAGCCTATCCGGAAATTAAGAGAGAACAGACAAGACATTTTGAAGATAATCACATAAGAAGGATAAATAAACATTTTCACAGATGACGTCGAGTACTTACGAGTAATGTTGAAAACTATTATAAGATACTGTATAAAAAATATTATATTGGTATAAGGTTGTAATATTCGAACTGACCAGCTTTCATAATGAGATAAATTACGAAAGCGCCAAAAAAATTTTGCTACGCCGTTCAGATTTATATTGGACTTTCATTTTCTTCATTGGAGTTTACAATTAGATTTGCAGGTTGAAGAAGCTACATCAATAATTTCTGGCCAAGGAACATGTAAGAACATCCAATAAGGGCTAGAAGAAAGCCAGAAAGGCTGGTATTTCTGTCAATCTATGATGTACATACATAGGAAACTGACTTCGGAACAAATAGTTCTGACTTATTTTCTAAAACAATACTATTGTCTGATTACTCATAACACTTCAAACTTCATTATAAAAAAGTGTAAGATGTAGAACTGTGCAATGCAATGACAATTCTATAACACGTTGCCACAATAAAATTTCTGTAGTTTCTAAAATCTAATCTAACTCTAAAACTAATCAAATTCAAACAACATTTGGATTTAAAATCATATTGTGGTAGCTTAGCTTTTAAAATCATCTAAACCATAACGAAGATAATTAAATTTAAGGTCAGTTAGTCCTTATGAAGATTTTAATTTTACAAAGGCAGAATCTAAATTAAAGCTATAAAAAATAATCTTATAGTACATTTTATAATCAACTTTTTTCAGTTCATTCAATGTTGCAAATAACTCATTCAGCTCCCTCTCTCATTTCAGTTGGTCAGCCTGTTGCAATACTATTTCTGTCAATTTTATGTATACAGAAATAGCTATCACAATGTTAGACATACTAAAGTGCATAGTGATCCCGATGACCTTGAATTGATCGTCCTATACTAATAATTTTTTAGTGAGTGAGTGCGCATGAATTTAAAATTAATTGTCCGTTAAATGAAAAATTTTAATAAAAAAGCGAATACATAAAATTAAATAAAACATAATCTAAAATATTCTTTACTTCTTGAAAAAATCTAATGGAAGTCATATGTCAAAACTCCAAGCGATTGGATTTAAGGTTGATAAAACGAAGCATACTCGTATTTGTATCAATCATCAACATCAAATTGCTATATTTTATTGAAAAATTTTCAATATTGCTTCTATATTGACGACCTTGACGACCTCATAGTCGAGTGGATAGTACACCGGTTTCAAGGTGTCGCCATCTCTGAGGTCCCGGGTTCGAGTCCCGGTGGGGCAGATGTTTGTGTGATGAATGCGAGCATTTGTACCTTAGTCATGGTTGTTGATATATATTTCTTATAAAAATTATTTATATATGTATAATATATGTATGTCTATCCGTTACCCTAGATCCCATAGCACAAGCCTTACAGAGCTTAGTTTGGGCTAGGCTAATTGGTGTAAGTGTAACAAATATTTATTTATTATTATTATTATTATTTATTATTATATTTCTGTGTGATATTTTTTAAGAAAAGCGATTTCTTTTACAGCTATATGCACCTTAAATCGTAGAACGACAAATCTGTTTTGAGTGTACCTACTCGCTTTGTACGACCAATTTACGAGCTCTAATAACTGCGGCCATGCGTGCATATTTCAGCCACTGCGGATTTATTTAACGTCAAGCTGCACTGATTTAATAGTTGTTCTTGTTATTTATGCTAACGGAAATATTATCGGCGGGAAATAATTAATTATTCCAAATTTACACATCCATAACAATATTTAATGTAAAAGGGAACAGCGTAGTATATATTGAGGATTGCTGAATTTACTAACAAATGCACGGCCAATAAATTAAGTGAACATTTGAAATTGATATTAAAATTTAGGGCTTACTTTCTTTTAATGTTTTTAAATTTTAAAACCTGTGTGTGTTATTGTTAAGGTGTCAAAACAACTACAAGGATTTAGTAACATATTTGCCTGATATGTTTGCTCGTTAGCTGCATATCAAATTTGTGTGTCATCAAGTCTACACAGTCAACTTATACTGCTAGATAATACATACAACACCAAGTAGTCTTTTTTTTATATACATACATAAAGATATTGACAAATAAACAAAATACTCTCCATATAGTAAGTTGCTATATAGTTAAGAGGTCTGCAGCAAATCTGCAAACTCCACAAGAACTACTGTGTACATTACCAATTTGTGACATAAGATGTATGTCACAGTACCCAATTGTTTCTGGCATATGTTACACTTCAGACAGGTACGCAGCAATACACGCAGTACTGCTTTGCGGCTGACTTTGAAATTTTAAACGGACTTCCGTCTAAACCACTTTGACCAAAGAAGATAAATCTGGTCTAGTCTAACTCCAGAAATGGAGTAAGATGTAATTATTAAAAAAAACGCAAAGAGACACAAAGAACTGCAAGAGTGTGATCTAATTTTAATCCAATAAAGATTAAATATGCGTAAAAAAGATATTTTAGGAAATGACACACCATTCGCACAATGCTGATCAATACAATCTGCATTTGGGTCGTGTTTGATTAAGTTAGATATGATGACATGACGGACGAGGATAAAGCTTAGTTCATAGCATCATAGCATTTTTCAATTCGAAAGTTTAACAGTAATAATTTTACGATTACTACACACATTATGTGTCCTTATCGTATAATTACTCTCCTAAATGATTTACAATTGACGATTTCACCAATTTAAAAAGTCAAAACAATTACACAATAAATCTGATTACGATCGTAAACACTTCGATAAGCACGAAAAGGGAGAGCTCTCAACGAATAATTGTCTGTTTCAATTCCAGTTTCCAGCGACATTGGGAGCCGATGAAACAATTCCACTTTTGAAAAAGAGACCAATTTAATAAACAAGGGAAAAATTAGTCTAGAACAGTTATCAACCGGGCCCTTTTGTTCGGCCGTCCATTGAGGCATACAAAGCGCAAAACAACGCTTATTGTTTCGTTGTGCCCACTGTTAATTTGACGGGCGACCCACATTTCTGCCTGTTCGTCACCGCTTCATAAGCGATAAGCAACTAGGCTCTGACATCACCAGGCTACTTCGAAAATCAGCGTGCCGTGAATCTTACTCGTATGTCAAAATAATACAGTTTTTAGAGGGGTCCCTTCATGTGTTCAATTCATGTTCCAAAAATAGTAAAAAGACATTTTAAAACAAATCGCCATGTATGGAAAAATTGTACGGGCACTGTAACTAATGAGCTAAAATTGTCCAGATTTTAGGGTTTATCCTAGCTTCTGTTATTTATGTTACTATTTATTATGTTATTTATGTATATCAAAACGATATCAAATACAATACAAAATAACACAAACTGTATATAACTTCATTAATATAAATGCTAGTTTAAAATGGCATTTACAGACTTTTACGGACGTCTTAAAAAAATTAAGAAAGCACATGTTCTTTCACCTGATACGGTAACTGGAATTCTAAAAATAAAATTCGTTCACAAATTATTCGAATGTTCTCGAGAAAAACAAACAAGAATATCTGCGTATTTTTTTAGTATTGAATTTTATGTCACCTCTTTATGTAGAATATTTTTTTTTATGAATTCTGAATTTTATTTGAATCAATGCTATGCGATAAAAATATCTCAAGTTTTAGAGTGAGCATTTGTAGAGATTAAAAATCTGCTTTCGCCCACAGTGCTAAGAGTAAAGTAAATATCATAATCACAGCCCATACACGTATTGAAGAACACGATTCTACTCTTTGTTAGGCCTTAGCCTTAGCCAACCACGCTGGCCTAGTGCGGATTGGTTGAGTGAGCGGAAAATGCATTTAATTGCATACCCCGGGTATGCAATTAAATGCATTTTCCTCAGGGGGACAAAAAAAAAAGGAAAAAAAGAACATATGTCCTTGAATTGCTTCACTATGCAGGTTGCGTCAGGAAGATTTTCTTCACCATAGAATCATTAGAAAAATGTTGATAAATATAAAATTCGATGCAAAACATATTGGTACATGGCAGGATCAACCTCGGGTCCCCGGAATCATTAGATTCATATTCATTCAACATATTTATCATTATTCTCTCATATTCTGCATGTGGTTAGATTAGCATGTGTAATTTTGCATCATGTCAAAGTAAAATTAAAAGAAATACTTTTCTATTATTAAAATTTCAAGTCATAGTAAATTGAAATGTCTATTACATAGATATTGTGAGAGCAAATGTAGCTTTACTGGGCATATCAATTTTGCAGCTGTTACATAACCTGAATATATAAACTTCCACATTGACAACACAAATGGCTTATTATCTGAGGCATTATCGTTTAGCCAAGTATAGACGACAGCAAGAAATTTTATAAGCTTACATCTTAAAATTGTTACTCAATTTTGTCCCCAATAGCATATGATAAGTTCATTCATAATATATAAACAACCTTAGCTTAAGCAAAGTGCACTTCAAAAGACTACTTATGTACTTAACGTGTTGGCATCGGGAGCGCTGGTTTGTGCAAACTGCCATTTGTGAGCTTCAAGTTCATAATGACGCTGTTATTGGGCGCAAGTAATAGTATATAACTACATGTCGGCGTAAGATTTTAATAAGTTCTTTTTTGATTGATCTTCGTCAAGTATTGTCTTTTATTTGCACGAACCGATTATTTCCAAATAGTGGTTTCACATTCAATTTATCCATTTTTCAAATTTATCTTGTGTATGTTTGATGGTATTACATCACGTTAATTGCTATCCTTGATGATATTACATTTTCGATGGCACTATAGTACAGTAAACTTCCTATGATGGAACTCATAAACAGAATGACATGCTGACAGCAATTACTTAACTCCATTTTTCTATCTTCACTTTAAGACGGGCATAATCTTGTCATCCCGGGACCTACTCTAACCACTAATTTTCACGAATCAAATCCAAAAAGTTTTTCGTTGCAATCTTCCCGAAGTTACTATATACTTATTATGTATATCGCTATAAGATGGAAAAGCATTACCTAATATTGAATGCTAGTTGTAAATATAATATGATGTAAATTTATTATCAGCTATAAGTTTACAGATACAACATAAAGTTTTAATGGTAAATTGTAACAAGTAACTTATTTATTCAGTTGAACAAAAAAGTAACTTACTCGTTCGTTACCAAATTATGTTACAGAAAAATTCAACACAAGTACCCAAAACAATCGGTGGTGGAGTTACTGTTTACCACCCCGACTGTTTTCGCCCGGAAATTAATTTAAATACATCCTTGTCTTTCCGCTCTGCTAAGCGTGACTCGATTTGCAATTCCTACACTCGGATAGCCGCGACTCGTTCACCGACTTAAAATTACAAACCCAAACGGAGAACTCCGCGAGTCGATAGGATTCGGTGATGTAAAAACGCAGAATCGCTTCGATTTTCATGTATTACATCTATTAGAACGGTAATTCATTGCAAAATGAAATGTATGAGTCAATGTATGTATATCAAACACCTGTAAATTCTTTGTAAATGAAACTATGTTTTTTTTGGAGCAATGGTAATGTTAGGTTAGGCTAGGTGATATTTAACAATATTTTACTGATGCTAACATTCGTTTTGCATCTTCAATTGCTAAAAGTCGTGCAGTTCAATTCAAACATTTCGAAAGGGAAGCGCGTGCAAAGGGTACCTCGTTTTATACCAAATCTTTTTTGTTACCAAAATTGGTAATCAGTGAGACGGAGGTAATTCCAATTCGATGGTTAACCTGAAATGAAAAATAAAATTAGCGACATCCATTTTTTCCGAACATCGCTTTCGACAGAAATTGTGCATTCGTATTCGAGTGCACAATTGACATTTTCACGTGATTTTTTTATGGAGCAAGGAAAAGCTTTTGTGTCAAAATATTGTATAGATAACCCAATATGTCACAAATATTTTAGCTAACCAATTGTTTTATTCAATTAATATTAGTAACGTTTTTAGTTTGTTATAATATTCAAAAGATACCTACAAATGATTTTCGTTCGTTTGGTCTACCACCAAACTTTTCTGACTTTTCTGCACAACTGGCTCCCGATTACCGTTTTACTAATTTTGTCATAATAATAACAATAGTACCGATAATTAGAAGTTAGACAGTTTCTGAGGAGTTCTAATGTCGCTATCATTTTCTGTATTATCGTCATTCACCATCAATATAGCTGAAGTTCATGCTTCTTTAATTTTTTTCAATTTTATACTCTTAAAATTTAAATCTGTAAAATAAGTTGCGCAAACCTAACTACTTACGTTGTTAATACATATTTTTGATTATCATTTGACGTTGTTAATACATCATTGAGTGAGATCATCTCACTAGATTTGCAATGTATCGTAGTTACTATATGATATAAACGATCGAAAGGCGAGTTCAGTTTTTGTGAAGGATGCCTAGCAAACAGCGCAGATCGTACATCTTACAAAGCACACGCTTTTTTCGTTTTTTCCACATTCCTAATCGTGGCGTGGCGTGTGTTACATAGGTACATACATACGAGGGTGAACCGGCGTTGGTTGACAAACACTAAAACCAGACTGGAGGTTATGTTGGTATTTTACCTTTCTCTCGTTCTGCTTGAAGCGAATTCGCGTTATTCTGATTAAATTATCAGATTATCTGTTGTTAATAGTTAGTAAATAATAGTGAATACAGTCTGTTTTGGTCTAACAAAGTAAAATATAGGTAAAACATTCGATGAGGACTGATAATACTGGGTGACCGAATTGGTCAAGGCAGTATATTGAAGATACGGTCTCGAAACCCGCCGAATATTTCGTATTTTTATATTTTTTTTATTTAATATTTACAAATTAAATGCAACGTCATAAACAGTACAGTGTATATTATTATTTTATCAATTCGTTGTAGCCAGCTCATAACGATATTTCGACATATACTCAAACTTAAAGTAACGCATGAAACGTACAATATTAACCGCCATTTCAAATTGTATATAAAGAAAACTTCTATGACCCAACTGTTGAATTAGATGTTGAATCAGTCCCATATGGTCTTGTTTGACTAGTAAAATGATCGTAAAACAAAGCATGCCGTCGTCTAAACATAACCGTCAAGGAAACGTCAAACGGACACGTCATTTGAAAAGATGAACAAATGGAATCTTGTCGCAGATCGTTTTAAATATCCAGTGGACAGAATAGTCCTACGGCTATGGTGACAGATATATTATTTATGAATAAAAACGCCTTTGGACCAATTAACTTGGTACCTGCTAATATTTTTTTTATTTTTATTGTAACTTTGTTTTATTGTGTATGTATTTGATCTACTATCGTAATTCACACAAACTCAAACTAATCTGCCATATCGAGCAAAGCAACTCGTAGCTTTGATTTTATCATTGTTCTGGTACATTTCGGAACTTTTCTTAATACCTCGAACTTATTATATATTTTAAGCTCCAAGTATTTAAGCAGTCTTTGTCCATAGTAATTTTTTGCACCTGGTTGTATCAACTTCTTTTCCATTACACTTTTCGTATTATATTTAAATAGTAAATAATATCATGTAGAATAATGTTTTATTTTTTCTATGTACTTACACCTACTGTTATAGGAGAGAAGTATATATTTTAACGATATCCAGTGCCACCTCAAATGTGAATTCCTGTCTGACGCAGACATATGTCGTCTTGACGCGTACCATTGCGCCTGTGATTAGTTACGTAAATACGTATGTTACGAGTATTACATACCTATCTAGTTATTGATATTTCTCGTTATATATAGTTAATAAAATTCAGGTCCAAGCTTATATTTAATCTCATCATTCTCCGTTATGTAAGAATATTCGAATTAATTTATAGTTACGATTTTCTAAAAGTATATCAAGTTACCTCAATAGTCACCACCTAGAAAATATTTCAATACAAACATGGAATTAAGTGGAAAATATAGTCAAATACTCAATGTTTTAAGACACATGATCATTTATTTTGTATTCATGTTCAAATTCAAAAATCTGTATTCATTTTTTAGTTATTAACATCAAAAGGAAATATAAATTCAGAGAATCCAATGAGCTGTTTATTCTTGTACAAGCACACTTATCAGGTAAATAAATTGAACTCAACACCTATTTATAAACTGAGAGAGTCTCAAGAAGAACAAGCAAGAACTTAAAATGGTATAATTTTTAATCTTTTCTTTTGGATTGCAAATATATAGAAAGCCATATTTTACAATCATTAACATTGTTTTATTTTCATTTAACATTGTATATTCAATTAAAGCAGCCGCTTTTAAACTTAAACGCTGATTAGTCTAATCTTGGAATTACTTAAAAACGTAATTTCTTTTAAGTGAAGATTGAAACTAAGTATAATTTTGATGCTCTTCTTTCATTACTACATTAATTATAGCTTTGAAAACAACTTTGTTTTTCAGTCACTGCAATACTTATAATAAGTGCATCGATACAGTTTAAAAGCTTTGTGAGGATTTATCTACATAATACTACAAGGTAAATGATTATTTATCATAATAATAATGATTATTTATAGTGAAACAAATTTGTTCTATCGACAAAATTATAAATATACAATTTTATCAGTAATTTTTCATTGGTATAATTTGATAAACAAACGTGGTTACAGTCGCCATATATTATACGCGGCCAAAATGTGACTCTAATAATCAAAAGTATATTTCATGCAGTTGCTGTCTCTTTAACTATAGTTCGTAGCTGATCTCACGTCATCTACGAATAAACGCGAGTACACACTGAAAATAAAATATGTATTCGCATCCGAAACGCGTGGCTCGAAATAGCGCATGTGTCACTGGTATGCCCACTCGCATAATATGGCAGAACGACCACAGATAAAAAAGAAATATAGACTTGTTGTTTATCCATCGGATGTAGAGTTGCTCGTGAAATTAACAAGGATGGACCTACTTACTAAATGTTTAGTGGTACCTAATTGTGTAAAAAAAGATTTAAACATTGTAAAGATTTTTAAGTTGGGTGTTAACAAGTCGTTATTAACAATGAGTAGAGTCTACTTTGGCTTACAAAGTAAACAGTGAAGAATGCAGTTGAAATATTCGATTCGGACGGCTATTGCTCGTTGGCCAAATAGTTAAAACGTTAACACGGTTTGTTAAACACGAGTTCGAAAGATGAATCACAAATATAAGCTTAATATATTGTTTAAAATAATCAATTTTCAACTCGGTAAATTTGGCTCACGTGAAGCTATGATCAAATATTTATTTTAAAGGAAGCACGGTATTATTTATATATATTTGTATTTAACATTTATTATTATTTTTTTTATATATCAACAAACAAACACATTGCCCATCTGATGTTAAGTAGTTACAGTTACAAATATGCAAACCTACAAAACCACAGAACGGACACTGGACTCTATAACTGTTTGGGTACCATCATTTTACTCACTTCTGCTACATAGCAGCATTGGTTGCATTGCTTTGTTCCAGTTAAAATATAGTAGTGAAATTACTGAGTACTGTTACTTTACTTCTTATGCCACAAGTTGTCAATATCACTACGATTCTTGTGGCTATTGTAGATTTGCTATAGACGTGTATGAGAAAGCTGTAGACATATACATATATGTTGACAGTGATTATATATGACGCCATAACCTGGAGACTTACATTGGACATTATATGGAGATTGAAAAATCACCCAACGGACAGTGAAGATAATTATGTTCATTGCATGTATTTTAGAGTTCTGTTTTTATTTATTTATTTATTTATAAGACCTAGGCGAACATATTTCGAACAAATCGAAAGTGTCCTCAAAAAAGGCCAGATCAGAAGTACCCGCAATCGTCGAGCATGTATGAAGAATGTTATGAAAGTAGATGAAGCGAAAGAGATATGTAAAGACCGTAGCAAGTGGAAAGACGTAATCTCTGCCTACCCCCGTGGGAAAAAGGCGTGAGTGTATGTATGTATTTTAATTTCTCTGACGTTTCACAGAACAATCACAGTCCCTAGACAATATATTATTCGCGTTCGATTCTTTATCAATATCTAATGGCTATGTATATTCTGAATTGTTGAATCATTCTCATATATTTTGTTCTAACCAAACGAACGAACAAAATGTCATGAATTTTATTTTGGTTATGGATGACAGCAGTGGCGGCGCAAGACCTAAACTTAATGTGGGCATAGTACATTTTGCGAAGCCCTCTATTGGTGCAAGAAGGGAATATAAAATAAGATTTTCCATACTTTTTCAAATATATTTTCGGCTGTGAGCCGCGAGGCCTTTTGCACCGCGAGACCGTAGGCGGTGGCCCACACCGCCCACGCTTTACGCCGCCTCTGGGTGACAGAGTGACAGAGATATAAGCCGAAAAGTTGCAAACCTTGAGTAGCAATGGGAATTGCACGCAGCTCGCAGGATATCGATTGTAGAACGAGTGTTGAAATTAAATAGTTTACAGCGGAATATGTTTATTGTTCTAAATCAATTTTGCATTTGCCATGATATTTCTTTTTTAAAATTGGTCTGAAATTATTTGAGTTTGATGTAACCAGATTTATGTAATGAAATAATTTTAGTAAGTTTTATTAGATCATCAAATATAAGATAGTCAATGCAATTATTAAAAATATTGGAGCTATTAAAGATATCAACATAACTGCCCCACATATCCTCATGTTTTCCCTAATGTTTTGGACAATTGTATTAGATCAGATGCACTGATATGACCAAATAGTAGTTATCATAACAAGATTTTACATGATCTTTTAAAATAATAGGTTGTCTAGGCTTTTCTTTAATTTGTCACTCTGAATCGGTTAAATTACATAAATGCATTTAACGGAGCATCGTTTGGCCCATATATCTGAAACCTCTTGTATTTTTCACAACTTTCACAATTACTTTGATTTTTATAACTGGCATTGTATACTGTGGTTATAGTAGCGGTTACACATTTGTTTTGAATCTCACTTTAAACACGTGTACTATATAAGTGTTCTATGTTATTTGTGCATTTACAATCAGTTGCGAATTCTAGTTGTATGTGAATATGCAGTATGCAACAAAAAAAAACTTCATAAGACATATTTTAGTCTTATCAATCATGTTAGCCTGTTCTTTTCATTCAATTTATCTCACCGTCTCGGAAAATCACTCAAATTTTCCCTCGACTCTCGACTAGGTTTTCGCTAAAATATTATAAATAATTTATTTATGTTATTCTAAAGACAGTAAAGGAGCAATTGAAGTACATCTCCATAAATATAAATCACATTATCTGATCTTCGTCGTGCAGCCTTTGAGGCAAATGCTTCAGAATGATACTTTACCTAGATTTCAAATGTAATGAAAGGAATTTCCCATTCACCCGTAAAGGATCTATTTATGAAAACCGTATTCTATGAAAACAGCCGGCTGTAATCTTTTTAAGCATCTTTAGAATTGGATGGTACCGACCGTACCTCGCTTGAATAGAAATGACTAATGCCTACTTATAGGCGATGTATAATTAGCAACAGTATAGGAACTCCGTTGTACTCCTATTGTATTTGTATTCAGTAAATTTTAATAGCTATTTATTTAATTTTACTTTATGTATAAATATTAGTGTAAAGAAGCGGTTTAAGTGCTTGTATTATTTCCTGTTAGTTTATGTTTAGGTAATTCAGAGATTAAATGTGATAGATTTTCATAGTTTCATAATTACTAAATAGCCTAAATTTCATTGTTCAACACAATCTTTATAACAAAAATTTCGCAGAGCTTGCTTGTAAGGTTTCTTGCTTTTCGAAGGAACACGTTCCAAGAACAGATAACAAAAAATGAAGAAAAATCCGTACCAAAATGATGATGAGGATTTCTGAGAAGGCCATTAGAGCCAGAATGAAGAGTTTTATTATGTGTAATATAGCTATAACAAAGGTGTTTTTCTTTATCACATATATTGTTGAAAGTACTGATAATACTTATAAGCTCAGTCGTACAACACAGTCAAGCAAACAAGATTTTTTATTAAGCTTGCTAAATTGTTGTGTCTATAGTAATATAATTATGGAAAAACAATAAAAAAAAAATTTGCAGGTTAGACAAGCTCTCGGTAGCGTAAAGCGTAACTGTTTACAGCACTGACACGATTTGTTAAAGACGCGACCTCGAAGCCCATCTGAGTAGAAAATATTTGTAGCTAGTTGTTTTAATATTTTTTAATTTTGAAAATCACTACAACTGTACAACATACAACAATAACCTGTACCTACTACAACTGTAATCTGTAAATTGTAGAAGGAATACCGTCACCGTCGAATAATGCACATTCATTTAATCTACGAAGAAAATAATAGGCTACTTATTGTTCAATTGCATTGAAATCGAATATAGACGCAAAATAGAATAATGGAAGTGATTACTTAAATAAATGCAGACCAATCCCAGTTATTCGGGAGGCCGGATCGTGACGAGCATATATGCGCAAAGAATCTCTTTCAGGCCATTTCTATTCAAGACCAGCCGTAAGAGGCTAAGGCGGTTAGTGATAACAGAGAGTGGTATACTCGACAAGTAAGAGCAGAGTAATTATTTTCCGGGCATCGAATCGTTTGAAAAGAGGCACCAGACACACAGATCTTCTATCGTATGAATGCCTATGTATTTCATCACATTTTTTTCATTCCAATAATTACGCTGCCTACCTGACCCTGCAAACCAGTACACAGTATTGCTTGCACTACTGTTTTGCGGCAGTAATAAGAACGACAGATACAGTGAAGCAGACGTCTGGTATAGTCTTCCTCCGGATTTAAATAAGCACCATAGAGATCGTTACCAAAGAGTTCATGGATATTTTATTTCATATTACAAAAGTAGAAAACAACGATTTGGGTTGTCTGATTTTTATAGCCATTAATCGCCTATGGATGCTTACATAGAAAGAAACACAATAGCATTTGCAAAGCGTACGTCAAACATTTTAAATGGAATTAGTAATGTTTAATTCATCTGTGCATGTTAAAGTTAGTACTTGATAAATAACTTTACTGTGCTGTGTTAAAGTTATGCTTTGGAAGCCTTTTAGATACCCTACTAACTTACTTTACAGCGAAAGCAAATTACTTAGTGTAAGACAATTATTCTTACTCAACACAACTCTATCTGTTCATAAAAAAGTATTGTCTTCACAAACCGATTTGTTATATAGCAAACGAATCTATCAAATTAGGCTGCCCTTGGTATCGAGTAGTTTTGCTGAGCGCTTCAACCCTTTTGTGGGATTTCATGTTTATAACTCTGTAACAAAACTCATGAAAATGAAGTTGTATGATATTAAACTTAAATCATCAAAAGAACTAAAAAAAACTGTTTTGCTGAGTGTCCTGGCTTTGATTTCTCATCAAGAATCTGAGTCTTTAATAAAAAATACCACCAATTAATGAAAGTAAATCTAAAAATATATGAATATTGTAAATGTATTCAGAAGTAAATAAAGAAAGGAAATTGGTATTATTGAAGCTGGGCATTTTGTTATTTATTAAATATGTACATGGGTGTATGGGTTTAAATATATGTATATGTGTATGCTTGTGTGTTGTGCTTGTATGTTTATGTGTATATTTTTAGCATAAGTGTATAGCTCTTTTAGTTAAGAATTACTTTATTACTTATATTTAAGAATTAGATTAATTTATTAAAAAAAGGCATGTCTTGTACTCTAAACTTTTAAATGTAATTCGGGCTGGTCGTGACACCCACGATACAGATTCCATGTCTAGTGTGGGAATCACTGTTATTAGCAATCTGATGTTTTTTTTTGTTTCAAATTATTTGTATTTTAACTTTACTGTGAAAAAATACAGTGAATCTCTGTTTCTATGATACTGTGATTTGTCAAGATAGAAGTACGTTCCCAAGTATAATCTATACCGTCACCTTAGTACCGAATAACGTCGTATTCATGTTGCGTCATCACGCAATTTTCCTATCTACTTGTAGTAATTTGCGATAGGGGCAATCTTGTCACATCGATTACAGCGCAGACAAATCAAATCAAAGTCAAATATAAGTTAATGATAAAGATGCAATAGTTTTAAGCCTATAAACTTGTGAAGGCTATTTTGAAGTAATTGCAACTTTACTATTGTTAAAAAAACAACTGATAGCCATTATAGAAATCGTAATTAATTCGTGTTATAATTGTGATATGACAAGTTTCTATTAATACAGTCTAAATAGGTACTGTATATCCAGAAAAACACGTCGAGTGATAACCGCTCCTCGTGTGACAATATCACGATAAATAAATAAACAGGCAGATCCTTTTGAATTTTCACATAATAATAAAAAGTAAAGATATCGACATCGATGGAAATCTGAAGGTGCAATTTGTTTGTTTGTTTTGTGTGTGTTGTTTAACGTTATGGTGACAATATTCTGGGTGCTTTCTCTTAACTTCTTGTTTTGATCTCATAAATTGTAGGCTACTTGGCGGTAAAAGTTCATTGAGGCCTTTCAATTCTATCACACACACAGCATCGCGTTGTTGTTATTTATTTAGGTACATTAACATTGTAAGTATCATTATTACACGGCCACTTAACTAAAGTTAATTTAATTTTATCTAATACACATGACAATTAGAAATTTACATTGTCCATTAAGGTTGCTGTATCTAACATTTATATTAAAAGAGAAACAAACTGAAAAGACTACCCTGAAATCAAACACCCTTCCTTACTTCTTATTATTACTTATTTACTATTAATTACTTAGTTTTCGTTTATAAGAAACCAATGTGTCAAAAAATATATAGACATCGCAATTTGAGTGCAAGCTCAAGTTGGTTCTACAATATGGCATATAGACAGTCCTCACGATAGGATAACTTGGACATCGAGACGGTACCACCAAAGTAGTTGTAAGTTAATACGAGCTTGGCCATAGCTTGTGGTGGCTGACTGACCTTTGACCACAACCTTAATGACACGTTCTTATAGTACGGTATCCAATTCGCACATACTTATCACACATCTTCATCAGGTACCAATATCATCATAAAGCGTTTGGTTTCAATTTGCAAAAAATCGCAAATGAGTACACAATTTATTTGTTTTCTTTCAGTAAGCTCATGTGGCATCTATGGAAATTGTTTCGTGTACAGAGCATTTTTTCTTATGGGTCAAAATTGTTTTGTGGTCAGTAAAACAATTTTAATCCATAATTTACAAATCTTTTAGCTTCTATCGTAGTGTGAGGTACATCTTTAATATAAAAAGCTAACATTCTGCTACTCTTATTATGACTGCAATCGGTTCATAAACGTCATAATTTTTTACAACAGGAAAATCGGAGCGTCATTATTTTCCTATTGTATAATAAATGTTATAAATGAATATGAAATATAGATGGAATTAGTTCTTTTTAATTCTATCAAAAATAGCCAGGTATAATAACACTGCCAAAGATTAACATACTATAACATATACAAAGATGATACATATAATTTCAAGTATATACTTACTAAAAGTATATGCGAAAAAATTTTCACCGACCTATATTTTAATGTAATATCGCCCACACAATAATGCAATGGAAAATTCCCTTTCCGATGTCCCCCACATATTTTCTCCTAATCGCAAGCGCGGATTGCTTCTATTGTTTAGCCAGCGCTCGGTGTCGCGGTGTCGCCGCCTGGCGGTCTGCCAGGGCCAATGCGGCGTCGGAGCAACCCGCCTAATAACATGTATCGGTTAATCAACCCGATGCGAGACTGGCCTATTAGACCCGACTGCGAATTACTGCTCGCTATCTAGACGATGCGGTCGAAATCTCATCGGATGTGCCGCCAAACTATATCTATGTGACACACGTAGCCAGATGCCTATTCGCATAGTTTATGAATGCTGGCTGACTCATTCCCTTTGGTATTGAGATGCTGTATAGTTGTTTTGATCGTACCGTATCTTTATTCGAAAATTCTAATACAAACATCAACAGCAGTATCGAAGATTTGCTGAAATCAACGACACATTATTTTATAATTTTTTAATCTCGTAGAGAAAATGTTTCAAATATTACTAAATAAAGATGACTGAGAAAAAAAAATACTTAAATTTTATATCCATTAAATATAAAATATATAAATAAATATAAATATAAATTTACATAGCATTAATCAATTTACATAGCAATTCATTTTTGGTAACACACAACAATTTATAGTGCCCTACATACTTTAAAACTTATGAGGTTATCAAAGTAAAAGAAATCACACCGAGCTCCAACAAAAGCGAAACGCGTCTTCATTTCTTTTGTCACGAATTCTGAATTCAAAACGTATAATTTTGAGACAAAACTTCCGGCTAATGAAGGAGAAGTTCAAAAGTGTGGAACAAAGTCCACAAACGCGTTTCCGGTACGATGCGCGGCCACGGCGGCGGGGCTGCTCTCCATACCGATGTTCTGGAATTTCGGTATCTGTGACGTCACGTACGTAACCAGCACGCGTGATCTCCCTACAAATGTCCGACCAAACCTCCCGGATTATCAACCAGTAATATAGGGACCTTTTAACGGAGCAAACGCTTTAAGCTGTCAAAGGCACAAAAGCTCTAGGTAACACGGCTGGGCGACTTTTAAATGCCATTAATAACTTTTTCTGATAAGTCTGATAAATAGTCAACATATTTCGTGTTCTGTGAGGGAGGTGTTCGTATATATCTGTATAACATCTTAAATATAATTTATATAATGTATGACTAGTGATATATTTAATATATGATATGTTTTTTCATCATCTCTCTCAAAATATATTTGATACACATTCAGATGATCAGAGTTTTTGACATATATTTAATAACGTATATTTCAATAATCATCATTCAAAGAGGGACAAAAACTGTAGGACATGGTAGGAATTTCGTTTTTCTTATTAGCTGTACAACAAAAGCAGTTATCAGGAAACAATTCAATATGTGCCTATTTCAGGGGATTCTTTTTCGGAAATATAGAAATACGGATCATAATAGTAAAATATAAATAACATGTAACATATTAGTATTACAAATACAACCATTTTTTACAGAGATTATTATAAACGAACGGCGATCTCTAATTATACAAACCAAATATGACTTCTAATCCAATGATACTTGGTATATTTTTCATTAAATTTTAAGTTGAGAGCTATATTCTATGACGAGGCTTAACTCGCATCTAAACATTATATCAAAGTGGTAAAAGCCAATATGTATACACACAATAAACCGATAAAAAATTCAAAGACTTCGCGTTTGTATACAAAAAGCTATGACAAATTGCGACACATAAACATCAAAGCCGTGATTCCATCAGGAAAAACTTTACATGCGTACTAATTAACCGTGCAAAATGACAACCATAAATATTTAACTATATAAGACTTTTAAGAGAAGCGGCGTTCGTAAAGAAAAATAAATTAGCTCATTAATTCTTAACAAGAGGTGGTACCGTTGCCGTGTTTCAAGGAAAATCATGTTTAAAGGGAAATGTTCGCGTCAAATTACAGACGCAAGTTTCGCATCAACTGACTGACGTCATGAAATTAATGTATCCAATTCGGAATGAGAAGAGCTCCATGGAAACAGCGCAAACCAAATGAAATTAATCTTCGCCGACCAAACTTTGTACATTGTCAAACTAGGGGGAGTGACAGTCGCAGTAGGGGATATGCTTTAGTGCGTCATATTTAAGTATCTTCAGCTGACACAAAATAAATAGTTTATGTGGTGTTAAATCACTTGTATCAATTAAATGAATCCTAAACTAATAAAGATATTTATTAATTAGCTGGTGCCCCGCGACTTCATCTGCGCAGGATTAGTAGTATGACAATTAGTGCTCGGAATAGCTAGTTTAATTTTATGTAAGTAGCGATTTGTGACATCAATAGTATGGATATGCCTGGGAACTTATTATTTTCAGAGATTTTAAAAATATTATATTGAACTTTAAAAATAGTATTTTTAGCTTATTGTTGTAATAATAAGTTGTATACATACAATTTCACAATAAAAGCGTAAAGAAACGAATAGCAAATAAAAACAGAAAATTTTAGTTTCTGCAAGTACAAAAAATTAAACTACTTATTCCGAGCACTAGTGATAATTCACTACCACCTTAATATAAGCTACTTGAAATACAAAAGCTATATTATTGTAAAGTTCCATTAAAATCTAGTCAGTAGTACTTGAAAGGTAACAAATCTCCGTGGAGAAATCAAAACAATTCCTCTGGAGATTTGTTACTCTTTCGCATTTATAATATTAGAAGAATTATACATTATGCTACACTTTACCTAAAATTATTCAGTGCTACATAAACTTAATTAAGTTTTACTGAACCCTGATAATCATCATCGATAGATACAGATCATAAATACAGTGCTTAAGATTACTTTATAAAATACCAGAATTCACATATAAGTAAACTAAATATAGTATCTCGTATTAACTACTATACTGTCGTATATAAAATCGTATACAAAAGAACGGAAACGTACTGATCTACATACCTTATTATAGATATACTCAAGGACTCGACATGTTTATTCACCTATAATCAATCAATAATCAAAATTGACCAATGACAGCCGAAAATTGCTTAATTTTGGCAATCATTATTGTATGCGTATGCACTTCAATGTTTCAACGAGATTCAATACTGAATTGAAAACATAACAATCGAATGCAATTAAAGCAAAAAATTGTGATTGAACGATAAGATCTCACGTTATAACAATAACAAATTTATTGTCTTATCGACCAACTCGTGTTTGTTTGAACATTTCTCAGCACCACTGAAACAGATTTTGATGCAATTTTAGTATTTGCTTCGTAATCGCAAGCATATCATTCTACCTGGGAAATAGTTTAATTCAGAATTTGCCTCTGATAATGGTCAGATCAGTATTAGCGTGAATCGAAAACCTTAAATATATGTATAAAAGTAATGTAGTAAAAGAGCATTTTCTTCAACACAACGTACATTTCCATTCATCCACATCCTTTTCAAATATTAAATTATTGACTAGTTTCGATAATGTATGATCCTTAAGTTTAGTTTCTTAAGTCATTTATTAAATTTAAATTATTGTCATAATACAGTCGAACATTAAAATATTCAGAACAGACAAATTCTGAATTATGAAATATAAACTTTTGATCGCCGTTAAATTGAAAATTAATTAGAAATCGTGTGATCGCGTTATTTTAGAACCCTTATCAGTTAACAATGTACTTTCTACAAAGCTCGGTACTATATTGATATACTCGTACATATAAAAATATTTCACAGTTTCTGGTAACCGTCCGAGACCCATTCCTATCGGGGCGGTCAGGGTTTGACAGCATTTTCAGAGGTTTTATATCCTATCAATATTCTATAAATGTATAAGGGATCAATGCTGCGAAGACCGCGACGTGTTACGATACAATTCGACCCTTCCTCTATTTGTGTAAATGTAGATGGACAGCTTATGTATAACCGAGCAAAGAAATATAAAGTAAAACAGATACCGTTAGGGTATGATCATGTGAAGTATTTTAACGAGTTTCACCTCGTAGAAAATGATTGTAGAAAACGAACCCTTCAAAATTTCGGATAGTAAGAAAACTGTTTTGTAATTCTGGTCTTAAACATCTTCCTATCTTAATATATATATATAATACTAATCTTCGTGTGCTTTTTTAAAATAATGTATCCATTTTGACAAATATTACATTCGGCAGATTATATTGGTATAATGTTTTAAATATTGTTAATTTAGTTAAAACTTTATATGAAATAATTAATTCTGATGATTTTAGAATTTTAAGTTGCGCTCAGAAATTTTCGTCGTACTTTTGGAGATACAAGATAATACAATTTCTTGTGTATTAAGAAGTTTGAGTATTAATTTTCGATTTTATCTAGATAATCTTAAGAGCTTTTCTTAATATTGATGAAAAACTTTATCTATGTCATTTAAACAATATTATTTTTGTTATTATCTTGTTGAACATTGTTTTATTTAAAATAATACCAAGCAAGTACTAAATATGTTATAATCTAAAAAGTTATATTTAATCCTCTACATAGCTATTAAAAAAAGTCCGATAATACTCGTAAGCAATTCAAAATTACGACTTCACTTGATTTTAGGAACCCGCTCTACTTGTGTTCAATATCGACCTCGTATAATGTACTATTAAGACACGAAATGGAAATTAATACACAAACTATTGCGAAGTTTTGCATAAAATGTGACTAGCTCGTTACAACTAATGGGCAGCCGTTTGTCTGTGCGAGGGTCTTGGAATGCGACGTACCCGAGAACTCTTACTAACACTTTGACTGGCTAACGCGGGAAATGCTACAATTGTTTACTGTTATTTGCATACAACGACGACGGGTGAATTAAAACAGCTGATATTACAGCACCTATGTGCTCCAATTTTGTTTCTGAAACGGTCGGAAGGACTCGGTCAGACGTATTTAATAATATAACTGTATTTTACAAAGTATAAACCATCTATATTTAAGAAAATTAGAAGTCAAACTAGAGAATTACTTACCTACCTCTATGTCATAGAACCTTTAGAAATCGTGTCACTATAAATATTGACCGGTCACCACAAATAATAGTACATAACCAATTACTTTTATCAGTCAGTATTTTTAATATCTAAATACCTTTTTTTTTTTGTTCCCCTGATGAAAATGCATTGCATACCCCGGCTGTGGCAAGCCGGCGGTTATGTGGGGCTCTTCTCCCCAGAAGGGCCTACCCACTAAAAACCCCACTTTCCTCAGGCATGTAGGGAGCTCCCGGGACCGCCAAGCGACTTCCGGGAACCCCCAGCCTCCGCTCCCTTGCCCATACAGGGGAGCCCTCCTCGGGGGAGGCTACAACGACACCCTCCGGTCACGGGAGGGGCGTGGTCCCTCCCGGGTCGGCGGTGGGCGCGAGGAAGTCGCGCCCGCCGATACGGCGACCCGCACGGCGCCGCAGCTGTGCTACCGAGCCCGGCGCCGCCTCCTTCGAGCGGGATCAGCCATCTCCCGACCCTGCTTGACGGCCTCCTTCTGGAGCATCACTGCTTCACAGAAGAGGTCACAGCCCTCTAACCTCCCCCGTCTGCCAGCATTGCTGCAATCAATGCCGCCGGAGACAGATCTCGCCCGATCTCTGCGATCAAGACTCGGCGCTCGGAGGCCCACGCGGGGCACTCCGCCAGCGTGTGCTGGGCCGAGTCGAGGTCAGTAGCGTAGTGGTGGGATCGTGTCGATCCCTCCCGTCCTATTCGATACAGATACTCACCAAAGCAGCCGGCGAGTATCTGAGTCAATCGGTAGGTGACCTCCTCGTTCCCGCGGAGCCAAGCTTGTGCTTGTGTCAACCAAAGTGAAAGATACCTAATAAGAAGAAAGTGATTCCTCTGAAATTCGCAGAAAATCTGGAAGGCCCACAAGAGTCGTCAAGAGTGTACGTTGCCAACTTGCGACGTGAGATGTAAAGTCACAGTACCTGTTTATTTCATAATCCACTCCTGCTTCAGCAAGAATCTTGTAAACAATGAAAGAAAGAGAGCAGTACTCATACTGATGATTTATTATAATCTTCCTCTGATTTGCTATTCGTTGACTATTTAACTAAACCTCTACCGATGCAAGGACTAGCAAGCACGCAGCGACACTGCTAAAGAAAAACATTGGAGTTTATTTTTTCTCCCGCAAAGTACACAAACAACTTAGGGTGAAAAATAAAAATGTTCACAAGGGTTGCCACTGAAACATTCAGGCGTGGGCCGCTCTCACGCTCATTGTTTTTATTTTGAGCGAGCGGCGCGACCTTTTTGTTCGTGCAGGTTAGAATTATGATAATGGTGCCTTTTGAATGTGCGCGATTGTGAAAAGGCACACGTTGTGAACATCCATTCATGATACTCGACCTGTGCGATAGCGGCACAGATGGTACACACGGCAACACATAATAACTTGTGTAAGCTTTCTGACAATTTTTATGTAGCTAGTAAAAATGGCGGGTTTCGTAGCACAGAGCTAAAGCCTTTCGTTTTGGTGACTGTACATTCCAACAATAACACCGGGACCAATTGTAAGTTAATGTCAGTGGCTTGTATGAAGAGAGAATGGTCTATGTGATGATTTAAAAGAAATTGCGTATATACAAGAAATAAAGTAAATAAGTAAAAATAGGTACTTCATTGAAATATATTGTAAATTCGCCTCGAGTAAGGTTAAAATAATGGAGGCACACTTTATGAGTGGCCAACGTGCTGTCTTTATCCAAAATTATTAATTAAATAATAAAATAACTCTTATTTCGGACTAACACACATCCATTATTTAGTATAATAATTATTATTTCCTAAATAGTTACTTACGATTTTTAGATTACTTAGGTCTTAATTTAGTGTTCTGAGTATATCTCTAGACACAACTTGCTATATTGTATTGAGAATGGACTCAATGTATTGGAATCAGAATGGATAATAATAACGATCAACAATTATACTAAGTCGCAATGACGTTATTTCACGTATGTAAAATGATGTAATTAATGGTTCATTAAATCGGCCGTAATTGGAGTTCGCTTCTAGTCATTAAGGTGCATGACGCTCGGCCAAATCAATTTTGTCAACGTAAATATACGTCGATACAATATTTTTACTTTGATATTAAAATCCCGTGTATTCAACGTTTTAACGTGACTTTCACTTCATGAATATGGATTACGCTTTCATGAAAATTAATTAATGCTGAAATAGGTATTCATAGCCTGTATATTGGACAGTGATTCAGTGTTTGTTAGACGTTACGAATACCCAACATAGTTTTTGTCAACATTTTTTGTTATCTCTGGAACCTTGCTGTGTATTATTGATATCCTTTTAAATATATTGTATTCTTAATAAATTAAAGCTGCAATAATAGTAGAAATTTTATCACTAAAGCAAAAGATTTTACATGAATTATTAAAGTAAAATTGAAATATAGATTTTTTTATGTATTATGGACAGGCATTTGGCCTCGATCTCACCTGATGGTAAGTGACGATGAGGCCGAAGATGGTCCATGCCTGTCCAAAAAGTACCTATTCACTCTTGCCTTGAAAAGGCCCAGATTGTATTTATCAGGGAAAATATCCGGCGGGAGGGAATTCCGCTCCTTTGCTAGTCGCCTTTGCCGTCTAGTTCCCCTGAGGTGGAATGGGGATGCTGGAATCAAATTGTTCAATTCCATCGCACACTCTCCGAAATGCATCCGTTAAAAGATGGCCAAAGAGGCTATCTTGCGTCGGTGATCGAGGCTCTGCAGTTAAGCCTCTACTAGACGTGAGTCACCAATTCAAATTTTTGTTAAAACTATATTTCATTATACATATATTTCATTGGTTATTAAGAAACAAACTGAAGTCATGCTTTACATGATAAGTGTATGACAAACAGACCTACTCTCGAAAATAAGATCATTTCAATTTTGAAACACTTTTAAGCCAATTTCGATAGAAATGTTTGACTGCCATAGAAAGTGTCAAAACTGCCAAAACCATTGGAATGTTAAAGATGATCTCATGAAATAGTTCCACTGAGGTTATATCGGTACCCTAATATGTTTATTATAAATTCAACTTTATGACCACTAAATGCCAAAGACAAAGATACCAATAGAGATTCAAATTTCAATGTGGCGTCACAGTATAAAACATGATAAAATTGCGTGGAAATTTACATTTTAAAATTACCTTTTAAACGTTCACCAATAGATCTTGGAAGTGATTACCTGCAAAAAATACAATTAGTTTTTAAAACGGACATTGTGGTATTAAGTTGTAAATGATATATAGTCACAAACTTTTGGCCGGCGACTTTGCCCTAGTTATGCCGGATTTGACCATAGAAAAGAGATACTTTTCCAAGAAAAACATATTATACATCCTTCCTCTGATCTCCAACCCTCTCCATATCAAATTATATTTGATTCCGTTCCTTTGGATTTTTTCACTGGAAAGAATACATCCCAGGTCTCCCCGGGACACATATTTGTAACGAACAAACATCTTCACAATTTTACTTGTTTTTCACGTTAGTAGAATTTTGACTTAAATTTTGAATTTGTATGTAAATTATAATACAATCTAACATAATTGAACATACATACATATATGTATGTACGTATGTATGTAAAGCGTGAAATAAATCAAGTCGCTTATTTTTAAAATTACTTTTTATCTTGCCATTGTTGCTATGTATCATTATTTTAAGCTGTGTATTTTATCACTTTTTTTAGAAACATTGATATTCAGATTACACTAAGTTTGCCAGGCACTTATTGAATTTGCAGATTAATCCAAAACGTCTAAAGATTGTTTTCAAATATTTCTGTTTAGTTGTGTGTGTCTGAGGATTTTATTGTCCATGTTCTGGACCCGAGTAGTCCTATATCTTTGTTTTCGACTATCTTGATAAATAGTGTTGTTTTCGCCGAAGCGTTGTTTGTTTCCATGCTCATAGTAACCGAAATACAGCTACGTGTAAGGCCAGTTGTGATGGAAAATTATTACTTATGTCAATGATATAAGTTTGACCAGATACTATGCAATCCCGTTGATTTATTACAACAGTATATTATTACCACATCATATTACCAGATTACGCTATTTCTCAGAAAATGTGATTATTTATTTTATTTTATCAAGTTAGATGGTTGGAAAAAGCTTCGCTCTATTATTACTGCATCAAGGCGACAGACCTTCAGTGGGGGCGGTCTGGAACTGAGTTCTCCGACCGGTCTTAGATCGTCATTACTATAGACAGCTGGTCGTCAAGATTTTAACGCAACGTCATTCTGTAACGTAAAAAACTGCTTCGTTTGTAGATTTATATAGAGATGTTTATTATGCTTGCAATGTCAGCCGAAAGATCTAGTCAGGATTCTTAAATGAGTTCTGTTACAAGCATCATTCTTATTGTTGTTGGTGGCAGATATTATTGGTGGCGATGTTTGTTACTTACAACTAGGTCGGCACCTGGTTGTAAGTAACAACCATCGCTCGTAGGCATCTTCAATACTAGAATCAGAGTTCAGGCGCCAAATACCAGAAGTATAATGAAATTTAGGCTTCATTTGAAGTGGAACTTATCGTAGCGCCCGGAAATACAACCTACCCCGGAAATACCTATGGAAACGGTTCCCTAGAAGGAACTGAGTTACCATTTGGTGTAATTTTTTTCTAAATTGTATTTGCGTTATCACATTGTTTTCCAATTATAATGATGTAACGAGTTGTAATCCAATACATCACATGTGCTAAGTTTACGACTCGCAAACGTAACATTGTCAACAGACCCGTTTCGGGGCTTAATGAATTTAATAAATTAAGCCCGCACGCGTTGCCGGGGATACATTGTTTAAATTAATAAGTACGCCGTTCGGAAATCATTTTAAGCTTCGTCGACTAAGTATCTGCGATTCTAAATTCATGATAATCAAAGCACGTTGTGTTTTAACGCGTTCTTATTTTTATTTTAGATGGAAAATTTGTAAGCAAATCAAGTTTGATGTTGATACGTAATTATCAGCAGTAAATACTTTGGCTTAATATATTAAAAGGTGACTAATAACAGAAATTTTCCATTGAGATGAATGTACGTGGAATAAAGCCATCGACATTTTTGTCTTTGATATTTATACATTTCTTTAGCATTTTTAAATAAAATGCAAGATTACAGATTTTACATCGGTTATTTGTGATCACAAGGCTAAGATATATATTTATATGGCTTCATACTAATTTACTAACAATAAGTCTCAGCAGAATCGGATTTTATTTATATATCTAGTTTGTAAGAAAATGTACATAGTTTTAACCTGATACATAAATATAGCTTTTCTCTGATATAAAAATAATCATCCAAATTTCCACACATATAACTAAAATTTGGAGCTTTGTAGAGTCTGGGGTACGCCGCCGGGGGTGCCGATAGAGCGAAGGCCCTTGATTATTTTCGAATATACATTCAAAATAAACAGCAACATGTATGTATGCTGAGAGAGAACATTTAGTGACTAGCAGAGAGAGGTTCACGCAATCTATCACAATAGATGCGCGAATCTCTCTTCATAGGATCTTACATAACACATGGGCCTCCCGTGTGTGTGAGCTCCTCACTTTTGGAGGGCTTAACATGTAGATAGCTGCGGAAAAGAGACGTTCTTTTCACTCACAATTTAGAAGTTTACTACAACTACAATTGAATTAATATAATCTGTATACAACATGGGACTACGTAGACATTTTTTACATCAAATATAAACAGACTCTACAACTTGTACAGAAATTAAAAGTGCATTATAATGATTTTTGAAAATCCATTGATGCAATTTCAGTTTTAATCAAATTCGGGACTGAGACACCTTTGAGAAGTTTTCGCTATTTTTCATAATGTCGGGTTTCACCATACACATCTGCGTAATAAATAATGCGTGAATATATAATAACGCGTGTTTTCCAAGAAACATGGATCTTGTTAACTCCCAGTGTAAAGGGCCCTTATAGTACTTTTTGTAGAAAATATTACAAATAACAAATTTCTCCGTACTAAGCTCCATGTTACTATAATTTTTAATGAAAACTGCTTAATCAATGTCCTCCTGATTAAATTTATAAGCCATTAATTATTTTATTCTTAATTTAAAACGTTAAGTAAAATAGAATTTATGCAGGCAATTTATAATTATTAGTATACGGAAGAATTCAATCCCATTTTATTAATGGAAGAAAGTTTTATCAGACTACTAAGATTCTGAGAATTTTAGTTATGTCGTTCGATACAAAAAAAGTGAAGTAAACATTGCATTGTGGTGTAACTTATAGAGTATTTGAAATCTAGAATTATTCGACTTCAAAGACATCCTATTATATTCTTAAAAGGTTATAGACGTACCTATTGAGCCTACATCTAACAAATTAACATCGATCTCACAGATATTGTGACAGACGGACAATAACAAAGGTAAAACGAACTTTTCAAAAATCCATTTCATTTGTACGAGGATAAAAAGGACTGATCTATTATTATCAGCAGTCTTTAATTAAAGACAGCTTGACATTTCAAAGAAGGAGGCCATGTTTAATTATAATTGAACACAAATATCATTGGGGCAGCAGTGAGACGAGTGATTGCAGGTCGCCTGTGGGAGAGAGAAGTGCAACACACTATTAGCAAGAGTGACAAGGATGGTATTGGTGATCGTCCCCGTTTTGCAGCAATCAAAGCATTGTTTGTTGGAGCACGCACTCGAGCTATGTCAACTTGTGACAGATATCGCTGTCAGACTGTCTGGAGACCTAGATGAGTCACATTATTTATTAAGAAGGGAGAGAATTCATTAATTAATAACATTCTGGAATGTCGCAAGTATTATTTAAATAGGCATTGCAACTAGTCTTCGTGGTAATAAAAAATACATTTGTATTCGAATAAACTTATATTAGCTATTTGTTAGAATAATAGTAAACAATATTAATGTTTTCTTCTTTTTCTTATACGCTATGCTAATATCGCAGCGAAAGATATACTGAAGTTTTTCTAATATCTATCCAATCACATTTAGGGTCGTATTTATTATATGGAAACTATGTAATAATGAACTATAGAAAAATTTTCCGCAAACAGATCTTTTACGACTTACTACTCCATGGAAATAAGGAAATAACAATTTCTTCTTCTCTAATTGAACAAAATTGCTCGGAAAATCTCATTCAAAAAAACAGACTGCAATAATGAAACTCCATTTTCATTCGAACGGGAAATAAAAAAATGCCGCCGTCAATACCACCCACTGACTTCGACGGCTCCGCATAAAGGTTAATTATTTTCTGGAACTTATCCCCTTGAAAAGACGTTTGTGATATGTGATATTAATATTAAGTGAGGATATTCTTATTTGTTTTCGGACAAAGAATATCATAGCTTTGTTTTGAATCGTTCTTACATCAGTTAAGTAAAGAATCGATCGAAGATACTATAAAACAAAGTCACTGCTGCGTCTGTTTGTGTGTTCGATGACTATAAACAAATTACGTCATCAATTACATATTTTTTTCCAAGTGGATTATGTTTATTATTATTAGTATTTAGGTTTATTAAGATTTATGTGATGAATTCTTATTAATCCTATTATAATTGCGAAAGTAACTGTGTCTGTCTCTCTGTCGTGTTTTTATACCAAAACTACTAAAACGAATTAAATGAGATTTGGTACACAGACCCTGAGAAAGGACATAATCTTCTACATGCTATAGGCTATCATAATACGAAAAAAGGGTCGAAGGCTTGAAAGGGGGGATGAAATACTGTATAAAAGTATCGCTGTATAGTGTCGTTATTTTTCTGGGCTGTAGATTATTATCTTAATGGTAAAATAAAAATAGAGGATGAAAAATTATATGACAATTCGTTCTTCTTTAAAACTAAAACGTTGAACATTTTGCTTTTGATAAGACATATATAAAAAAGTAATTTAAAATTTGTTCATATAATATGTCACTATTCCACACGGAGGAAGCAGGCAGTGGGTAGAATTCTCATAGGAAAGCAATAAAAAATGGGCTAAGATTCAGGTGAAAAGCTAATTAATCATATTATAGAGTCATCCATTTCTAGGTTTGGTTTTATAGGATCTATCTACATTAATTTTTCACTTCATCCTCTTTCACCTAAGTGATTATAAGGAAGAGGTAAAAGCGAGCTTCACCTGGACTTCTCAACAACTAAGGAACTGATCATCTCCTAATTTTCTAAACATAACAATAATATTAACAATGATATTATTGCGACAACCTTGGGTGAGAAGGTGTTATCTAGTCAGGTGAACTCTGAATCCCTACTTTCAACCAAAACAACCAAAATGGAAATCGGATGTCGAACGTCCAACAACTGGTGGTCTCAGCTACTAGACTTCGAAAGTCAAATCTACTAAAAATCCTATCTATTCACCTATTAATTGCTTTGAAATTTTGTAGGTTGATTGGTTGTAGAATACTTCTGGCATTAAATACTTTGATACTTCGATGCACTAAAAAGATTAAATAAATAATTCTATCAACGGTGCATCCAGTTCACTGATCTGGTTGAAATTTCCACACTAATAGTTTTTACATAAACATCCGCATCCAAAAGATTTTGGAAAATTCAACCAAAGAAGTTGGAATAAAACGACACTTCTAAAGGAGTGAAATAAGGATTCTGCGACTGTAGTAAGTTATTTAAAGATTCTAACGCAAATGAAGCTGCGGGCGAGAGCTCGTAGAATATAAAAACCCGTTTTATATTAATCTTCGAAAAAGTTTCTCGATGCAAAATGTTCCCTGCTATTTTTTATCGTTGTAATGACAATTAAAACATATGAAATTTTGATTCATCATAAGCCTTCCTGCGACATCGCTTCTTACCAGCTTACAAGTTTACGTACGTTACGTTCTACGTACTTATTACACGCTTACCTTGTATAGAAGTTTATTTTATCAAACTCAGGAATACACCGTGATATTGTACTATACTATAAACAAAAATAAATATTTTTTGATAATTTAATACAAAACTGAAATTATTTCATTTCAGTTGCAGGAATGCGTAGTGATAGCCGTAGCAGCTACTACAAAATCGGTCGTGAAAGTGTTAGTGATAACATTTTTATAATAAAAATACCTTAACAAAACGAAAGTGGTTTTCAATGTAGACATAAATAAAAAAAGATCCACAAATTGACAGAATATTATAGTAATAAAAGTTAAATACAAAGAGCAAATGTAATTATTAATTATTATTAAAACTAACCAAACCAAATAATAAACCAAAATAAAATTCTTTATTTGTAAGACACGAGGTTGAAACACAATGTGAAAATGTAACTTAATCGTTCGATATCTACATTTGGGACTGTGTAGAAAAAAATAATTACGAGATGGTGATTTAAATAAATATGTTTGTAATATTGTTGTTCATGACAACCATTCCAGCAAATTCATCCAACAACAGTGGACATATTAGCCTTTCCTACTTTTTTTCTTGAACTGACGTTAAAATTATTCATTGCCACGTGACTATAATTACATTTAATTGGATTTTATACATTATTGATTAACTTTTCAATTGTAAAATAATGTACTAAATATATTCCTATATACACTGGAAGCTTATAAAACTATTTTAAGTTGTCAATTTCCCAATTAACAAAGTCCTTCGAATTTTAAACGTAATAATGGCTCTTAACGAGACAATAATATCGATTTTTGGGCACTTTTATTTTCATATAGTATTTGTATTGTGATTTTTTGCAACGAAAAAGAAACAACTATTCAGCAATGTAATAAGATGTAATGTAATTTTTGTAACATAATACTACTAAACTGGCCATCGTGATAACTATGCGCCACATATAAAACAGCGTACCTCGATTTAATTTAACACGCAACTAATCCAATTTAAGGTGCGCCCTGAAAATCGTTATCTCTACCACGCAACAGTTCTCTCAGCGCGGCATTAGGCACTTTCTATAATGAAATGTCAAGTGAACGAGGGTAAACTAGGAACACATGTTGCCGGCAGACTTGCCCATAATGAAATCCTTTCGGAGCTGAAGTGGGAAATGTTACGTAGATGCAAAAAAATGCAAGTTTCAGGGCTGACTTACAATTTAACAATTATTCAAAAAATCCGACATAGTGCTAAAAATGATGACACATCAAAAAACGATTTACAAAATTTACCTATTTTTGTAAAGTATCTAAAACCTTCTTGCAAAATTCCTTGATATCAGATATATGGGAAGGTTTAAAGTATCCTACAGGTTAGTGCTAGTTTTAAATGTTAGAAAATAAGGCTTATCTGTGGACTGAAATGATAAAAGGTTTTCAGGTCTACGGAACCGTAAACATAATAATGAAATGTTAAACGCAACTTGATGTTTCCATATGTTTCTGAGAATCAACGTCTGGTAAAGTGACATTAAAGTCATCCTATAAGAGTTCTATTATTCCTTTTGTGTCACGTAACTATTAAATATACAAAGTAAATGTGAAAGACGTGGCCTTGTTTAACTTTAAGCTAAATAAATTTCAACCCAACTTTCGAAGTCGTAATATTTTCCGGTTACGCACGAAGCCAACTTCACATTCACGCAATACGTTAATAACTCTGAGCCTCTCGGTTTTCTTCTTAACTCTGAGAATAGTTAAGAAGAAAACCGAGAAAAGTTTGCGTGACAGCCCTACGCGGGATCCGTCATAACCCGCCCCGAGACAGTCTCGAACTTGCCGAAGAATATATTAAAACTTTATCAAAGCTCTAAGTTCCATTTCCTCGTGGCCCCGAGGGTGCACGACGGGGACCTTTGGAACTGACAAACGGAACCTGTCTGTCGCGAAACCAATTAATCAATTTAGTAAAACCAGTACTCTCGGAAACATATACAATCTACATAAAAGTTATCAACTGTAATTAATATATAACTAGATTTGTATAGTTTAGAGATGTGTGTCACATACATGGTATGGAAAACTTGATTCCAGGTTTTTTCTCTGTACATTTTGGATTAGGTAATGGATTTTCTTAAAATCTTATTTCACCAACTAACGTTACATTTTCGACTTCAAAAATACAAATAAAGAATTTTCATCCCACCACCTCGGAAAGTGTAATTTTGCGCTTCGAAATCTGGCTGGAAAATTCTATTTTATTCGCTTGAGCGGCAAAGTAGATTTGAATTTAGAACATCACATATAATGAGTACTCAATATAATTGTAAATTCAAAACGTCATTAAACCTATTTAATGTAACCTCTATGGTGCCAAATTTATGATTAGAACTTTTTAAATTGTGAAAAAATTTAAATTTGGAACCTTCTTGGTTTCTTTGTTTTATTTGCGTGCTTCGCGCCATTCTAGTTTTTCACGTTTTATTGCTTAATATAATTTGTCATTATAAATTGTTTTCTTTTTCATTTTGTCATTTCCTCGCTGAGGTGGGATGAAAAGTTACGTATTGCACTCGAGTGGAAAAATTTTTCACCTTGTGCTCGTTTGTTTCCCTCGCTGACGCTCAGGATTCTAATTTAGAATCACTCGCTACGCTCGTGATTCAACTTTAGAATCCTTCGCTTGCTCGGTCATCCAAATCGAGCACGCGGTTAAAAAGGAACTTTCCACTCTTGTATAATAAATAACTATTATTGGTATTTCCAAAACTTACATTTTAATTTATTTTACACGGTTGCAAAACTCTTGGCATTTATGTAACGTAAGATTTTAATACCAATAGTATGGGACTATTCGGCCTCCTTAATAACTAAGAACAACTATCGTATATTGTAATGTCGATACAGGTAGAAAATTAAAACGCTGAAATATTCTCAAATCATTGTTTAGTTATTATGAAAACAAACGTTCTTTTCAAAGCCTTCAATAATATTATATATTAGGAAAGTAGATGTAAAAATATGTTGGTATGATTATGTTTTTCTAGACATTAAGATCATTTTATATAACCTTAACTTCAAACACAGTAAAGTATTTACATTGCAATGCTATTATTCTTTTATTATTACAAAAATTTTGATGAGACCAAACGGGCTCTAGGTTATGCCACAAACTAAACCGAGTTATATAGCTTCTATTCCTTTGTAAGCCGAACTCTATTCTGATCTATATAGTAGTCTCGCCTACTTAGATCAAGGTTATATTAAACATATGGAAATAGGGAATAGTCGGTCTAGTTATATACACACAGCTGCAAGTCAGACTATACGAGTACATGTTGACTTTGCGACCTCTCGAGTCTATTCTTTACGAAATCAAAGCTGTTTCAATTCAAGTGCTTACCTTGACGTACTTCATAGAGATATTCATATGTGTGCGTGGACTGTTATTCGTAACTGTTAGTAATATCAGAAAAACTTTAAACTGATATGAAAAGTACGTTATCCAATAAATAATATTGGCATCAGTGAAAGAAAAAGTATAAAATATTTTACTTTATAGTTTTAAGAAGTAATTGACGTCATTTTATATAACAGGTGTCGTACTTTTGATATCATGTAATACCTATTTTGATATTACTTATAACGAAATATTTACCTATGTATACCTATGAAATATATAATTATTATAACCTGTATGTTTATATAGTGTTTTAGTAAAGAATTTTATTGTTATGATATAGCTTTAATCCTATGAAAATCTATCTACATATTAATTACTCCCCTATCAAATGAAAGTCCTAATGACCTTTGAAGAAAGTTAATAATCAAATTATGAAACATACAAAAGATGTATTGTATTATTTCATCTGTTCTAATGAATACACTGTTAAGGTTCATCATCTATGTAATGGTTAATTAACATAAAATCTAGAGCATCCCTCGTCCCTGCAGACTGACAAGGGTCTTGCAAGATTTAAGGATAGTACACGTGATTGTAAGACGGTTCCTATTCATTTGTTAGTTGACTGCTAACCCTTAGATTTAAGAAAATTAATCTGTTCCTCTATCTTTCTGAAACTTTGTTATTTTCAATCTAAAAGAAATCGAAGAAAAAGATATTGTTTCGTAACTGTAATTATTTTACATACAACAAACGAATTGCTAAGTTTCAACATGATGCAATGCAGAAAGTAGAAGGTATATTAAAAAAGTATATTACTACAATATAATATGTATCAAATTTTAAAAAAGATTTTTTCAAATTAGTTTAATTTTAATTATAAATTTAACTTTCGACACAACTTCACTTGTGTTAAGAACTTTTAATGCCTTAAAGTTTTAGAATTCACGTATCAAAATCATGACCCTACAATTTTGAATTAGGAACGGTGACGACGACTAATATGACGAATGATTTTAAGAACATCTAGTAATGAATAAGTCTTACAATTGTTGATATATTCTTAGACGAAATCTTACTTTTAATGTGTTCCATGTAATAAATAAAAAAATTGGGAATCTTATGGTAGGTATGGATAACGCAACTGAGTCATGAAGAGTTAAAATATGTCAGTTTATTCTCGACATTATTCTTGGTATCAATTATATAAGTTCAAATATATTATAAAATTGTATCAAACATACAGCTCAGTTGACGGTGGCAAATTCATGAAATAGATTTATCTGTAGCTACCGAGAACGACTGCACTAGGCGGCCGAAATAAATCATTCCCGTCGAACGATCCCAATGAGACTGACACCTAAATCGCAATGGACATAATTCATTGCTCACTTTCCACCACCCCGCTCCCCCCTAAGACGTTCCATTTTACTGTAGAAGCACGAATAAGAATTTTCTACTCGGGGCAAGAACTAGTTAGTAAAGTTCCGCACAGACTTTTGAGAACAATATATATGCAATATTTTTTTTAACATACATTTTAACAAAAATCATGTTTATTACAATTATTATTTAATACATTTTTATGTATTTCAGAATATATAAAATTTATTATTAATAAATAATTATAAAATAATTTAATTATAATATTTTGGATTTAATGACAATTTATTTTTCATGAATTGAAATTATGTTAGGTAGTTTCCTTCTATGCATTATACAAGTTTATTCATAAGAATTATAAGAAAATAAACAGCATTTTATATAGATTGATGGCCACTTAATAAACATAACAAAACGGTTTTCAATTCTGTCAACGACGTAAGAACAGAACGTGCTTAATAATAAAACAAACGCAGTCTATGCTGAGTAAGGTCTGTGATTTTACTAAGTACAATCACGGGCGCATTGTATGTAAAAGATCAATAAATTACGAGTCCATTCAAGCCGCCGCGGGCGAGCTGCTTTTCACATTTAAATATGGAATCCTAAAAAGACTCAGTGGAGGCGCGAAGCCTTGAGCAATGGCCGTTTTGCCCGTTTCACGGCGAAACAAGTGCCCGCTCATTTTAATATTTCCAACTTTCCCTAGTCCATGGCGTCATTAGGCGACGGAAAGAAAGCGCAGCGGGGAGAAACTGGGCCAACGGGGATCCCCCTTGAAAACCCGCCACTCCATTGTTATATTTTTTTTATAGGTAACTTGCTCTCGCTGCGCGTACAAAGAAGTTCACTTGTTATAAGATTTTCGGTGATTTATTTTTATGTAAACTCAGCCTCAGATTGTGATTCGTGACTCGGCATTTATTAATGTTCGATTTGAAATAAGAGCTTGCGGTGGCCTCTTAAGGGGTCTGTTTGGAAATTCGTTGGAGTGTGCCGTTTTCAAAGTTAAATATATAATTTGCGTTGCTCATTAACAAATCGGTCTTGGTATTACTTTCGTGTAGATAATATTTTCCAGATATAAAAGTGATGTCTGCATACCTTTCAATGGGTATACAAAATATTACTCGTATAGAAATGACAGTCAAATTACGGTCAGAGCACTGTTTCACGATCTTTCCGATTTTTTTATTTATTTTATTAGAAAAAAAAATTCTTTCTTTTTATCATGTTAACTTAATTGTTTTATATTAATACGCCTGCGTATTTTGCATAATAACTTTAAGCAAACCATGATTGATATTAAACATCAAAACAATAAATCAATGTTATATTGCTTATGGCAAATATATTTTCAATATAATCAAACAAATATCGATTTATTGTTGTTTTCTTCGTTATAAATACAGATGAAGACACCTACTTTTTATTTCTGGAATATCTTTCCATTACCTTAATATATATTTATAGACGTTAAGTATAAAAAATATAATATTATGAAAAGTATGTGCGTGATTAGATTAGTGAGTTAAGTTATCCATACTAAGACATTACAAGTAAATATTGGATTCATATCGAAGCATTATTCCGTTCTATTTAATTCTTATTTATAAGTTATTACTTCATAGTCCAAACACTAACATCTGCTTTTAGTCCAGCTCGTCGAGACATCTTTATTGATAATAATTTAATGGAACAATGTTGCATTGTTTTGTTTACGTGTACGCCGCCGATTGCCTTTGTAAATCTGCGATCTGTCAAACTGTGTCCAAGACTCCCCGATACTCCGATATAAATCAGCGCAAGCTGACGCAACCGCGGCCTGTTTTGCTTTAACATTGTAACATTATAATATTCTGTCTACCAATGTAAAATCATGTCTACTATACAATAATTGGGTAGTTGGCTTCATTTGAATCCTTCACATTTATTGTTTATGGTCGAAAATTTTAATTATGTTAGCTCCATACGTCTCCATCGAAGGATTCAAGCCAATCTTATATCAGGACTATTAGTCTACCAGCTAGTCGCTGGCCCAGTGGGAATTGATTGACTACATAAACCTTCGATTCTTTGCAGGTGTATGCAGGTTGCTTCAAAACATTTTGCTTCGCCATAAAAGTGTCGGATAAATTTGAAATCAAATATATACTGGTCTATGCATTTTTTTATCTTGCCAGGACCACAGCGACAAAAAATGTTACTTAAAATCGTGAAAAGTATAAACATATGAAAACATAAACTGTAAAAAAATAATAACTCTTATATTGTTCAATTTTCACTCCACAAATTTCTCAAAAACCATATGAAATTAATAAAGAGATATGATTAATGTTATTTTATAGAATAACATTGGCGATTACTTAAAACTTGTAAATTTGTGACTCAATTGGTGTTGAAGATTTGATGCGTTTTAGTTACAGTTATACTCTAAAGAGACCAAATGTTTCTCTAGTGTTGAACAAACAAAATACTATTAAAAATATGAATAAAATATTTTCAGTGACGGAATTTCAATAAAAGAAAATATTAAAATAAATTTACTTAAAAAAGCTTCTATGGGTGCTTACCCATAGAAGCTTTTTTAAGTAAATTTAACGATACATACTAATAATAAAATAAAAATCTACATTGTCGCATAAGCTGCAAAATGACGCATTAAATATTTCGTGGTGAATGTTTTCATCTGATTTGTATGCTTCAACTTACTTTGAAATGGTTTAAATGGTTTTGTGGATAACTTCAGATAAATTTGAATTTAATTCATTCCAGAAAAATTTATCGCTACTTTTTCCGGAGTGCCGTGGCGAACTTTTTGAGCTAGTTTTAAATTTTGTCGCTTCCAAGTCTGTGTTTCATTTATATAAACTACCAACATAAAAAGGAAGCAAAGAACCCTGTTTTAATTAACATTGCTAATTATACAAGTAGTAAAATGGACAACGGTGAAAAGTCAAAATTTTTGTAACCAAGAAATAAAACCAAATAGCAGAATTCCATTCTTCTTTTATATCACGACGATGGGAAAAGGACCTACTGCCTGGCTGATGGTATAAGTAAAGGTGGCTGCTTAGTCATGGTAGCATATGGGCGCCTGTAACACTATAAGAATCACAAGGAAATACATACTTGACATTTATAATAAAACTCCATAAGAACTACATATAACTTTCAATTTCTTCGTAAGCAAGTTACTTCAGGAAATTATGTTTCGCCGTATGAGCGTCAGAATGATACGTAGAAAATTATAAAAACATATTACACATACAATTATAGGAACGTGACAGTGTCTACTCTGCACCTCCCGAATCTCAATTCGAAGACCAATGCAGAGCCGACGGCGACGTCAACGCTTCATCTAAATTCAGACTGAACACAGATCAATGAAATATGGTATAACAGTCTATAACCCAAAACAGGACATAGGCTATTTTTACTACGGGTTAATATCTTTTATCCAGCTTATAATATAATAAAAGTTATATTATTCTATATAACTTACGCCCTAGGTGTTTATTTATAGAGAAGCGCTGTCGAAACATCAAACTTGTTTATTAAAGTAGACGTAATGCTGTTCGAAACTCTATTAAATAGGAAAGTTATTTACTGTAGCCACTCCACTCGCGGCTTTATCAACATTGTTAAATTATTAATCTTGTATTACAGTTTCAATAGTATTGTTCGTGGCTCTACACTTGGTTACTCGTTTGTCTGTTAGATATTTCATAAAATATTAAACTAATATCCTTTCTAAATTATTTCTTCTTGTACGTAACAATACATACACGTATTTTTATGAAACTCCTAGGCTTTTTTTTCTATTAAATTTATATGTATATGTCGTCAATACTTATTACAAGGTTAATACAGGCACTTACCTGTAAAGGCTGTGCTCTGTATTTACGGCCATATTTTTTGTTTATTGATGACAGAGCTGTCGTATATTGTATGTAATACAAAGGTAAGCAACATTACAACTATATTTCAATAACTGTTTAGCAGATTTATATGATAACTATTCAATGAATTCGTCTCCGTCAAGAATAGCAGAACAACTTTACAAATATTATAAAACTAGGAAATTATAAAAAAGACTGTTCTTATTTTTATATTATAAATCAATAATAATATATTTAATGCGGAATCAGTCTTGGTTTCGCGGAATTCGGGTTCGAAATGATCACCGGGTTAGCTATAGAATTTTAAGATACATATATTTTATAAGGAACGGTCGTTAGTAGTTTTAATGTCTATATCCATTCGTAAAATGTAACGGATGGGCCGCTACGTTATAATAATTCGTATAATAATTGAAGAATAGAATCAGAATCTAGATTATTATTTTATATTAGACTACAAATTTCCTACTGTAACATCATTTCTTCTTACAATGTTTTATAACGCTAAAAACACGAAACTAGCAAAAACTCATCGCTTCACTATTAAATTATATTGTATTGATTTTTGTAAGTCCCGTATGTATTTTGTTAAACAAATAAAAACATTCCCATATTCATTATATATGTAGTTTAAATGGGTAAAGGTTGAATTTTGTTTTTTTATCAGCTTAGTTTTTTAACAGAACTCTTTAGAAGAAGAAACAGAAGGTTTAGATACATATAACAAATTGTACATTTCTGTATAATCATATGTTGACTGAATGTAAATAACAATTACGTCGCTTTGATCACTATCACGCTGACGATATTTGAATAGCTTACGCAAAGTATGATGCAGATATAATGAGACTGAAAATCTGATGCATACTTATTTGAAAAACGAATGAATGTTCTAGAATCATACTCTAACTAGGGACTCGCCGCTGCACCTACGTAGATATATTTTTTTATATATACATTCCTCTTTTTGAGTGAAGCATTATCCATAATGAGCTTTTTGCCCACGGCTCTTCTCTGGGTTTATATCTCCGGAAAATTGATCAAAATCTGATTACCACTGGAGATTAGATCCTGAATCCTTCTATAACGCAATACTAAGTATTTAATCCAAATGTGAACTGATCTGTTTGTAAATATTGATGTTAATGGCTTAACAATTACAGACAAATTGATGCCGATTACAGGATTATGTTACTGAGAAATTCTCAGTAGTAGTAGAATTTTCGGAGACAAATTTACTTAAATTCAATCTTATTACCGTAGAAAATTTAAAATCATATTATTTAAATTACAGTCATTAAAATGTCAGTATTTATATTTGTGCTATTAAAACCTTTACTATTACAAACAGCAAAACAGCTGTCTCAAGATCAACCTATAAAATCTGATATGTTGTGTGTATTAATTAGAATTCGCATCATTAAGCTAAGTTATTTTTTGATACAATTAAGTAATATTTACAAACAACAAAAGCAAATAACAAACTATACTGACTTAGCAACAGAACAGCTTCATTTAGTATATTAGCAAACAAATTTAGAATCGTAATACTAAGAAATAAAAAAACATCAATTGCATGTAATATAAAGTCAAAACATAGAACCAGATACGTCAATACCTTTTCGTACTTTTCGTTAGATACAATCAGAAGTTATTCTCACTATAATCGGTATATTTCTAGAGCTCTCGAAGCTTAGTGTCCTGTAAACGCCATAATAAAAATACTTTAAGATCTCGCCCCGACACCGTTTAATGTAGCGTAAGAACAAACAGGTTGTTTTTACGTGTTTTCCTCCCACGATCGCTGATAGAACTTAAGTATTTTGACACGTGTAGGGACTTTCTTTCATCATTCATTTGGACGCAAGTAATCGACATCTTTACTAAGATACAAAGGAAATCCATCGTGCGTGGTGTTCGCCTCGCTTAAAACGTAAGAAACAAAGGCTATACGTCAAAAACCAATTTACGAAAAAAACTAATCTAAGCTAGACTAATTTCAGTAATAATAGACTTTAATAGATTTATTATAATAGTAGATACAGTGAAATATTATAGAGATTAGACAATGACAGATAAATTGAATAGAATAGAATGTCATGAATATTTAAGTAGAATAAATATTAAAATTACTTACAGGGAAATAATCGTGTAAGTAGAAAAGCCGCTAAATGAAATAAAATATCAACTTGTTTTAAATTTATTTGCTTTAATTTATTTTTCTATCTTCATCTACGCTTGCTGGACTACGCTTGCTGGACATTATACTATGTACATATAGATACTAAATCAAATTTTCTACATATACATAGATAGATAGATAGATAGATAGATAAATCTTTATTTGGTCGGACATACACACACACACACAAAATATAAATACAGTTATAACGGACAGAATTAAAAGTAAATATAGCACAGTAATGGCCGTTTTCACCAACCTTGTCTTAGCTTAGGTGACTCCTAAGTGACATGTTGTCACTTTTTATATTAACTGAAAAGAGTGAGACAGCATGTCTCTTAGGAGTCACCTAAGCTAAGACAAGGTTGGTGAAAACGGCCATAAGTATAAAATACCTGTAGTGTTAGAATATCAGCGACATTACATAAATGAAAAACAAAATACAGGACAGTTCGTGTACCGTGCTACAATATTGTGTGTGTGTGCTGCAGCAACACAAAAAGGCCATAGCTCAGCGTCAATATTTGCTCATAATCTATGAGCAAATGGCTGATTTTCAGCAACAGCCTGAAGGAACCAAGTCTGCGACACTCAGCTGCGCGCGATGTACGCACTAATCTTAACACTTATCGATTGTATTTTGTGATTAGGTATATTAGTTCAAAACAGAGTTGCGGTATCGATACCCTGGGGATATATTACTTAAATATACACACATATACATATATATACACATAATATACACATAGATAAAATGATAATAATAATAATATGGACTGTATTTAATATCGTACTGATATATATATATATCGGTGTGACATCTATGCAAAACATTTCGATATTCCACTTTTTTTGTCTCTCCAGCAGTAAATTTTTCAGTTGAGTCTTGAATGATTCTTTAGATTGTATGATTCTCATAGGCGGAGGGATATTATTCCAACATAAATAATAAATAACAAAGTATTATCGAACACAATTTTCCCATAGGCCTATCTTACAATCGTTGAATATTTTTTTTCCAAGAAATAAATATGATTCTGTGAAAGCTTAGGTATAGAAATATTAACAAACTATCAATTTATAATACTGTTAAAAGATAATTAATTATTGAAAATTTTACCAAACCTTATTTGCTAATAGCTGCTAATGTACTGCTAATTGTAGCGTAGAGTACGTATTGCGTTCATCATTCTGAAATTCCCTTTATATTGTTGATTCGAGTAGAGCGGACACAGCGTTATAAAGTTGGAATTCACTGGACTCGGTAATGCGACCGTTTTGCGGCGTGCTCCGGGGAGGCGTGCAATCGACGTGGATGATTTACAAATGCGGATAACACGGAATTAGGACCACAACACGTACCCAGACCCACTGAGACCTGCCATTATTCTCTGAGAGTTTTACTTAACATAAATATATCTTTATCGTTGGTGATTTAGAAAGTATCCTTTTGACAACTGTTCATTACAAACTACCAAATGGATATAAGTTTTAATACAAAATCGTAAGAATATACACTTATTTTATATACCAAAACAAAAACACTATTTAGTATATCTTTGAATAAGCACTTAAATTCAATTCATATCAATAAAAATAGCGTATAGTTTTGCTTGAAATATTTCATCGTGGCTTGCACTTTTTTTACACTTTATATCTGTTTCCTTCCATTTCAACACAATCGATGCAAGTTTTGCGAAAGAAATTAATATCATATTATTTTTTATATTGATAAAATGTAAGAAGTCTAGATATGAACTTATAATCTAAGTTATTTAAAGTAGTAAAAAAACGGATATTTGAATAGTTAATGAAAAGTCATTAAACAGAAAAAATATTTTCTTCAGTACACAATGTATAAATTGCGATACTTACAAATTCACGACCAATGTGCTTTCCGTGAACAGCTGAGACGAAAAGAACAGTACACACGTACGGAATGATTATTAAGAGGTAGCACCACTGACAAACTTGAAAAATTACGAGTTACAGCCTATAAATTATCAAGAGAAGCGGACAATGGGCCGCACTGGTTTAATGGCATGATTAATTCTTGATACCTCGACGATTTATCACACGGATTACAATGAGCGATCGTTATTGCCCGGAGGTCATATCTTTCATATAACTGTGTCACTAAGTGGGTCAGTGTGAAATCTTAATTTCACAAATTGAATTTTCTCAGTGGGTCCGAGGTTTTGACATGTCATTTTTGTTGGACTTTCGCTATGCCGACCTCGATGTATATACATGATTTGTTTTTCTTCAAATATGGCTAAGTAATTAGTACTAATTTTCGCGATTTTCAGAATTCATACAAGAAATCATGTAACTAGATCAACCTAAATTTTATTTTTAAATAATTCAATTATTATTTTCCATTTCTCCAGTATTTTAAGACAAAATTGAATTGCTAATGGTGATAATTTATATATAAAGGACTGATTTAAATATTTCGTATTCATGTAAAACAATATTTCGATGTTTTCCTAGTCAAACGACAATATGAGTAATGGAAATATTTTATTTTATTTGGATCAAAATAAGTCGCAGCAATAATACATATATCAATAAAGTTTCTGCTATAAGATTTCGAAAAACTACAGAAACTAATTTACAATTATTTTCAAGTAAATTGTTTTCCAAAAACATTTAATTAACACGATTTAACTTTTGATATTAATAAAAAAGAAGCAATTTTTCTCTTAAGCATTCTATGTTTACAAATTCAAATGAAATCGAATTTGTATTTTAGGCAGTGAAATTACTGGGTACTGTGACTTTACATCTTATGTCACAAGTTGGCAACGTACACTGTGGTTCTTATGAGGTTTGCAGATTTGCTGCGAATCTCATGGGAACCATGTACTATAGGCGACTGTTACACTTACCATCAGGTGGGCAGCCTGCTTGTTTGTCAACTTTAGCAATAAAAAAAAAAAAAAAAAAAAACCATTATAATTATCACAAAAGCAATGAAAGGAAGCATTTATACTGGTATTACTATTTCTAAATATTTTTACCTTTTTAAATATAGAAAATGGATACCTAAATAACCAGTTTACGGTAGCTTTACTTACATAATTTTGTGGATATTGTAAGAACCGATTAAGGAGACTTACTGCAATAATTTATCTCCGAAGTACCTGGACAGTGGCAATCAATATACACAAGTCGATTGCCACTGCCCAGGTATTTCGTAGAGTGCTTCTATACAGGTGAAATGCGGATGTCTTACCCTTCGAGGAAAACAAGCACGATTATATGTATGCATGAATTACAAATGCTCACAAATGCAATCTATTTATGCACATGATATCACTCCATCTTTCGATATCTGCGATAATATAGCATGCCGACCATTACTTCATTCTCTACATTTTCATTCGTTGTATTTTTAAACAATAATAAAAAAGATATTTATATAGGTACAATCGATATAAATTGAAGAGCGAGCTCTTGTAAGCCAGTAAGGGTGGTTGCTTATTATTTGGAATTTTATTTGTAAAGAAATAGATTCAGCTAACCCAAAGAGTACGTGACTTGTTACCCGAATCAGTGTTCTTGCTGCGGCGTCGATTTTACTCGTACACTTTAAATGCTTCTTGAATTTATTTTTCTTTCATTTATATGGTATTGAATATGCTACTATACGCAAATTTACTGAAAATGAGGCATAAATATTTGAAACATTAGATTTGGTAATTAATTAAATTTCTATTGTAAGGTGACTGTGCAACTAACATGTGATACGCTCGCGTTCCGACTACAGTAACCTTTGGTGGTCGTACTATAGGGGAACCATAGTACGGGATTTGAGAAAATCTGAATTTAACAGTGATTGTATGGTATTCAGAAATTTCATAACATTGACGTTATTCAAATTGTAAAAGTCAAGATACCATCAGAATCGTTTACTTTCGAATTACTCGCTTTACAAGCATTTGACAACATTTTAATGACACTGTAACAATACAGGGTAAAAAAATTCTCTTTGCTTGTTGTCGGTAGTGTAGTATTCGGTACAAGGTCTCTCTTTATAGACTTGTAAATTAATTTCGTAAGTCCTCGATAGTAAATATGACTATGTAAGCCTCATTTATATAAAATGATATTTATTTTAAGACGGATATCATGGCATCTATATTTGACAATACTACGTAAAATTATTAGTAAGTTAAACAAAATAATAGCAGCAAGTTAGTGTCAAACATTAAGCTGCTGAAACAATTTTTTAAGTTTCAACCAAAAAAGACAAAAAATTCAAGATATAAAGTAACGTTATATTAAAAGTCTTTTTTAAGTTTCAATGCTACCTAGCGTCCCGGAAGCTATACCGGCAAATCGGTGATTTAATTTCCTAACCTTTTTTCAATAAAAACCTAATTACTGAGGGGCCAAACAAAATGAAGCTGTGCTGCTGGACTCGGTCCCATTTAGAATTTCATTCACGTGTACTGAGATTATAGAGTTCCGGAGTTTTCCGAATTTATTAAACAATTGACGTATGTTGATAAGACTTATGAAAATTACGTAAAACTGAATTTTGCCTCTCTTTATATATTATATAAAAGTATTTTAAAGTATAGAATTTTCTGAATGTAGATTCTTAATTTAAATTTAAGTACAAATAAATTAAAATGTCATATATTTTGATTAGGTTAGACTTTAATTTATTTCCTAGAATATGTACATATGACTTTAGTATTAATGTTGAGTTACAGTATTCAACCTCAAGTAGGCATGCAAAATCGATACAATTTCTTATATTTACATGTTATTATAATTATTAAATTCAATTATTATTATTATTGTACAATTCATATTGCATTATACATATATGTTATTACTATAATAACTTACTTAAATATATATTATATAACTCAATTATACATACTAAAATGTGTAATTAATTAGGTAGAGATTTGTTTATATTTTGTATTCGATGTCGCTCAACTTTAATTTTGCTCAGAATCTAATGTAATAACTTTTTATGTACATTTCATTGATTTATGTTTTATAAATTTCTTTAGTTTTTATTTACTGTGCGTGTAATAAGAAAAATTACATAAAAATAAGAATTATAAGAAATAATAGTAAGAAAAAAAATAAGTTAATGTGTACTTTACTAGTAGGCAGTACTATCGTTTTAATGTGATGGAAAATCTATATATAACAGTTTAGACACAGTTCATAATTTTGAAAGCTTTGTCGCGGAATTGAACCATCATAAATACTATAATATGACCTCATGACCTATTCTGTGAAATAATTAATAAGAAACATAAATCGTCTACCAGAGCACACATGGGCCTCTCTTAGTTATATTTTTTCACACAAAATTGTTTATTATATTGGTTTTTGATTCAAATGTTACTATACAATTCCGATCTTGGAAAATTTAAGTTACAGTTTATCTTGAACAAGTTTTAATAAAAAAAAAACCAAAACAAAATCCAATTATACGAGTATGTTACGTGAGTAAAGCTTCCTATGATTATGTTTGCTTTGAACTTTGCGGAATATCGCGCCGTCTACACTCGGTTAGTATTCGCTACTCGCACTCTTAAGTAAGTTACGCAAGTTTTATCCATCCGTAATCGGTAAATAATTTCAGATTAAACAAACAAGAGCAATTATTACTTGATATAATACCTAACGTTGTTTCGTTAACGGCTACAACGCGAGCATGTTTGCGTCCAACAGCTCCAATGCTCCAAACGGCAACTGGTAATAAAAACAAGTCGCTTACGATTCAGTGTCCGTTGTTCGGAATCGCTGTTATTGCCAATAACGATCACAAAGCAGGGCCAAATTGGAGGTATAACTCGGCCATGTGACCCTAAGAATGTGCAAGTCCAAATCTATAGCTAGACAGGCCGCCCTTCGTGAAATTATTGCACACCCTGCGAAAATGGGTCAATTGCGTGCGAGAGAGACGCAGAGGTCCACGTCGTGGGGGAAAGAGATGGAGAGTCTTTATTCGTTCAAGTGACGTCATGGGCTTTACGGGTCTGTTGGTTTTCTTTTTGGGTACACACCATTGTTTTTGTAAGTACAAATTTCAAGTGAATGAGCTAAACTATTACCAAAAGAAACATTTGTTTGTACGCAGCAACAGTTCGATGCTTCTTTGTTTTTCCCCCCAGTTCTAGGACGAACTTTGTGAAGGAAATGAGCGAGATGAAACAGAAGTCGTCGCTTTGATGTCGCCACTGTTTATTTTATTATAATTAGCTGAGTGCTCTCTATGTGTTTGATGAGGTCTTTGTGCCTCATCTATTGCTGATACGAGTATTACAAATCGAATGTGCCAATATTTGGTAATTGCTTTCGGTGTAATGCAATAGTTTGAAAAAATAATGCACCATTAGCAGTAAATTTCACAATTTACTAGGTTTCTTTGTGTACACACAGGTAAATGTTTGAGTCCTAACAGTTCGTGTGAAAGCTTAATTGAGTATTCTATTTATATGACGATGTCATTGGAATTGGAACTTTATAATACTGCTTACTTTTATACTGCTAGATAAGAAAAGAGATATTCTGTAATATCTTATTATGACAGAGGGTCTTACACCGAGCAGATTTTCTTTGCATACAATTATTTACGAGGCGCAATGCTTTTTGCACTTTACGCACCCGCAGATAGCTAGCCATCAGCCGTGTATGAAACTCTGTCGACAGAAAGCAGATCATACCACTAAACCACTTGGATATCCACTTCGCCTTGTGTAGGGGTGATCCAGGTACTGGAACACCCCAACCGAAAGGATGGCTAAATTTCTGCAGACCACATCTCAAGAGATCGGAGAGCTAGGGACTTGGTATTATCACCTAATTAACAAAGTAACTCTATTGACCTACCTTTAATTGTAACAACGCTTATAACTTTGTTATTACAGAGACAATTTCGAAAAAAATAATATTTTTAAGCACCTCCGTGTAGTAGTTGATCACAACGGGGGTTGATAGTTGTGGAGGCCGGGGTTCAATTCTCTGTGTAGGTATGCTTGTCGCTATAATAGCATTGTTAATAGTATTTTTGTTCCTATAATATGAGTTGAAACCTTAACCACTGCAAATCTGCTCTACTTATCGCAAGTAGAGCAGATTTGCAGTGGTTAAGGACTCCCGGTCAAGGTTGCTTCTCTATCGGCCTTATCGTCATTTGCCTTCCGAATGAAACGAAGGTTTCCTGTCATACGTGAAAAATCTAACCAGAAAGGTTCAGAATCCCTGGCCGCAGGTTGCATGAAATGTACTGTCTGGGTCACACTGTCTGTTCATTATGATCTGTTGTTTGATTGGTAGGACACTTGTATCCTAATGTTGCTGGCTGTGTGGTTTACACAGAAGGCAACTTACAACCATCGCAGCTAAGACTAGCCGTACTATCTTTTGTTTTAAAATAATCTATTGACAATGAAAACGAATGACAACTTAAAACGAATGACTAGGCTTAAATTGAAAAAATAATGCAACGTGTTTGGATATTGTTGTACGAGTATTCAAGTTCCTATGTTTTATTTAAAATTTGTAAAACTACGACTACTAAGATACGACTACTAATATGTCTTATAAAACAACATATATTTGTTATTACTTTTTTATACGTACAATACTTTTTTAGGAAAGCGGTTTATTCTGCAGCATCATTTTTCGATTCCCCATCACCGCACAATCGTCTACATAAAAATGCTGTAGTTTATTGAGAACAGTATCACCAAGGTGTTATTCTCATATATTAATTGAAAAGAAATGAAACATATTGCTTCTAAATTCATCGTAGCCGTGCCTAGATTTTTCCCTATCGATTTGCACCCAAAAGTTGGAATGGTAAACACATTCACCAAATTGGTGATTCGTGAAACTCCCCCAACAATATAAGTAACTGACCTCTGACACGAGTAATGTGTGCAAGTACTGTTGGCTAACTAACAGCCCCTTTCTATTGCCTAATCACACAGTTGGGTGATCCTAAAGAGAAATAGGGCAAAGGTCGTAGTTCACGACAAAATATCTATAAATAGTCTGTACTTTGACGATACGCAAAATTATGGACTCCATTTTACTCTATTTCCATGTAATACTAATATTACACCTAATATGCACGTGTGTCAATATTAAGCAAGATTCTAACTACATCTACAGTATAGCTTAACATGAGTTTTGAGACAATTTTGATAATAACGTAAAAAGGGCGATTAGAAAGGTTCTTTTTATTTTTAAGATATCCATTTTTATAATATTAATTAAATAATAAGGCTAATCAATAACCCTACAAAGTTCCGAAGCAATTCTTATACATTCATGAAATAAACAATTTCCGAAAACCCACTTTACATAATTTCAACGCCGAATTTACCCGCTGTCAACATTATCTCTACAGCTCAATGTCATTTACAAATGTTTAATTATAGTAAATAATTATTTGCCGCGAAAACCTCAATTCAGTCTGGAGCCCGACATCAATTTTCACCGCTTGTTTTCTAGATATTGAACGGTGGAGATTTCTCTGCTGAATAAATTGCGTTGCATGTAATTAAAATAATGTGGCGACTATTTGGGTTTTCTTTGATAAGACGTGGTTTCTGGCATAACAGCTAAATATATGATTGCAGGAATCGATTAAGACTGATCGGCAGTGAGTATAAAATTATAAATTAATGTATGTAAGTTATTTTGATTATTCATTACTTTTTAATTAAAACTAGCTAAGCCGGTGAAGTTCGTGTATACATAGAATGCCTGCTCGTTAGTGCTGTCCTATCCAGAATATTTAAAAGAACTGAACTAATTAAGACAAGACACCTGAGTGCTCATTTAAATCTATATTTGAGCATCATACCATAATTAAAAACCAAAAACCACTCGCATCAAGGTTTCTGCAAATATGTGAGTAATTGCAAGTAATACAAATTGTTATGATACTATAAATTGACTTGTTTTATATATTAAGTTATATATTATGTATATTGTTTTGATAATATAAATTTACTTATTTTATATACTTAATTTTCTTAAGTTTTATATTCAATAAACTACAAATTGACAGTTTTCCGATTGAATCCTTTAGTTACATAACATTGTTTTTGCCGTATTTCATGATTCTGAGTCATCGGGTGTTCAATCGGAAGTGCATCATGATTTTCAATATATCTTTTTACAAAATCATATATGGTTAGTTAATTACGTATATAATAATTGTTTAATATAAGTTTAAAATTGTGTAATTTATTAATATTTAATAAAAAGTCTCACTGCCACAATATTGTTGTCAAAGCAAACTTCCTTTTTGATTCCGTTGGTTATACCATTTATTTAAAATTGTAAAATATATTTGATATTGCACTTACATTAATAATTTAAACTAAATATAATAAGAATATCATAATCTTACATAGTACTTATGAGAAGTTATAACAAAAAGTTGTTGTGTTGACTGAGACTTGTAACCGTTTCCATCGTGAAACGAAAGGAGGTTGTTTGTGGGGCCGGAAGTGGTAGTGGGGCGGAGCAAGTGAGGAAACAATTGTAAAAATCTTGAGCAGTCGGTTGTTGACGTGACAGAGTGAAGTGGTAGTAAAGTAAATACCAGACTAGTTCATCAGTTTTATTACAATCGGGAATACCTAATAGGTTTTGATTTCCCTGCGAGTATCAAACTGAACATAAAGTTTGGTGTAGAAGTTTGATTTTTTACTGCTACAAGAAATTGTACAGTATTTGATACTAATTTCAGCGTAATATTTCCACTTTTCTCAGAAAAAAGGGGTTTGATAGATGGAAACCAAAATGATCTTATAGGAGTTCCAATTTTTGACGCGAAACCCTAAAGGTGCTCTCTTTCTCTCTACTTACTCTAATACTCGTAGTTTAATAGTTATTCTGGTATTCTTGAGGGGCCATTTTTGGGTCATAAGTAATGTGACTAACACGGTTTTAATATTAAATGACTATTTGGCTTGGGAAAAATCTTTTCGAATATAAATAATATCACGGTATTAACAATAATGTCATTTATTTGACTTTTACAAATAATCGTAACCTAAATATTTTTCTGCACCTGTTGCACTAAGTATAGTACTACTTGGAATTGGAAACCTTATGCAAAATATTTCCTTCGGTAAAAATTGTATGAGTAGAGCACATTCCAAATTCATAAAACAGTAATTTTGCGACGCGTGCAATTCAGAATAGACAAACTTAATTAACTATAGAAGCATCTATAAAATTTCAAAACTTCGCTTTACACCTATAAACTTGGTTTCTAAATGAGATATCAATAGGAAAAAATCAAGTTTTACTACGGAACATAGAAAATTGATCCCTGCTGGTTTTGCAACGTTCGATTTTATTGTATGAACGCTGGATATGGTGCCGTAAAATTTTTACAGCCGATGGTGCCGTAAAATCAGGCGGATCGCATTTAGGGCCAGCAATTAATCTTGGGCAATTACAGATAGCATCAGTCAGGATGTAAGTAATGAATTCGAGACGCCGCCGCCGCCGTACTGTTCAGCAATGGTACACAGAAGGTCCCACTTTTGGTTATATCAAGTAGGTGCACATTAAAATGGAACATAATTTTAAAATAATGATTAATTGCACATACAATAATTACATGTAAAATAAACAGAAATGACATGTATACCGAGGGATTTGTCCAAGACAAAGATATCATCCAGACAATCTTTTTTTATTTTTTTTATTTAAGATTTGCCAACGTTTGAGTACATTTCTTACAACAATTATAAATCTTAAATCCATATTATTAAACTAAATGTATCAGACAATTAATGGCAAATACAGCATGCAATAAAAATAAACAATACGACACCAACAATTACGACACATAACAACGAATAATATACAACTTAAACTTATAGTCTTGGACAACCACTCTGATCAAATCTTACTAGCTGTTCAATTAAAGATTTATGTAGGAAAAAATCGTTCTCAAAACGATACTCAATTTATTCAAAGCTCCGCCAGCGGCTTTATCCGCATTATATAGAATTTTCTAATAATAAAAAAATATTTAACATGGTAAAATTATATTTCGATCTCAAACTACACTTCAAACTAAATTTCATCAAAATCAATCCTGTCATTTTTGAGTTTATTAATTCAAATTGTATATTTTTACTTAATTTGTATATTTTTACAAAGATTCAAATCTGTCCAATTATAATAGGTCTTTGAAATTGATTACAACAGGTTCAGGGATTTTGTTTATTTAAATAAGACATATCTAGAATGTTCCAGGCATTTTTACTTTTACCGGACGGAGACTCTATACCAGGTTCGTCTGCTTCGCCCGACCTCGATGTGCATGCGCGGGCTGCCTGGCTCCGGGCACGATGACGTCGATCTGCGACGTCTCCATGCCCCGAGTCAGGCCGCCCCGGCGGCGCTCTGCGTACTGGTGGAACGAGGAGATCGCGCGGCTACGGGTTGTTGTAGTAGCCGCGCGCCGCCAGTACCTCAGAGCCCGTCGAAGACGGCAAGCCTCAGTCGACGGAGTCCTGAGCGCCAGAAGCGCGTACGGAGCCGCGGTCAAGGCGCTCGGCGTCGCCATCGCCGACGCCAAGGCGCGGTCCTGGCGCGAGCTGCTGGGGGGACTGGAGAGGGACCCATGGGGGCGCCCGTACCGGATGGTACTGGGCAAGCTCCGACCGTGGGTCCCTCCGCTGACGGAGACCCTGGACCCTCTCGTCGTGGGAAGAGCGGTGGATACGCTCTTCCCGAGGGTCCAGGACAGTCCTCCCGCCGCCCCGTCGCCGGCCCTTGGTCGGACGACCTCCGGGTGACGGAGAGCGAGAGCCGGCCGGGCCGTTTCGCGGCTCTCTGCGCAACACTGCCCCGGGACCGGACGGGGTCCCGGGAAAGGTGCTAGCGCTGGCGCTCAGGGCGTTCGGAGAGCACGGTGAGGCAGCTCTTCACGAGCTGTCTCCGCGAGGGCGTGTTTCCCGTCGACTGGAAGTCGGCCAGGTTGGTGCTCCTCAGGAAGGAGGGAAGGACCGGCGACGTTCCATCTTCGTTTCGTCCGATCTGCTTGCTGAACGAGGCGGGGAAACTCTTCGAGAGGGTTATCTCCGCTCGTATCAGCGAGCACCTGTCGCGCGCGCGGGTCCCGACCTATCGGACTGCCAATTTGGATTCCGCCGGGGACGATCAACGCTGGACGCTGTCCAGCGTGTTCGTTCCCTGTCGGAGTCCGCAGTCCGATCGGGGGGGGGGTGGCATTGGCGGTGTCGTTAGACATCGTCAACGCCTTCGGTACCCTCCCCTGGCAGGCCATTAGGGAGGCGCTCGTATACCACGAGCTGCCTCCCTACCTGCGGGCCGTGGTCGGGGACTATCTGCGCGACAGGACGATCGGCGTGATGGGACGGGACGGGATGGAAACGTCGAGGAGGGTCGAATGCGGCGTTCCGCAGGGGTCGGTGTTGGGACCCCTGCTATGGAACCTCGCATACGACGCGGTCCTTCGCACCAGCCTTCCTCGCGGCGTGAGTGTCGTCTGCTACGCTGACGACACTCTCGTCGTGACGACTGGGGCCGACTTCGGGCCGGTGCTCAGGCTTGCCGAGCTTGGGGTGGCATGTGTCGTGCGGGCGATCCGCCAGCTGGGTTTACAAATAGCGCCTCACAAAACCGAGGCGCTATGGTTCCACGGCCTTCCGAGGCGCCGGGAACCACCCAGTTGCCGGATCCGGGTGGGTGACGCGGTGGTCCCGGTGGGGCCGTACATAAAGTACCTGGGCCTCACCCTGGACCGCCGCTGGAGCTTCGAGGAGCATTTCGTGCGGTTGGTCCCCCGAGCCAAAAGGGTGGCGGGCGCATTGCATCGCCTGCTGCCCAATCTCGGGGGACCGAGGGATGGAGTCCGCCGCCTGTACGAGGGCGTCGTGCGATCCGTGGCTATGTATGGGGCTCCCGTGTGGTCGCAAGACTGCGCGAGGTCCCCCCGCTGCAGAGCTCTGCTACGGAGCCTGCAGCGGATAATGGCCATACGGATCGTACGAGGCTACCGTACAATCTCGTACGAGGCGGCGACAGTTCTGGGACGCTCCCCCCCATTCGACATCCTGGCCGACATGTACGCGGCGACGTATGCGTCGCGGCGTGTCGACCGGGGGGGCGATGGGGGAGCGCCCTGGAACCCGCGCACGAAGTGCCTAAGCGGGAGTGGCACCGACGGATTGTGGCGGCCTGGCGTGCGCAGCTCGAATTACGGATCTGCGCGCGCCAGCGGGCCGTCGGTGCCGTACTCCCGCACCTCGAAGCTTGGCTCAACGGGAAGGAGGAGGTCACCTACCGATTGACACAGATACTCACCGGGCACGGCTGCTTCGGTGAGTATCTGTGTCGAATAGGACGGGAGGGATCGACACATTGTCACCACTGCGCATCCGACCTCGACTCGGCCCAGCACACGCTGGCGGAGTGCCCCGCGTGGGCCTCCGAGCGCCGAGTCTTGGTCGCAGAGATCGGGCGAGATCTGTCTCCGCCGGCATTGATTGCGGCAATGCTGGCGGACGAGGGAGGTTGGAGGGCTGTGGCCTCCTTCTGTGAAGCAGTAATGCTCCAGAAGGAGGCTGCCGAGCGGGGTCGGGAGATGGCCGATCCCGCTCGAAGGAGGCGGCGCCGGGCTCGGTAGCACAGCTGCGGCGCCGCCGCGGGTCGCCGGCGGGCGCGAGGAAGTCGCGACCGCTACGGCGACCGGGATGGACCACGCCCCTTCCGTGGCCGGGGGGCGTCGTCGGTGGAGGGGACCGGGGGAGGTGGTAGCTTCCCCCGAGGAGGGCTCCCCTCTAGAAAGAGGGGAGCGGAGGCTGGGGGTTCCTGGAAGTGGCCTTTGTGTTCCCGGGGGCTCCCTACATGCCTGAGGAAGGCCATCCCTGAGGTTTTTAGTGGGTAGGCCTCCCCCTTCTGGGGAGGAGAGCCCCACATAACCCCGGCTCGCCACAGCCGGGGTATGCAATTTAATGCATTTTCCTCAGGGGAACAAAAAAAAAAAAAAAAAAAAAAAAAAAAAAAAAAAAAAAAAAAAAAAAAAAAAAAAAAAAAAAAAGGTTCGTCTGCTTAGTTGGAGGTACTTATTTCTGTTACAAAATAACAGTGCTTACATTGCTGTGTTCCAGCGTGAAGGGTAAAACAGGCAGTAATATTACTGAGTTCTGTGACTTTACATCGTCACATCTTATCTGTATCTGTCGTTTCTGTAGGGTTCTGTAAGGTTCTGTAGACCTGTGCATATTGCATAAGATCAGGGAATTCCGAAATTTATATTATTTATAAAATAAGACCCAAATCTCCAATAAAATAATACTATTAAAAAGAACATGATCCTTCTGAATTAAAATGAAATAACGAAATACATGTCAATTTACTGTAGTTTTTTAGTTAGAATAGAAATATTTTATAGTATCATAAAATTATTTGCATAATAAGTTTGTCTAATATACTGTAACTAGCGGACCTGACAGACTTCCTCCTGTCAAAAAGATTTGTGAAGTGGCAGTTTTTTGTTCTTACTTATTTTATAGGCTGTGCAAAAAATTCTGCTGTACAGAACTGCCACCCTGGTGGTAGGGCGTTGTGAATAAAAAATAATTAATTTCAAATAAGGTCCAAATGAACTATTACATATTGTGACTATTTAATTTTGGAACGTGACATTAAATTCTCCAACGAAGTATTCTGTGCTCCAACGCACACACGCACACTGTTTTGATAGATATGATTGAATTTCAACTGTATATAACGTTAATAAAGCGCAAATTGACTCTTGATGTTAGGAACACACCTACATTGCTTAGACAACAGTGAGTGCTTGCAATATGAACTTTATACAAAAACAAAAAAAGGACTATTTTAGGGTTTTTCCGATAATTATTTCAATTTTTCTCGCCGTAAAAACCATCATGGAACTTCAACGAACATTCAAAAAATTTATTGGCAAAATTGGTCCAGACGTTGTTGTGTTATGCGCTTACCAACACATTTTGCGATTCATTTTTATATATAAGATAGAGTTGGGTAGAACACATGATATCAGAGTTTGTATGAGTAACTCATATCAGATTGTGAGGTGGGACATTGTACCACCTCAAATGAGGTGGGACTAAATGAAATAGTAGGGGACTACGAGAAGAGGTATACTGAGTGCGATATTACTACTCCAAACGCGAGTTGAGCTCTTATTGTGACATACTCACAAACACACAGAGTTGAGATGTTAATTTACTGTGACTTTATCAGTTACAAATAAACTAATTGAAAAAGAATATGGGCAAGAAAATATTTGATAATATTATGAGTCTATCTGTAAATGTCACTTATAACAACCAACCTTTAAATAATAATAGTTATAAAATTTAGACCGTCATTAGCGTATTCAATTCAACATTCAAATTAAAACAATAACCGAACGTTATATGGTTGTCCCACTCACTCATTTGAAGCGCGTCCCTACTCACTCGTTCACAAGTATTGTGAGCGAGAGTAGATGGCGTTCGATCACGAAGCTACGATTCGTGCCTCATTGTGAAGTGTGACAAAATATACTTATGAAGTCATGGGACATTCTGTCATTTTGTATGGGACATTTAAGGTAATTTCCAATAGAACGTGTTCCTGATTATTATATCAGATATATAATCACTAGAGTTTATCCTTACCTAAATAATTAACTTAGCACATCTAAATAACTATTAACTTTACAGGTCCACTAATAGACTCATTTCTGACGTTTAATTTATTATTTCATATTAAGTAGTCCATAATCCACGCCTTATATCTGACAGTGATAATTAGTTGTCGTAAATAAGTATATTAATTCTTCAGTACTGTATCAATAATAATACGTACTTAAGTACTTTGATTAATCCAAAACGATTAGTTTCTGGACATTACATTAGTAATGGACTAAGTCATCATTCGAGCATAAATAATGTTACAAGTCTATTATTATACGTTCATGTAGTTTACGATGTAATGTTTAATATTTGTGAAGACAAAATAGATTAACAGAAAATATTAATAGAAATATTAACGAAAGATATATACAAGGCAAGAATGATAGGACGAATCGGTGCAGGTCGACCTAGGCGGACATATCTCGATCAAATCGAAGATGTCCTAAAGAAAGGCCGGGTCAAGAGTACTCGCAACCGACGAGCACGCATGAAGACGCTCATGAAAGTGGAGGAAGCAAGAGAAGTGTGCCAGGATCGTGGTCGTGATCGAGCAAGTGGAGAGAGGTGGTCTCTGCCTACCCCATTGGGAACAAGGCGTGACATATATGTATGTATCTATGTACAAAATAGCTTAAGGATGGCTCTAAACTTCAAAACTATAGTCCTTATTATTATTTTTTGTTCAATATTAATGTCATATTATTTAAATTTGTCAATGGCATTGTCAATAGTAAATTTCATTAACGCAACGTCTTGTAGTAGCATTACCGTAGACGTAACGCCTGCCGATGCTACGTCTCATGCTAGCATTGTCAATAGTAAATTTCACCAACGCAACGTCTTATAGTAGCACTAGACGTAACGCCTGCCAATGCTACGTCTCGTAGTAACAACACCAAATATAACGTTCGTCAAACGAACAAAGATTTGTAATTACAATAAAACAATTGATTAATATTTGGTTTTATAGTCAAATATCATTCAACTTATTCAGTATATTAGCAAATTCATTCATGTTAAGATGGCATACCAGCAGGTTGATAGTAAAAGATCATCGCCGCCAGTGATCTGGTATTGCAAGAAGAGTAACATGTATGTTGATAATCTTTTAAATAGGGGTAGGCTCTTTCTTTGAAAGTTTAAATATCGCAGAAGTTCGTACAGCAGAGATTTGGGCGTTGACTATTATTAAGTAACTTTTGTCTGCTTTCCTCCCTAAAGGTAGCTGATGCTCAAAATAAAGTGATCTGTCGATGATTAACAATTCAACAAGATCATCATATTAATCAAATAATTATTAATCTTAATCTACATCAGAGACCTTAATATAAAAATATATTTTATTTATTAGAATCGTCCCCCCAAGCTAAAATCTGCCAATTGAGTTAAATAAAAACTGCACATATAATTTTCCACGTACTTTAAAAAATATTGTGTACCTACACAAACATATCCGTGCACAATCATCACTTTTATAGGTGTATGTATAAAACGCAATTGCGAAAGTTATGAATTCAAAATATAGATGTGCGAGTTTAATCTCCCTTAATCACATTCCCGCTCGTGATGCGAGCCATTTTGTTTGTCATTCGCGTAACGACTGACTTCGAAATATTTTGCGCTCAGCTGTTAGACATTAGCGGGAAACATATCTCTCTTTCGTGAGCACTGGCATAATTTTAGCGTCAGATGTAGGTATTTAACATTAATAGGTGTAGGTTTACTTCCATCTGTCAATGTTGACGCAAATATAGGATGTGCTGCAGCTGAATGCGTATAAACAGCGAATACTCGTAGTAAACACTGCTTAAGTGAAATTTTAACAACCAAATTAAATAAGTTCTTTTTGTAAATTATATACCAAAATACATTATAAATATTAATAGATAAAATATATATATATTAAATAATATAATATATATATATTATATTTATATATATATATATATAATATATATATATATATATAATATATATATATATATATATATATAATATATATAATATATATATATATAAGTCAAAGTCAAAGTCAAAGTCAAAATATTTATTTCAAGTAGGCAATTAGATATGCTCTTTTGAATAGTCCAAATTTTTTTTTCCCTACTACCCATTCGGACTTCTTTTAGTTATAGAGAAGAACGGGCGCAAGAAACTCTATAACTTTTACAGAAGCAACGACATTTACAAAAATATATATCGTTACCAAGTCATACAAAAGTCAACTTATAGGTACAAGTATAATTACAAAGGTTCATGGCAATGCCTGGTGGAACTAAGAAACATTAAGTCCAAGCATTCATGTCTTTTATATAATCAGTAACCGTATAATAGGCTTTGCTAATAAGTACACTTTTAACAATGATTTTAAATTTATTTAGGCTTAATTGTACAATATTGCTTGGAACTTTGTTGTAAAAACGCACACAGTTACCTCTGAATGAATTATTAATTTTATGGAGTCTAGTGTGAGGCAAATGTAATTTATTCTTATTTCTAGTATTGAAGCTATGGACATCACTGTTTTTACTAAATAAATGAATGTTTTTATGGGTATATATTAGATTTTCATAAATATATTGAGACACAACTGTCATTATACCAGTGTCTTTAAATTTATCTCTTAAAGAGTCTTGCATTTTTAGATTATAAATTGCTCGAATGGCCCTCTTCTGCAGCACAAATATAGTTTGAATGTCGGCAGCATTTCCCCACAGCAAAATACCATACGACATTACACTATGAAAGTAACTAAAGTACACCAATCTAGCTGTTTCTACGTCAGTTAATTGGCGTATTCTCAAAACTGCAAATGCTGCAGTGCTGAGCCGTTTTGATAGTTTATCAATATGTGGGCCCCACTGAAGTTTGGAATCGAGAGTAATTCCTAAAAATACTGTGGTGTCCACGAGGTCCACATTTCTATCCTTTATAATTACTTCGGTTTTCACCTGTTTTACATTTGGCAATACAAATTTGATACATTTAGTTTTACTTTCATTTAGAAGCAAGTTATTAACGTTAAACCAGTGGACTACTTTAGAGATTGCATCGTTCACAGTGTCATTAATATTTTGTCTCCGTTTAATTTTGAATATAAGTGATGTATCATCTGCAAAGAGTACAATTTCGTGTTTATTATTAACATAAAAGGGAAGGTCATTTATATATATTAAAAATAAAAAGGGACCAAGAATTGAGCCCTGTGGGACGCCCATCTTAAGCAAAGATCCCTGAGATCTCGTACCATTAATATCGACTCTCTGAATCCTGTCACTCAAATATGAAATAAGAAGGTTCAGAGAAGAGCCTTTGAAACCATAATAACGTAATTTCTTAATCAGAGTTTCATGGAGAACACAATCAAATGCTTTGGATAAGTCGCAAAAGACACCCAAAGCATCGTGTGAATCCTCCCAGGCGTCAAATATCTTATTTAAAAGCTCTACACCTGCATCAGTTGTTGAGCGACCCCTACTAAAACCGAACTGATTATTATGCAGAAGATTATTAATACGAAAATAGCTTTGCATTTGGTCTAACATTATTTTCTCAAAAATTTTACTAAACGTTGGTAGCACTGAAATAGGTCTAAAGTTTGTGGGATCAAATGAGCTACCAGACTTAAACAAAGGAGTTATCTTGCTATGTTTCATTAAATCAGGAAAAACACCACCTTCAATAGAATCATTAAATATACAAGCTAGAATTGGAGCTATTATTTCAATTACTGATTCTGTGACAACTACGGAGTTTCCCCAAAGGTCCGCGGTTTTCTTTTTATTTAATGTTTTAAAAGTCTTAATTATATTAACCGATTCAATTTGTCGAAATTTAAAAAGAGTCTGACTATCCTTAACATTTTCTTTTAGGATGGATTCTGCTACAGTTGGGGAAGAGTTTAAAAAATTTGTTGATAAAATAGGAATATTGGTAAAAAGGTTTCAAACTCTTTAGCTACCTCACTATCTGAAGTTATTCTTTTAGTTCCTATATTTAAACTGTAGTTACTGTCACGAAGTTTAACTCGTCCAGTTTCAGCGTTAATAATGCTCCAGGTCATTTTAATTTTATCAGCACTGTTTTTAATTTTCGAACTTAAAAAACTTGACTTTGCTTGGCGACAAACCATTTTAAACAATTTAGAGTATTTTTTTACATATTCATAAAATTCTACACTCGTGTTATAGTTACGTTCATTATAAAGTTCAAAAAGTCTTTTTCTACTTTTATATATTCCGGGTGTGGCCCACTCACTAAAAGTAACAACATCATTAATTGAAATCCTTTTTGGCACAAAGATATTATTGAATTCTTTGCAAAATAGATTAAAAAAATCATTGTAAAATTTATTTGGATTATTTGTGTATTTTAAGTAAGGTATTTTATCAAAAAGGTTACTTTTAAAATGTTCTAATCTATTTATAGTTTTAGGTATAACAGTGATGTCTCTCTTTGCCTCATGTTTACACTGATGTGGGACAGCGATTATTAGTCCACAGTGGTCAGAATCTAATTGATTGATAACTTGTTTAGATTTTAGAATAAGATCTGTATAAATATTGTCAATACATGTGGCAGAGTTAGCAGTTATTCTGGTTGGCTCAAGAAAAATATTTTTGAGATTGTATGATTGAAATAAGCTAATAATTTTAGTACATAAACTAGAATTTTCCAATAAATTAATATTAAAATCACCACATATAATCAAACTCTTGCCCAATTTACAAATCTTCCTTAAAACTTCATCCATGGTAGCCTCAAAGCAATCATATAATGCTGAAGGGGGCCTATAAATGCTTAATACAACAAGATGCTCCAGTTCCACACAAGCAATCTCAATCGTTCGTTCAACTGAGAGATTCACAACATCTCTGCGTTCTTTAAATTTAATTTTCTTTTTCAATAAAATTAAGGAGCCACCACGTATTGCATTTTCACGACAAAAAGAACTAGCTATTAGATGATTGTTAAAATTAAGCATGATCTGATAATTTTTAAGCCAATGCTCTGTTACACAAAATATATCTATATTATTACAATTTATAAATAATTCAATTTCTAAGTCCTTTCCTAACATTCCTTGAATGTTTTGATGCATTACTTTAATTACATTTTTACTATGTAGATTAGTTACTAAGTGGACTCTTTAAATTTATTTCAGTATTACTAATGTTTTCTAAGCGAGAGGAATTCTCTTTTGTCTTAGAAATTAATTTAAAGAAATATCAATAATATTGTCAGTACAAGAATTACTGACAGTCAAATCTATAAAAGCACATTGCTCAATAGGAGCAGTTATTGTAGCCAAGTTCTTGGCTGTTACTGAAAAAAAATAAGATAGCGATACTGCTATTTGTCGCTTAAAATAATTACAAATATAATATTTATTTTTAGTCAAATAAAAATTACTAACTAGTCTGTTAGTGTCAATCATATGCAATTTTTTATTACTGTTGCATACAGTATTTAATGTGAAATTTAATTTATACCTATAACTATTTTCAACCTGTGACAAGTTGCTGCAATAAGGCAATGAGAACAATACAATATTGTGTATGTTAATGTTACAATTTAGATTATCTAATAACTTTAATAGGGTCCTTTTATTCAAATCACCTCTATTTCCTATGAGAAATATTAATGTTGTATCAGGTAAGTAATTTTGTAGTGTTGCTTTTTGCAATATTTCTATGAAAGAGGCACCTGGCATACAATTATTGACTACAGAATTACCCATATTACATAAAATTTGACCCATGTTTTTGCCAATTTCATCACTGAATAAAATTGTATTTTTTGAATAATGTGATTGTACTACTTCTGAAGGTATTGACTGAGAAGCTCTGTATTGTTGATTAGACTCATTTTGTACTAATGATTGTAATCCTATTATATCAGACTCAGGAGCAGTATGTGACTGTGTCGATACCTGTGTAACAAATTGAGTATCGACCTGCTGTTGTTTTTGACTTTGGATACCCAAGCACTTGCACAATTGTTTTTTTCCTAAAGATTCAAATCTATCAGAATTATAGTTACACATATCAATCATGTCATTGGCAGCCGTTATTTGGTAATTAAGCTGTTTTTGGGAATAGCTACTTAAACTGTTATACATTTCCCTAATTGAAAGTTCCAGGTTATCAATTTTTTCTTCTAATTTATTAATGTCTTTGGAATATGTATTGCTATTGGAAGAGGACTGATTTTCCATTTCTTTCATTTGAGTTAATAACTGCCTACGTTCTTTTCTAAAGTTACAGTATTTAGTGTACTGATTTTGCCTTTTAATTAGATTTTTAGTTTTTCTGATGTACTTATTAATTTTAATATACTTTTTAAATTTTTTTGAACTATTGAATTTTGTTACCTTATTGCAGCCATTCATACAAGTATTGTCACAATGTAAAACAGAGTTTTCACAGTGCTGTAGCTCACTGAACAAGCTTTGAGAGTGTCTGTCTTCTATTAAGTTTTTATTGTCAGACTCTAATTTAGACACTGAATTCTGAGCAATTGAAAGACTAATTTCTAGGTCATTTATGCGATTCAATGCTTGTTCATGATCATCACTACACTGCTTGAAAGAAATAATAAAAGTTTCCATCTGTTGACACTTTTCTACCATGTCCATATATTTCAGGTGGAGGTCAGCAAGGTTGTTCTTAAGTTCAGTGTTCCTTGCAACGACTTTTAAGATCTCACTTTCACTGTCCTCACGCTCTTGTAGTAAGACATCATTTAGTTCCTTAGAAGCCTTGAGGTCCTCGATCGCTTGCTTTAATTTAAGCTCCAGATCCTTGGTTGTTGCTTTGCGGGTCATAACACTATATCGTGAGCTTGCCATGATAAATTATTGTCAAAAGTCAGAATCTAAAAGGTAAAGAAGCCTTTGAGTGACAGTATAAACTAAACGTTAGAACAAAATATAGAGAGAAATAAAAGGGAAAAAATAAATACAAAAACAGTGATATATATAGTGAAAATAATAATTATTAAATATTAATATAAGAGAAAAGAAAATATTGGGGCTAACAAAGAACTAAAGAGATATACCTACCTAACAAATAAAATGTCAGGTAATTAAAAATAAACAAAAGAAATAGGTTTGTAGATTTAAAATAATTATGCTCACATCAAAGGAAACAAACCTGCCACTGTATCCTACACCCACAATTAAGCCAAATCACCTATTTCTTTTTTTAATAGTAATGAAAAGAAGTTTAAGGTAATCTTAAATTTAAATTTAAATATTGTATACTAAATATTAATAAACTTAGTGTATAGTATTGTCCGTACAAATAAGATTTTGGGCACATATACTGTTCAGTGTGCTGTAAGTAATGTCTGAGGCTATATGTGTTGATGAGTCTCAACTTAACTTCCACTTTACGTCAAGTTAAGAGAAACACAACTCAGCCGAGTGTGATACTGGATGTGTCTCACTTTACATGAGATTTGTTCAGACTTTTAAAAGTGCTTATTATGTGTAGTAAATATATAATAAATGATAATAAATGTTTTAGGCTACTTTTAAAAAAGTTACAACTTTGGCAAGTGGAAACAATGGCAAATTGTGCTAACAGATACAAGTGCTGTTTTAGAATAACTGCAGCTTTGAATCAATTTATTAAAATAAATCTGAATACAATACTTCCCCGGTTTTTATGGTGGGTAATCCGTTAATAAATCACGAACATTCAATGATTTACTAGAAACTGCCTCAATACCCCAAGTCTTGAATACTATATTTATACATATATTAAAACAATTTCGATGTCTCCATTCGCTCGAGTAGGGCTTAAAATTGAATAATATCTTCGTTGATTTTAAATTTTTGACAGCCCGGCTTACGTCGTTAGTCGCCGTGTATTTAAAAATAAATGTAACACTTCGGATATACTTATAAGTAGTAGTATATCTCAATTCTCACATAAAACAAGTTTCAAGATACAATAATTTTACACTTTTCACAACAAAATGTAATAAAATAACTAAATTTTTGTAACCTGTACAAATGTATAGTTATCATTTATATATATTATAAATATATATATATATATATATAATATATATATATATATATATATATATATATTATAATATATATATATATATATATATATATATTATAATATATATATATATATATTATATATTTATATTTATATATATATATTATATATAAATGATAACTATACACAGCATTATAATTTGAAATAACTGATCTTAAAAACTACAGACTTTAGAAGTAGGAAGTACATTCTCGAAATAGTTTCATTCATCATATATATATTTTGTTGTGTAAGAAACATTTGAAAAAGACTCCTCAAACCGGAGATCTTCATCGGAGAATGACAATTCAGTATTCGTATAATTTTTTTATTATGGATTATAGTAATGAAAATTGTCCTCCAAGTGACAAATTGGTTGTTACAAAAACTGTTATGTTAGTACTCGGCGTGCTAGTGTAGGCAAGAAACACTTTACCTAAATCGAAAAACAACCACCACGGGAAGTACATATGACCGCGGTTCGCGGCTGTGTTAGGAGGCACGTGAGAGTTGCCTAGCAATACCTAACTCGTTAATGAGACCTACGTACTCACAGTCCAGCTTCTTCTCCTCTCCTTAGCACAAGTGGCGTACACAACAGGGCCCCTGAACGTCACTGAGACGAGCCACTGACAATCCACCTTGTCGGACGTTGTTGCGACTATCTTTGGAGTAGGCACAATACACACACAGGCATATACTTATGATAAGCGAAACAAGGGTCCCTAATAGACTACCAAGACACAAAGAATATTAATAGGGACACCGCGTCAGTAAACACTGAACAATGTAATCACTCGGGTGCACAAAGCCGACTCCCCGGTAACTATACGGCGCACTAGCGGCCGCCCGAAATATGTCGCAATCGAGAGGTGCGTAATACCTAACATGTTATATGGATTGGAAGAAAAGAACATTTTTAATGTTAATGTTTGGCTAATATTTCGTCATAATCTCAAGTGATGAATTGATGATAAGTAATGATAAGATCGCAAATAAAGACTCCGCAACAACGAATAAAATAGCTGACTCTTGTTGTCGGAACAAAACAATAATATTAATGCACAAAATATTGGACTCGTGCGGACATGAACCCGCGTGTTCAATATAGCGTTTTTGATATCTAAGCCAATCTTCACCTTTTTTTCTACCTACCAATATCCAACATAGGATTCTGTACAGTTTTCTTAAAAATTGGTTAATAACTTTATCATTTATAAATAAAAATTTAAATTACAAACACAAATTTTAAAATATAATATTATTCATAATGTTGCCATATTTTTAAACTTACACTAGCTAAGGGTGTGCTCAGTTTTATTTTAGTGGTATTCATGAGACTCACAATAGGAAATTACAACTCTATGTTGGGAAACGGAATTAGTAAACAGACGAGGTCACTTACTTTACTTTGAACAGAATGCGTTTATTTATTTATCACTTTCAGTATATTTGTGTACGCAGGTGGACTTAATGCTATTGGTATTATCTAATAGTCAATATTTTGGTGATACAGACGGATGAGGTTGATTATAAGCATTAGTCCGCACCGAAGCACCGAATTGAGTACATCATAAAAATACCCTTTTAGCATTTAAACATTCTGAGAGCCAACCTGTACTGACGGAAGCGCAGGTAAGAAAATCTGTTGTTGATGAATAACCGCCACGTGCTCTCCATATTTTTCATCGCGCTCTACTGAATATTATCTATTCGAAGCTCGGCAAAACGGGACTCTTGTTGTTTTTATTAATTCGTGTTTTGTTTCTAAATCTGTACTCTGTCCGAGGGGGGCGGGAGTGGGGGGAGGGGATGCTAATGATTTATGTTGTTCAGAAACGTTCGTTTCAGCCGACTCGTGATAAATGTCCCTTGCGCAACGATCGTCTAAGGTTAGACGGTACTAATGCACGCGGCGTCTCGGCATCCAATTACGTTTCGCTGTATCATTCGTCCTAAAGTCGGTGCAATTTAAAAGATTTGTGACATACAAGCTTCAAAATGTTCGAAACTTTTGATTCGAGAGTCTTATGTTAAACACTACTTAAACTCTGATGTATTTATCAATGTTGATTCAGACATAAAAATAATAGGTTTTACCTATGAAATTGTCATTTCATATAAACATGTTTAACAATTTTGCAATTTTCAAACTATCATTTTCCTTGATTATTTAATATCCGTGTCACTTTATGAAACTTTTACATAAATCTCAATAGATTTTAAATAAATAAATACAGTAACATAACAAGGCAAACAAATGCAAAATGGCGAATATATTATGCGGCATAAAATAACTGTCATATATTATGTAATTTAAAACTAATCAACTTAAACCTACGATTGACATAAAAGACAACTTTTTAGTCAAAAATCTCATATATATACTAATGCTATTGCGGTTAACTGCTCAAGATAATTTCATAGCGTGCATTATGTACATTTTATAAGACTGTCTTGCGTATAGTTTAATAAAAATATATTTTATCAATAAGCTACAGACACTAAATTAGATATACTCATTTTAAAATATAGTGTATCATATAATTTGACAGAAGTAAAATACTATATTTCCTGTGAAAAAGTCTGCTTACAAATTTTGTATATCCGTAGTACTTATATAGTTAATTTGATTGAAATTGTTGTGTGTGCTTTAATCTGTATTCCATTCTAAGTAAATTTTTTCATCTATAATCGAAATAATTTGAGGAAACCTGCTGTTGTTATCGTTCACAGTATTAAGATTACGTCGATGACACGGTACCTATTAAATAAATGGTAAAAATCTTTTACAATACATCAACTCATAGAGACCGCCATGGACGCAGTAAACTCTAACTCGTCGTGAATGTTCAGCTTGCGCCGTAAAACAGTTTTACGAGGACTGAAATCTAGTTAGGCATACTCGTAACAAATGTTGCCTCCCGGTGTCAACACTTTTGTCCGCTACAACTCCAGTCGCGAATTTGTGTCATTAAATTTATCCGAATTCGAGGTATTTAAGCATGTAGACGTGATGCTGTAGCAAATATCATATAACGTTACTGTAAAGTTTACATCAAGCATGTATTTTTATAAGTACCTACATACAGGTTCTTACGAAAATACATTATATACATGAAGTTATTAGATTCTAAGCTTATTATATACTGCATAAGTTTATAATAAGCTACTTGTCACATATATGTAATAGTCATAGCCCTTTACATATAACAATAGGAGATATACAAGACACTTATTAAGCTTAAGTCCCAACATCGTATATATAGTATGTATATGCGAATAAATAGAAAAAATATTGTTAACTCAAAACCTTTTAAAAATTCTAACGAAAAGGCATCTTAGCGGTACTTTTTTACGAATTTACGATTTAATCAAATGTGCGTAATCTTTTCTAAACAATAGATTTTATAAAAACGTGCCAGTATTTTTTTTTCATAGTGTAAAAGCGTCGAGGATATTTCGATTTCTTTTTGTAGAGTACCCGATGTACCCGTTCCGGAAAGGCGCAAGCAGTTACAGCGAACCATTTAACGAGCGATTCGCTCGAGGCGTGTACGTGCTAGCGTCAAATTTAACGGTCTTTTTATTGTTATTAGATTTAATTAGTTAGGGTATGTTCCGGATTATTCACGTAATTATACTTCGGTTCATGATTCATGTTTAAACGATCATCTACTTACTCGTCATAGGTTGCTGTTCCAAAGTATATCTAAGTTTTCGCTTCTTTTTTGCGAAGCTGCGTTTTCGTTTTTTTTCTGGTTGTTAATATTCTGACATAGAAATAAGTTACTATTTTATGGAGTTATAATAATCTTTATTCAATATTAGACTTTACAGATATTTTTGCTATTGTTATGAATGAACAAAATAATGAATTTCTAATAATCATAATTATGGTCATAGTTTCATAATAACTAAATAGAAGTTGAATACAATAAAAAATATTCAATATTATTCTTTGAAAACCAACATATATAAAAATAATGCTACTTGTTACAGTTACCTAATAATTGGATTGGAGCAAGTTTCATATTTCTAAGTTGGATAGATCGATTAGGAAAGTTCCAGTAGATATTTATTCATTCAAAGTCACTATAGCGTTAGTTATTTAAAATATGCCGGCCGATAAATACAGTTTACCTTAGCCAATAGTTTACAAACTGTGATTAATAGTTCGAGGCTTTACATTATCAACTTCGTTAGATTCTAGTATTTCTGATTATTGTTTCGACGAAGGGTCGAGAGAAAGAACTCCACAAAGTATAAGGCCTTGTTGTCAGGTACTACGACAACGTATAACATTTATTTTTTTATTGTTATGTCCTCCATTTCATCTATATTTATTTTTCATTTATGTGCTTTTTTTTTCTCTGCTGCAGAATATAATCAAGACGATGGTATGTGAGCTAGTCCGTCCAAATAAAATTTTACTAATCTAAAAATCCCTGTAAGTACTTCATTCTCTACGATAGATTGTGAATTGAAAGTTATCATCTGGCTTTGACTTCTAAAACCTTACAAATATTCGCCACATTTATCCATTACACATTGCGTCAAAAACAGTCATATCTCTTTTCATTGCGACCATGGTGGCTATAATAGTTACCCCTAATATATACAAATAATAGGATATATAACAATAATAATTCGTACGAAAGAAAATTTTAAAGGTATCATATAGTGCTTTTTAATTTTTTTTATTCAATAGTATAACGATTGATTATTATATTGGGCAAGAACATATCATATTGTCGTATTTGCCAATTATTGTCGTATATGGTAAATATACAACAATAATATCACACAATAACTTTTTACATAAAATACATTATTTCGTTTTACCATCGTGAAAAATAATCAAAGTTAATTGCAAGCGTGTCATTCAACAGTATTCATACACATCCGCTGCAACACAAGAATTCACACAAAAACCCTGTAATCCGATGGGCTACGTGCCAAATTGTTTAAAAAGGCGGCAAAAAAATCTGGTGTTAAATAATAAACAATTTATGACGTTATCGCCTCTTGTATGTGATGTGTCATACATTCTACATTAATAGCATTACAAGAATAGCAAGATTAGTAGTAGACTTTGACGTTACTCTCGGCAACCCACCCCAAACCACCGCTGAGTGATGTTACGTAAATTGTAATTATCTCGTTTGATTAACAGGAAGATCCGAACAACAAAGATGTATCATTACTTACCTATGTATAGGGGAGACAGATATCAGGAATACGGTATGTCAACTTTATTTTAACTACCCCCATTCGCGCTGCCACCTGCGAAGTCTAGGTCCTTTTTTTTTGCGGGGGAAAATGCTCCTTATGCGCCTTGTCACCGCGCTGGCCAGGCGCGGCCGTGTGTGGGACTCTCCGGTAGAGGACCGGCCTACCCACTAAAACTCCCCGCTGTCCTTCTAGCCCATATCGGGGCGCGTGGCGGGGTGCGCTTTCGCGATTCTACCGCCACACGCCCACGAGAAGTCTAGGTCCTGCATGGCACAGGACACTAGTCGCGGATACTCTAGATGCGCAGGTGGATCACCAGCTTTTTTTTTTGAGGCGGAGGAAATGCCTATACGGGGCACAGATGTTGGTCCCCGGCGCACTATCCCTCCTCCGGGGGAGGGGAGGAGGGGGAGTGTGTTGCACCCACTAAAAACTCCGCCATGTTCCCGCTCTTCATTTCGCCGGAAGTTGCGAGGACTACCGATTGGTATGGCTTCAACGCGACTCCGGCGAATGTGGATCACCAGCCTACTTCTTTTGGGCTAATGTGGAAATGTAATAGTGCCAACAAAGTAGTGAAAGTGGGCACAAGAGTAACCACGGCCTTACCAGACAGCGACACGGTCCTTCTCGACTTGCGTTCTGATAAGATAAACACAGCGGAAATTCACACGATCACGTGCAAAAAAGCCAAGATAGGTATCAAATACAAAGATAGCTACTGCAACAAAATTATGCGCCGTACTAAACATCTTTTATTACTAGGTTAATTATCTACTATGACCAGCATTGCTTTCCAAACAGGTTAAAATTTTTAGTGACAACGCGGCTACTAGAAGCATAGCCCTCACTTAAATTATAATTAAGTATATAATACCTGCTACAATTACAAAAAACAACGGCTCCTACTCTGAAAACACTCACTGTGTAAATGGCTAAGACGTTTGTCACGGAGTCCAGTCTATTTTTGTTATTTTTTTCTGCGCACCGCACTCCCCGCCCTTGACTTTTTGGAAACAATGAATAAGCTCTTTATCTTGCAATTATTTTAATGAAGATGGATAGCAAACTTAATGATTAATGAGCGTTTATTTTAAAGAAACTCTCCAAAGTTCTCCAACAGTGATATTTCAAATTGGCCATTAAGTGGCCCCACATTTTGGACTCTGCCTATTACTGCTTAGCGGATTTATAAATGGTTACACTATAAAGAAACAAACATATAGATTGGAAATTTCCTGATTTAATCAGATTGATATATATTAAATATTACTTTTTACAATTACTTACATTAGAAACTAAATAAAAGTAAGACTAACAAACTCATTTGCAATAAATATAAGCAATTCTCCTTCATATTTTTTTTAAATGCGAGGTTATTATAAGAATAAAATGTTTTTTTTTTTTGTATTTTGAACTAAGTGTTGGACAAACTAGTAATGATATCTCTTAGGCTTGCATTCTAAAATCAAACTTAAGCTCAAATTGCTGCTTTAGTAGAATTAGTAAGGGATGATGCTATTCATCCCACAGAGCGTATTCTTTTTTAACTGTACTCTAGCTAAAATTAAAGTATTAATCTCATTCAAACGAGACTTAATATCTAAATATTCGAAAAAGTATTAACTCTCTTAATGATTTGCTCGAAACAATATTTTATGTTACTAAGCCAATGAATATAGCTAATATATATAACCTATGAATGAATATTTGGAATTAACGAATAGTTTTATTTAATTCGTTTCAATTATGAAAAGGATATTGAAATACGCATTGAGCAAACAGAAGCTTGCACATAGGTAAACCGTTATTTATACAAATGATTGTATAATCTTTAATATTTTATGTTTAATAAATATTTCGTACGTATAGGTATAATGTAGCTAAAGGAATGAACAAAGACTGAATGTGTGCTTAACATTTTTAAGTTGATCATTGAAATATTTATTTCATTTCAATCGCTTATCAATAAAACATTCATCACACGAGTGTTACAGAGATACATATGTTCTACTTATCACTTAATTACTAACAAAAGATGTCTTTAGATTTACAACACAATTGCTAGAACGGTTTTAAATTTGGGAAATAAAACTATTTTAAAATTGCAAATTGTTTTAACTAGGGCATATGTTAACGCGTCATCGTGCGGGTCACAAAATGCGATGTGAACAACGCACAGGCCAATCCAACCTGCGCCACGCGCAAACTTCACTCGCGCATTCCTCGAGCGACAGCCGGCGCGGAAGGCCGCTGTCAAGCTTAGCACGCCATACCTAGTGCATATCTACTTGCCTATTTAAATTTCATTAATACATACTGTAAAAGTGATTTGTAATAAAAGAATTATAAAATCCGTAACTTTCGTCATTTCGAACCTGCGTCAACAGTTTCGAGCCGGATTCGATTCAATCAAACCAGAAGAAAGAGTCGTTTGGACGCGGTCGCCATTTTGACGAATTCAAGTCGGGTCAAACTCAATCATCAAACATCGAGGAACAATCATCACACATAGCATCATCTGAACATCAAGCAGCCAAACAAAACCAGGAAAAGGGGTTTGCCGGTGATATTTGTGTGTTCGCTCCAATTTTTATTCTAATTATCGTGGTCTAATTACCAAAATTTTTATTTTTGTTAAAATTCTATTATTCTCCATTTTCTTTTCTCAAATAAATTACCCATTTTTACCAAATTTACTCAAATAAATCACCCATTTTTTTTTTCTTGTATATCCATAAAAAAAAAATTACTATATTCAAAAGGGTGTGTTGCCTTCGTTCATTTTTATTAACATGAATTAAACATTCTAGAAATTTCGAGTCGCTGTGAGCGGGCGGTCAGCCGGTGCCTACGTGACCGGGCGGTGCGCATCGGCCGGGTCACGTGGTAGCAGCGTGGCATATCATAGCGCCGTGCTTGCTTCACTGAACCTTCTGCTTATCCTACGCTTCATATTAATTTAAGTGCTTCTTTCATTACGACTTTTCGTTTCGATAAATTTTCTTAATTAATTTGTTTGTTTATTTTTAGCTGTGGGTAATTTAAGATTTATTTCGTTTTTATTTTTTCATTGCATTGCATACTATCTTAATTGTATTGCGCTTAATCATATCTTTTTTGTATTTTGATTTGCACTTGTAAAATGGATTTAAAAAATTTAAAAAGATCACGAGCGAGCATTAAAGCAAAACTCACAATTTTCCGCACCTTTCTTGATACATTGCTACCATCCAAAGATCTAAATAATTTACAGTCTCAAGAGTTAGTTATACGTCATGATAAATTACAAGATCTATACAAAGATTTTGATACCATACAGAATAATATAGAAAACATAACGGAAATTCCAGATGAGGAGTATGAGGAGCGCGCTAGCTTCGAAAGCAGCTACTTCGGCGTTATGGCTGCTGCGCAGAATCTGCTCGGCAGGCACGCTGCGGCTGCTGGAACTGCCTCTGCTGGCAATGACTGTGGATCGGTGGCGGGGTCGGGTGATGCTCTATTCATAGGTGGGCCAAACATAAAACTTCCGACCATACATTTACCCACATTCTCTGGCCGATATCATGATTGGCTAGAATTTCACGATACCTACAAGTCACTTGTACATGATAACACATCCATTCCAAATATACACAAATTCCATTACTTAAGAAACTCCCTAAGGGACAGTGCATCACTAATTATTAAATCATTAGAATTCTCCTCTGAAAATTATAATGTGGCATGGGATTTGTTATGTGACCGGTTTCACAATGATCGCATTTTAGTCAATAACCATATTCAAGCTTTGTTCAGCTTACAGCCTATCGCACAAGAGTCGGCAAAGGCCTTACGCAACATGATAGATTGGGTTAATAAACATTTAAGGGCTTTAAAAACATTAAAGTTACCAACTGAACATTGGGATATTTTGATTATACACATGATGACAACAAAGCTTGATTTGATTTCGACCCGCGACTGGGAAACAGAACGAAATCATATTAAAACCATTCCCACATTAAATGAGTTCACTACCTTTTTAAAAAATCGAGCTGATATATTACAAACATTGGAGGAGGCCCAATTACAAAATAAATTTCGCAGACATAGTGATGTCACACACAATCGTCCTAGGGCATTAGTAGTCAACGAAATTAAAAAACAAACACAATACAAATGTCCTGTGTGCAAGCATTTTCACTCAATATATCAATGTTCTACATTTAAGGAATTACCAGTCGAATCTCGTATCGAGAAAATAAAACAATTAAAACTGTGTTTAAATTGTTTGCGAGCAGGACATAACGAACAACATTGTAGGCTAAGCTCGTGTCGCTTATGCACAAAACGTCACAATACGTTGTTACATCCAACACCAAATTATACAGAACCACAAGCAAGTCACTCATCTAAGGTTGACTGTGTTGTATTGCCAAATGTTCAGGGCCAATCTAAACCTGAACAACCCATAACCTTATCATCAACACACTATAGCCAGGTTCTACTATCTACTGCAATAATAACTATACAAGACCAATTTGGTAAATTACACAAAATTCGAACACTACTAGACAACGGTAGTACATCTTGTTTCATTACAGAAGACTTACAAAGGCAATTAGGGATACCCAGTTATTCCACTTCTATATCTGTCCAAGGACTAAATGGACAAACTTCAAAGGTTACAAAAAGATGTGACGTAACTATTTCGTCACTCTATAACAAATCATACACAACAAACGTCAATTGTTTTGTTGTACCGTATATCACACAGCTGATACCCACCATACCAATCAATTGCAACACATTCAATATACCCCCTCACATCCACCTCGCGGACCCATCTTTTTTCAAACCGGCAGAGGTGCAGATGTTGCTTGGCGCTAACCTGTTTTGGGAGTTACTATCCAATAATCAAATTTCCTTAGGCAAGCACAAACCAACTTTAGTCGAAACAAAATTAGGGTGGCTTGTCTCTGGTTCCATACAGTTTCAATACAAAAAACACACAAAGCACTATACAGTCCACTGCCATTTCACAAACGATACTCTCGATCAAAAACTAAACAATTATTTTGAATACGATTCTATTACCATTGCTCAAACAATACCCAGTAAGGGTGAGAGAGAGTGTGAACAAATTTTCAATTCCACTACAACACGCCACCCAGATGGCAATTTTATTGTTACAATTCCCTTAAAGGAGTCTCCTGACTGTCTAGGCGAATCCAAGGAATTAGCTCTAAATAGATTTTATGCATTAGAACGCAAATTCCAGCGTAATTCTAGATATAAAGAAGAATATACAACCTTTATGAATGAGTATATTAATCTAGGCCACATGTCAAAAAACATAAACACAAACAATGACAGTGTGTCCTATTTCCTACCACACCATGGTGTTTTACGTGAGGACAGCCTCACAACGAAATTACGAACCGTATTTGACGGATCTGCAATTACTAGTACAGGAAAATCATTCAATGATATTCAATACGTGGGCCCGACAGTCCAGGATGACCTAATTAGTATTCTAGTTCGATTTAGACAACATAAATTTGTCGTTACTTCGGATATTGAAAAAATGTATACAAATATATGTAACACGTGATCAGCGAAGCTTACAGCAAATCTTATGGCGATCCAGTCCAACAGATCCAATAGAACAATATACTCTAAACACAGTCACGTACGGTACCGCATCTGCACCCTTTTTGGCAACTAGGTGCTTAAAACAGTTAGGCTTAGATTGCTCAAATGAACATGTCAGTCAATCAATAATACACGATTTCTACGTTGATGACTATCTTACTGGAAATGATGATGAAAAAAAACTCATCAGTACATGTAAAGGCGTAATTAATGAGTTAAATAAGGCTTGTTTTCATTTACGTAAATGGCGTTCTAATAAACCGTCAATATTATCTTTGATACTTAACGATGTCAGTAACAGTGATAACTTGTTAAATCTATCTAATGAAGAATACGTAAAAACATTAGGTATACTCTGGGCGTGCAAATCAGACACACTGTTATTCACAATGCCACATATAGAGAAAACACATAAAACAAAACGTATAATCTTGTCTACAATTGCCAGGGTATTCGATCCGTTGGGCTTAATCAATCCATGCATGTTACAGGCAAAATTAATCCTGCAGTTTTTATGGGCAAACAATGTCACATGGGATGATCAGTTGCCAGTCGAAGTTGAGACACAGTGGAACCAGTTCATAAAATACTTACCATACATCTCTAAAATTGAAATCCCGCGTAGAGTACTATGTGATAATTATGTGACAGTGGAACTACATGCATTCTGCGATGCCTCAATAAAGGCATATTCAGCCTGTGTGTATATACGCACGATATCAAATAATGACAATGTAAACATTCACTTACTCATTGCAAAGAACAGGGTGGCTCCACTAAAACATAAATTAACAATGCCAAACTCGAATTATGTGGCAGCCTCTTAGCTACACAATTGATTAAAAAGGTTTTAAGTTCACTAAGTGTGAAAATTAATTCAATACATTACTGGTGTGACTCAACAATCGTACTGGGATGGATTAAAACATGTACAAAACAATTGAAACAATTTGTGTACAATAGAATAGTTCAAATTAAAAGTAATTCTAAACCAGATGCATGGTCTTATGTTCCCACAGACATGAATCCCGCAGACATTGGGTCTAGAGGCCTCAACGCATCACAGTTAAAAAACTCAACTTTGTGGTGGGAAGGTCCAGAATTTTTACGTCAACATCACACTCAATGGCCCACACAACCAGAACATATAGATATTTCTACCTTGCCTGAATTAAAATCACAATGTCATTTCTTCAATCACCAGGAAGCCGATTTAACTTTAAGATTTTCAAATTTTAACAAAATGCAACGCGTTGTAGCTTATTTATATAGATTTAAACATAATACGCAAAACTATAACAAACGAGTTGGTGCCCTCGATGTTTCAGAGTTGAGAACAGCTTTGAATTTCTTATGTAAAAGGGTACAAATGGATATATTCATTAAACAATACTACCTACTCTGTAAAGGAAAACTTTCACCTAAAGATAAGCTTATACACTTAAATCCATTTATTGATAACGAAAAACTTATTAGGGTAGGAGGTCGACTATCTAATACAAACTATAATTATAACACGAAACATCCTATACTACTACACGCAAATCATCACATAACAAAAAAAATTGTACAACATTATCACATAATTTTATTACAAGGCAGGACAGCTATTACTATCCACGCTACGCCACAAATTTTGGATAATAGGGGTCGCAATCTCTGCCGGAAGGATGGTTTGGTGAAGGCATAATCGTCTACCCCAAATAAATGGCTACCAGCCTATCATGCAGTTCACCCCAGGCCAGAGAATGGCATCATCCATGTCGCTGCGTCCCACACCACAGCGCGACTCTACATAAGAGCATACAACAGACTATGTCCTTAACCATGACATTGGAATTTAGGATGTCCTGATCAAGGGGGCAGCTTTTTAACGCGTCACCGTGCGGGTCACAAGGTGCGATGTGACAACGCACAGGCCAATCCAACCTGCGCCACGCGCAAACTCAAATTCGCGCATTCCTCGAGCGACAGCCGGCGCGGTAAGGAGCTATCAAATTTAGCACGGCCCATAGTACATATCTATTGCCTTTTAATTTCATTAATACAATTGTAAAAGGTTATTTGTATAAAAGAATTATAAACCTTAATTTTTCCCATTTCGAACCTGCGTTCAACAGCATAGGCGGTATTAGCAAGTCAAAAAGTGACATTGAAATGGTTACTTTAAAAAACAAACAAAATACTTATTGTACAGCCGTAGACTATTAACCCATGGTGGGTTTAATAGTCTACATATATCCTATATATACGTATAGTCTACGGTCTTCCTTTTTACAGATTGAGCAGACTTTCTGTTTTCTCACTCCCCATTTTTTTTTTTTTTTTGATTCATTCTTACATAGCCATACTTGGCTTATAATAACTAGCATCTTGAAAATTATTTAGACGAAGATAATATTGGTGTATTTCTGTCAAAAAGGAATCACTATATAGGCGTTGCTATGATCGAGTCACCAGGATCCGACCTCGACTCGGCCCAGTACACGCTGGCGGAGTGCCCCGCGTGGCTCTCCGAGCGCCGAGTCTTGGTCGCAGAGATCGGGCCAGATCTGTCTCCGCCGGCATTGATTACGGCAATGCTGGCGGACGAGGGAGATTGGAGGGCTGTGGCCTGGCCGGGGGGCGTGGTGGAGATCGGGGGAAGTATTGTTGCCTCCCACGAGGAGGGCTCCCTGTATCGGCGGGGAGCGGAGGCTGGAATTCCGAAGTTGCTTGCGTTCCCGGGGCTCCCTACAAATGCCTGAGAAGCCATCCCTGAGGTTTTTAGTGGGTAGGCCTCCCCCTTCTGGGGAGGAGAGCCCCACATAAACGCCGGCTCGCCACAGCCGGGGTATGCAATTTAATGCATTTTCCGCAGAGGAACAAAAAAAAATGTTACTTCGAGTTATTCTGCGCAGCGCAACATAAAAACATCTTTATAGGCTCGCACGTCTGGGTTTATTTACTTTTTCTATGTTGTTACATACAAACTCTTAATTTCATAAATAATACCCTACGACCAATCAACCTAACTGCTTATTAATTTTGAGTGTTATAGAAATCCAAGTCTTGGTATAAATATTAGATATTACAATGATTTGTTGTTATATATTAAATTTATAACTTTAATAAGTGTGTCTATTACACACTTAATACATGAAAAATAAAACTTATTCGAAATTATCTGTATTGACTGAAATAAAGTCCTTCAAAAATTTAAGCTAGTTATTTAAAAGAACCACGCACTCTTCCCATGTGAAAAATTTTTCAGAATTAATTTTATGGATTGCTTGCTTTAGAATAAGTTATAATCTCTAAAACTGTTCATAATTCATAATCCAACAGATTAAAATCGGGACTATATGATAGTCAGTCTTAAGCTGGAAGTACTGAATATTCGTTATCAACTAAGCGTGTCTTTCTGATAGAGCTTTGAAAATAAGTAATGAAATTTTCAAATTCATAGATAGTACGAAATTCTTGGATACAAGCCGAAATTCAATTTGCGATGGTATCCTCATATTGATGCCTTAGCTAATAGAGTTAGTTCTGGAACCTATGCAGTAAAAAAGGGGGACAACTTACAAATGTTAAAACGGCATGATTAATTTATTTTAGTTATTTTAAAAGGGTAATTTGATTTCAACTATTATTGTAGGAATCTGCTGCAAATATAGAAAATATTTTTATATTAAAAAAAAGAGCAATTCATTTAAACCAAAATAATGTCTGAAAGACTTAAACAAAGATTATCAGTATTTACATTATACAAAATCAAATTGTGTTCATAAGAACTTAAAGAACTTCAAGACGAGAATTAAAAATGATATCATCAAAATATTACACATGTTACCAGTGCAAAAAAATGTCATGCCATTGTATTAGTTTATAAGTGTATAAGCCACAAGAACCGAAATATTTATAACAACAAAATCAGTCCCAAAATGCCATGTTTGATCAACAATTACGTAATAATATTTTCATATTTGTTTTCACATGCTACAATCAAAATAAAATTACAAAGTTGATTGCTCCCGATCACTTCGCAAGCCAGGCGAGCGTCTTCTTGTTATACTTATGAGTATGTCATTGCAAAGTAAGATCGCAAACATCGTTATCGTCTCGTTGTCACGTATGAAAAGGCCTAAACCGCTCTTCAGAACAAAGAGGAGATTACAAGTTTGATCGCATTATATTAAGCTTTTAACAACTACACAACATGTTCTTGATCGTGTGATGTGCCATTGGAATTTGAACTTTCTTTGTTTCCTTATTATTTTGAAGAGTAACTTAATATAAGCAGTGTATGTGAGATCAGTGTAAAGAAATAAATATATTTTATAAAATATAGAGTTCAAATTATAAGTTAAACGCTGTTGCAGAATTGTTTTCTCTATTTTTAATATTGAACCTCTTATATAGGAAAATAAGTATTAAATTATATATTTAGGAAATATCTATTACAATCTTAAAGTGGCGTAACAAACCCACATAATTATATTTATTTCACATTAGCTCCAGATTTATTTCAATTTTTATAGACCTATTGCTACTATTTTTATATGAATTTTATGATGACACTTTGAGAATTATTTTCGCGAAGGTGAGAGCTGACGCGGGTCCTCGGCTTTACCCGTGAACAAACTTTGTGGATTTCTTTCTAAAATGGCACTAGCATATATGGCATAACATCACTAAAATGGCATTGCTACCTTATAGTCGACAGGTAATTTAATTCATTTTGTATCGAACCAAAATAAGAACGCCTTTGTAGGCTCGTACTGCGCATAGGTGTTTTTTTAATGCTGTACTTACTCTCTTTGACTCAATTACAAACTATAAAATATCATAAACATACAAGTTCTTGTTAAAAAAATGATATATACATATCTATTATAATCCTAATACCCTTATAAAAATTTACTTTAAGGTCAATTGATTAAGAGCGTTAAAGGCAGCTTTAAGTATCAAAATCTGTACAGTGATTAGTTCCCAATTACCTAAAATTAACTACATACATAATTCTCAATTTCCCACACAAACGCATCTAGTAATTTTTCACACAACTACATAAAAAAGAGAACAACATTCTCCGGGAGATATTTCAAAACGGCCGACTCTATTTCAATGGCCATGCGCTATCCATAAATTACTCCGACTTTTATTATTGTGAAAGCAATCAGTTGGGACTTTTTCGTGATTCGGTAATGCGGCCGTGCCGACGTATTTTATCCGGCGTTTCCGACTTGTCGCCGGCGTAATCATCGACAATTTGAAATCGGTACAGATACGCCAACTTATATGTATGTTATCAAGTTTATTCATTTATCACCCAAGCCTCATCGCCGATGGGAAACATGTCCTTGTAAGAATAAAAGTGCTTACGTAAGAAGGTAAGATATCTTTAAGGAGGAAGGCGAGTTTCGAAAGAAATATAGATCTCTGTTACAAATGAAATATGTAATTAACAAAGAAAATAAAGCTCAAGGCCTCACCTGTTCTTCAATGCCTTCTGTACCATTAGACATTCACAAAATAGAATAACGGATTTAATAGAAAGTAGATGATACTGTTTAAATGGCCAAGTTGTTTTCGGGACCCAGATCTAAATTTTGGTTTGTAATTCGTGTAAAATTAGAAATTCGTGGCTTTCGGCAGAATCAACTGATTTTTAGATATATTGTTCTCCTTGATGAGCTGATTCAGCGGGAAAATGCATCGTTAACTTTTTCTAAAAGTTGAATGTTCTGAATCAGCTCGTCAAGGAGAACAGCATATCCAAAAATCTGCTGATTCTGCCGAAAACCACGATTTTCTAATTCAGACTTCAGAGCCCCTAGCGGGAAAATGAGTCGTTAACTTTTTTTGCGACCATTACATTTTTTGCTCAGCTCAACCAGGAGAACAACATATCCAAAATTTAGACCTGGATCCCGAAAACCACTTGACCATTTAAACAGTATCATCTACTTTACAAAACCTAGAAATACAACGATTCGGGATCTCATAGAAATCTCGGGATCTCTCTTTAATTTTGACTATTCCGCAAATAGATAGTGTTCTACAGTCTGGAGTGAAAATATCTTTGTCTTTAAAGACGATTTTGCTTGTCTACTGCATGTATCAAATTTAGATTCAATCAAGTCGGATCCGAGACCTTGAAAGATTCAAAAAAGAGCGAACTCCCATCTCACAGTAAGTACATGTGAATCACAAAATGTGCAGAACTCTAGCGTTTCACCTCTCATACATTAAACAAAAATAATTCATAACAAGAAATCTGTGCATATAAATATTGAAACAATATTGCCAACATTAGTATATCCACTAGAATTCGTATCCTTCGTCGCCAAAGTGTGACCTCACCAGAATAATCACAATAATTTTATCAAAAAAGAAAATCAATAATTAGCAAAATAGAGAAATTTCGTAAGTTTGCTTAAAGTCGAAGTTATACAAAGTAATATGTATTCGCGGTACTTCAAGTTAATCTGTAAAAACTGGCGAACATTTTCCCTGCTGTAGGTGCCAACAAACTAATATATGTCGCAATACTATATTATTTAATAAGTTATTTAATATATCAAACAAGTAAATATTAAAGTTAGCTAAAATAGACTTGCCTTTAGGTCTATTTTTTTCTAATTCGACAAAAGGAGGATTGTTAAATAAAACTTCTGAGACGAAACGATTTGCTTTTGCTTGTAAACTTGAATGTGCCCTTTCAAAGTCGTGAAATATTTTGCCAGAACTCTGCGCTGAGATTGGCGCTGACTCTCCATGAAATAAACTTTTTAACAAGTCCAAAATCAATGGAGTCGTAAGATAATCGTGGGTTTGGAGCGAGTTTCGTTTTTAATGCGAAGTACCTGGAGCACAAAATTACATGTAGGTTTGTATTATCTAGATAACTAATCACAAATAAGAGGTATGTTTAAGAAAATACTATTGAAACAATTGGTGTAATTTGGAAATCACTACCGAAACTATAGAGCACTATCGACACTCTAAAAATCAGTTTACAGTCCTGAATGTGCACAAATTGACCTAAATATAATTATACATTGATCAAACACTACTACTGTAAGTTCTTTCGTAAATATTTAAAATTACAAAAATGTATTCAGTCTTTAATCTTTCGGTCAAAAATAACAAACTAAGTCCTAAACTGTACTAAAGTTTACAGATACTGTGTTACTAATACTGCCACCGATTTGAACTCTATATTTTTCTGTTCTATAGATCCCTAATCTATTATATTTCGCATATATTTTTTAATGTTTCGACTAATCTTTTTTTTTTCTTTATTAAAACTGAATTCTTTTCGCTTATTCAATTAAAACTGATATGGTCAATAATGTCATAGTAGTTAGCATCGAACAAAAAGAGCAATGTTAAGGTAGGAAACTAACACTACCAAGGCAAATACGAAATTAATTTACAAACTTGGTTATTAGTTGTGCATGAACAAATGAATAGTTTTCAAATGCCTTTAGCGATATAATAATTTTACTTTATTGTACTGCGGCTGATCTTGTTACTAGTACCTTACTTGACTTGCATTAAAAAATCCTTATACTCATATCTCTATGAAATAAAGTAATAACGCCCTCGGCCTTTATTATATAACAAATCTGTGACGAGTCAGTTTTGTCACAACTTTTGATAATATGATCACAGTCTGAGTCACGCATGACTTCTTTACGCAGGATCCTTCTAAAGCCGTCACACATAAATCACAAATGACGTATCACGGTACGCCGCAAACATATAGAGCTGCATTACTATAATTTCCGTTCAATATTAATGCTAGCATGAGACTGTCGATTATATTTTAATGATTTCTATATTCATTGCTTCTATGTTCTATGAGCATTACGTATCTTATAGTCAATCCAACCATCTGCGCCACATAAACCAGCCAATCAGTGTGAATTAGTTGACATTATATACACCTTTCTGAAATATATGTTTCATATACGAATTATGATGTAATTGGAAACGGGGATATTTTAAGGCCCGAGAAAGAATTTTTTTATACAAATATCTTCGACAAACCGTTATAACGCGGGCTAGGAGGATGGTGGTTTGTTTTATCTTTCTGGTGGTACAGTAACTGAAAATAATAAATAATAGGAAAAAGCAGCTTAAAGTCTCTGACAATAAAGAAAGTAAATCATTTTCAGTACGTAACCTATCTGGTTGTTAATCTAAAAAAATTAAGAAATTGAACCATCAGTGAACCACCTATGATTCAAAGTACCTATCTATTTCTGTTGCAAATGAGCAATCAAGTGATTGTTTATTTTTAATTTATGTCTCAACTCGCATAAATACCAGTGGTCATAGCATCTGCTTGCCAAAACAAAACGCCTATAAACTAGTTTCTGATGATACATTGACGACTATATCTCTCGTGTCGTTTATACTAAGAATGCTTCAGATCTCTGAAGAACCCTGTCCTTATATTCCACTAATTGTTACATATAACATTAACATTTTATCAAAGTCACTGAATAATGACGTTATAACAAATGTAAATTAAAAGAGCATTTTAACATGGTACGTATATAATACGTGCAAACAACAAATATATAACTCTTCAAACACATTCACAAAGGTCTATATTTAATATCCTCTTCTTATAGGTGCTTTTCAATAACATAATACATAATAATTCAACTATGCGTTATCTACATTGTGCTGTTCAAAACTAGAGGTCAACTAAGCCAATTTAAATGGATAACCCTTTCAATAAATTCATCTTAGTCAAGGATAGCAGACGTAGGAATAAGTTCCTAAGAATAGGGTTTAAAATTAAACCTGACCGAACTAAAACTACCCTCACTTGCTTGTAATGTACTTTGTCAACTCACAGACGAGGCTTTGGTACTCTTCACCAATCCGCATTAGGTCCGCGAGCTGGAAACCTCACAAACAAATCCCCAAAAAAGACAAATCCGTGTGCACATCCTCCTGTCTATTTATTAATATATATATACTAATGTTGTGCGATCTATTTATAAAATTACATATAATTACTAGTATCATATAGTCATTTGTACGCTTACATATACATCATAATCATTATCATCACCCTGCTCTTATCACACTTTTATATGGGGACGGCACAACATGTCTTCATCTTTGATTCTTCTTTATTATACGTCATCTCCGTATAATGATATTCTTCATATGCATATTCGTTTTCACATACTAAGAATATTTTATTATCATATTTATTTCATAATAATAATGTTAAAGTTATACAGCATATGTCAGATTTGTTTCATTGAAACGTAGTGCTTAATTGATCCTATATATATAATTTACTTCTTATAAAGAGCTAAGGAGCAACATAACACTTCATTAAAATCGACACAATTAATTTTTCGTTACAATTCCAAGGCAAATATAACAAATAAATCAATCAGTTATTTCCACGATATTTAATCGATTTTCAACCTTGTGCTGGTTAACCATGTTTTTGTTAACTTACCGTACCAATGAAGTGTGTATATAATAGCTATTTACTTATATGTTATCCTTATGAGCACTCTTTACATAAAAAATGCGTGGGCCGATTTTTTGATAATTTTTTATATCGATCATTTCTATTGATACTTGAAACATCATACTCGTAGAAGACAGTTATACAAATTAAATATCCCTACAACATCATACTGTTATCAATAAACAGTGGTATTTGACTTATCATTGTATGTGTGTCATTGAATTGAAATTCAAATTTAAATATTATTTTTATTTATAAGTATATCGCATTTTTTCATTTTTTTTTATAGGCACAAAACCGATAAATGTTATATTGATTTATTAAAAAAAATAACTTTGAATTAAACTGATCTAAGGCTCGTCACGATACGTGACACAAGTGGGACTTTCTTGCTTTCCGTGACCCCATTTGTAACGACAATAAATGCGGCATCCCAACAAAACTATCTGGATTAGCTGCCAAAAAAACTTTGTCCAAAATATCAAACCGTGAGCTATTTGGGGTAAATATAAAACAAAAGATTTACGATGTACGGTTTATTTGAACAATTCATCGTAAAATAACAAATTAACTAATATGTAATTTTACAACTTAATATAATATCTACAGATATTGTATTATTTTCGATTGGGAAATTCTGTGAAAAACAAGTTTGAGAGTTTGCGGTAACAATATAACATTTCTATAAAAAAATTCAATATAAAGCGGCCGGACGCATTTAATTTATATATTTTATTAAAATATATTTCAATTTATATTGCACAATAAAAATAAATTACAAAAGACGGACTTAACAACTAGGCATTCTCTGCCAGTAAAACAAATGACTAGTTACATAGAAATGTGTTTAGCGCAAAAACATTAAAATCATTATTAGGTTTTATTATATACTTAATGCATACAGAAATACTGACATAGAAATAAATATAATGCTTAATATAAATAATTAAATCATTTAGCTCAAAATAAAGTGTTTAAGTAAGTGGTTTCAAATATTGATCCTAGTACCGCATTACACGACATAAGTTTTCGCTCCGACTTCGAAATATTATAAAGATTTACTTTATTGAGTCAGGTAACAATTACATCATTAACAGGAAAAAATATGTATACTACTCATTTCCAATTAGTTATCAAAAATAAAAGCTGAGCCAATTTATTAAGATGTCTGAAGTTTTGAGTGTAAATGTGGCATGATAATGTTTTTTTTAATTTCATATTATTTTATTATTAAAATAAATAGTATATTTATATACAGTACGTACAGTCAAGGAATCTGAGCCAATTTTATAAGGTTAGTTTTTGTACAGTAACCTAGCATTATAAGAGCTACAAAGCTAATGCTACGTCCAGCATGTGCTTGCTACTTGAGAAGGTTCTCAAGTAGCGAGCACATGAGCGCACGACTGACGGCTATTGGGGCAGACACCTGTCTGCCCCAATAGCCGTCAGTCGTGCGTACCCATTGTACCTTTTTGTACCATTGTACCTTTTTGTACCCTGTACATCATTGTACCTTTTTTTAACGAGTTGGAATGCTATTTCTCACCATAACTGTTAATGGCTAATTAACAGGCGTGTGTGGGACTCACCCGGCGGGAAGACCCAGGGCATACCCACTAAACTACCTCGATGTTTATTCTGTCCTCACCTAGGGCATCTGGGTACTGGAAGCCCAATTTCTCTAGATCACCCTTGGACAACCCGGCCAGCTACAGGCGTCGGGTATTAACGTATTAACGCCTGTAGGGGATTACCGTGGACATGAAAGTACCAAACGGGGGAGCCTTTGCATGTGCGCTTGAGTATAGTCACTTAAGCGCACAAGCCACACCTTGGACACTCATTGCACCCTGCCATACCACTTAAAAATTGCAGTTCTGCGAGCTAATAAATAAAAATAATATACAAAGTATCAGACACAAATTAAAAGAGAATCACAAAACGACACTATTTCCCAACGAAATAATGTAATATTGACCATAACAGTAGATTAATTTCGTCTGATTTGAATTTACTGGCGATTTTATTCGATCATAGTAATGCCACGATTAAAATCCACTGGGATTATTCACCTAAAAGGCTAGAGACTAACCACACTTCTAGCCAAATAATTTTCAAGGTTGGACCACAGTATAGTGTCTTAAGATGATTTCTGCCTGTCCACTACAGGTGAAAAAAGTAATATAAGAAAATCCATCATGAAAATATATAATTCCTAACACGGCATTATAAATATACGGGCGAACTCCAAAAACATTTCATTTTTATAGCCACATGTGTTGTTTCAAAGCCGGACATTACGTTTTGAAAGCTGAACATAAATTCGGTAATAAAAAATCTGTCACGTACATTTAATCGTCTAGTTTAGTCACAGCCTCGTACCACCGTGTCACGCTGAATAAAAAACCTTGCTGAAGCTGCATCGACTGGATTTGATATAAACATAATTTGTTTAAAAACAGCAGAGGGATTTTATTTTGTTTTTCCTGAATAACGTTTATCAGTTGTATTCGTTTTGTTCCACATTCAATAACAATGGTTAAGATTATTTCTTTTTGTTGTATGTTACAATTATGTTCATATAAACGGATATTTCATAAATTCGATTACTGTGCCTTATACAAGTAACCCTAATATAAAAAGCTATGATTTATAAAAACAGGAAGACGTAATTTATCTCTTCGCAAATTATCGTTGATCAGGAAGATTCATGGTTGCGCTAAATTTTCTTTTATGATGTCTACAGCATATTAAAGCTTGCAATAAAACTTGTTATATCGAAATACTATTAATATATATATTTTTTTCATTTTACAAGTACTACGAAACCTTACAAACCTTTCACTACTCTTTCTGAAAAACATAGTTTTGCTAGTTTTGAGGGGAAAATATTATCATTCAACAAGAACTAGAAGTGACTATGTGCGAGGCATCTGTTTGGCTACCTCCATCTTATCCGTCCCTACTGTCCCTACTGGTATGCCCCTTATACAAGTCACAAGTTGACAACATATACTGTAGTTTTTGTGAGCTTTACTTTGCTGCGAATCTCATTAAAACATAGTGTGAATGTCCAATCTATTTGATTGGCAATATTTCAGAATAAAAAATATAATAACTATTATTTCATCAATATAAATAAAAATGAATCACTTAAATAGATGTACGGGAGTTATACACTTCTAAGTGACTACACCAAATTGTATGATTGATTTATTTTTGTATGCATTATGCCATTATAAAGTGTCTATAAAAAAAGCTAATAACAAAATATAGTATAACAAAATATAATAGTGTAATATCAGTTTTATTATTTCACATATATTGATACCAAGACTACAAATTACATAAAAAAATAAAAATTATTTTATTTAAGTAGGACATCAAGTACATAAGTACTTCACTTTTGTACATAAGAGTAGTAAATGGTCACAAGTCTACAGCAAGAAACCTTGTACTGGAAAGAACCAGTAAGAATAAAAATAACATTTACTGGTTACACCAATTTTTCAGCCTGTACTGTTAGTCTTCAATTAGAAGTTGGCCTCATAACAGAAACTTTGAGCTCAACTTTCATTACAAAATTAGATAAAAGTCAATATACTTTTATATTTTCACAACAATAACAATAGTAGCTTAATAATATCTCGCGATGTCAAATTATATCACAACCCTATGATATATTTTTTTTCTCGATATTTAATTGCGCTACTCATCATCCTTAATATTGCCTAAATAACATTAACCCGAAAAAATAAGCAAAACATCCACCTGTTAGCAAGTGATAATTGCAGCAAATCTCCAACCCTCACAAAAACAGAAAAATCTGTATACATTGCCAACTTGGGATATAAGATCACGGTAACCAGCAGTTTCATTGGCTATCTTATATACCCTTCACACCGAAATACAGCAATGCGAATACAGCTGTTACAGAGGAAATGGCTAAGACAGAATTATCTAGTCTATAGGCGCCTCCCTCCGATTGCCTTCTGCTTCTTAACATGACCATGCAATGCAATATGATAATGTGATCTTTTTATTTGAACTGTCAAACTACAACTGACAAATTTGAAAATAGCAGCTGCATCGCATTTAAGCGGATAATCATATCTTATTTGTTGGTCACGTTACGCGGGGGCTGTGTAAGATTGATCTGGATTGTGTCTGAATTGTGTCATGATACCAGGAAAGTTATGAATATGAAAGTGGATGGAAGTGTAAGGAGAGGAAGATCGAAGAAAAGATCGATGGGCTGTCTAAATGATGATATGTTAAAGAAGGAAGATAGTATCGAAACGGTGAGTTAAAGAGGAAGATGTGTTGCGCTGACCCTAAATAAAATTAGGAATAGGGAAGAAGAAAGAAGACTTACTTAATTTTAAATTATATACGGAAAATTTACAATCGAAAATACTATAAAGAATGTTACGGCTTAAGTCTGACACTTTATCTATCTTCTTTATTAACACATATCAAACAAACAACGAAGGAATACAGCGTAAGTCGACCTACATCCACTGTGCGAAGAAACTCAAAGGTGTATGTTAAATCGAATAACCCCCACCGGAATAACACCCTAATTTAGTGTAGACACGAGTCCCTCGGTAGGGACGTATATGAGCTGCTTATGATGAAACATGTTGAACTATTATTAACCCTTGACATTAGTTTTGTAGCAATAGCTTTAAATTTCTCGCGGTATTATCTAAGAAACTGAAAACTTAGCTTACGAATGCAATTAATTATGCACAGATACAAAACTAGAGGAAAGATAATGTTTTGATTTCTTGCTGTAGCTATTGTATGTAAGAATATTATTATAATACCGTTGTTTATTTACTGTTATATAAAATTTATTTAAAAAAGAATTCCATCACAGTTATTTTCTTGGAGTAATTCCCGATTTATTTTATGCATTTATAAACTCAAAGGTTAAAAAAATATTTGCGCATATAGTTGTTCAATATAGATATAGATATTGTCTTGGTGATTACCTATATGTATACTTTATAAAATATCTAAATCTACACATACAATTTTGTTTCCCGCTTCACCTTCACAATATATTCCTAATAGCATTATTTAAGTAATTGCTACATCACTGTTATTCGTTGATCACAAAAGCAAGCACATTAATAAAATACAATACGTAATATCGTATCGTTTTAAAACAATAATTTTATTTTTGAATGAGTAAAATACTACAACATTTTTTAGGTTGGAAACGATCCAATATTATTATTATAACCAACTTATAGTTTTCCAAAAATAAACCACAGATGTCATTAAAAAGAAAGTTATTCTTATGAACATATATCGCCAATTCAATTCCCAATTGTATTATATCGTATTATGTAAATGTATTATTGTTTAAATGTAAATTTTCGGTATCTTCACAGCTTTGATTCTAATTTCGATTTCATATAAATGTCATTACAGTCAATTTGAGTAAACGTGAATTACTTATATTTCACTCTTTTACCTTCTATTTGAGAAAAATATAACATTTGACATGAAATCATCTGCAAAAATGAGCAATATATAACCATTCGAATTATATATGCATTTTTTGTTTTTATAATTAAACCTAAGGTTTACCATATCTAATATTACTTGTTAATTCTAGAAAATTAACACGTATATATATCACAATATGAATTTATAAAAATCTTCAGCTTCAGATGTATTTTAATGGCATCGTGTTGAATCTATTATCATAAAATATTATAAGCCATAACAGTTTACTATCACTAAAATAAATCATAAGTCTTTTTATATTTTATGGGGAATATTTGCAGCGTCCTTACTCATGGTTCACTAGTCGTATTCCAGATTGAAATACCTATCACTACAACATTGGTTTGCAATTCCTCAACTGAATATGAAAAACAATTCCACAATTCAACTTAAATTTGTCGACCATCTAACATTGCTTGTTCGAAATGAAGCCATTTTACACCCGGCGCGTATTTTCAAGATGGCAATCAGTTCTTTTTTTATTGCTATTGTACACTTCTTCAAATAAAATTACGCCTAAATACGTACTTTTGATGAGGGCTTGTTAATATTTTAGGCACTACATTTTATAAATGTATTGAAATACCGAATGAATTCGAATTATAAAAAATATTATTTCCTCCTACAAACAAATGAAATTTCAGAAAACGTATGTTAATTTTGAGACTTAATTACGTCATGGACTGTTATCATGGTATATTGTCGTTGTTGATGTCACAACGTAATTTATGGACTATAGTTCATAAATTTCGTTACGTCATCGTTAAATTTGTATTCATTTTGTTTATAAACTAACGATAATTTATACTTAACTAAATAAAATAATGTAAACATTATTTATAAATCTGATCGTTTCTGATTTATGTCATATAATTTGTTATGTTCACTATAAATATTATTTCAGAATACATTGTTTGAATTATCAGACGAAGTATGATTTTATCGTTGCCATTAAAATCGAATCGATTTATTCTTTCTCACAAAGACAGTATTTTCTTTTGGTTAAACACTGTCTTCTTTATGCATAAAATGAAAACTTACCTTTTTCATTAGTGTTTCTATCCTCAACGCTGAACGCAGGTACCGCCGTGAATTTCAGTCCGTTCACAGTAACACTTTATATGTAAACAACACCATTATTCGCCACATGTACATCTGAATGATAATAGAGCCCAAGTTCTTACTTTAGTTCACTCCACCATTCACAACCTCAAGGGAAATTATGGAGGCAAACTAAGTTCCACTCGCAAAACGAGGTTCTAATGGAAAAAACGCGAACACCGCAATACACAATATTCGCATAAATATAATTTAACTAGTCACCGTTTTAAATAATAAATATCTCCGTTAACTTTTAATCACAACTTACGAGAAATTACAACCGGATTTTACTAAGTCTTGTACTATTGAATCTGCTTTCGGCAGGTATTTCATCTAGTTTATCACAACCGTTTAACAACAAAAAGTGTGCTGGGTTAACCATTCCACCGTTTGGCTACATAGCTCACCCTTTAAACTAAGTTACGCTAATCTTTCACAACACTTTAGAGGTAAACATTGATTACATCCAATTCACATCGTGCTCACTCTTGTCGCCCGAAATCAGCGTGTGGGTACTCCAGAGTCACATCACTAGGTCACAGTCAGAAGTCTTCATTTTCGGGAAGATGTTTGAGTCATGATTAGCGTCACCGATAAGTTTTTGACGAGTTACTCGCGAGCACGTGCACGTCGGCGAGCGCGCGAAGCTTTCACGGCCACCGACATCCATCCACAAATCGCTCCACCACAGATAACACATTTATAAATAATTACGAAAGCGGCCCATTTCGCCGATCCCAAGCTCGCGCGCCGCCGAATGTCAGGTGATTTCGGAGCTGTCAGTGAAACTGTTTTCGGTTTCGCGATGCGACGTGTGTACCTCGTACTGTTTGTGCTCTGTTACTAGAGGCACGCTTTCCACACTGCAACTGCTGAAAGGCGAAACCTGTTGAAATAGGACGGGATGCTGTGTGTGAGGGGGATAAAACGACGTCTCTCGGCATCCCGTAGAGTTTCAGCCGCTTATTTTGCTACGCAGGCCTGTGTGCGTGAAAAGTTGCGTACCATGGTCGCTGGATAGGTGTTAGTGAGTCGTGGAAAACTCTCTATAGGAAGCTTTCACAAACACGTAAATTTTCTTTATTTATTTATGCCGATCCCCTAATAGAGTGTTTTGCTATCACAATGTAACAATAAAATTTACAAAGTTATTTAACCATACAGTAATTATGTCGTAAATCTATTTACCATTGTAAAATCATAATTCTGTAAGCAACATTCAAAAGTGAATGCTTGTTAAAATGTAACAAATAAACGGGATTTTATAGCCGTGACAACGGTGCATGACAAAGAAATTGGGTCAATTGACAAACGAACCTACTACTTAGTCCAAACCGATGAGGGACCCGTCTCGACAAACACCCTGCCATCAGACGTCGGGCTGTCATAAGAAATCGAAGGTGTCGTTGTGTTAATCAATTTAAAGTAACATCAAGTCCAATATAAACAAGGGCACACAGATGCGTGCGATCAAACAGCACGCAATGTCCAAGTAAAATGTAGAACTCTGCAGTACCGCGACTTAACATACATGTGTTAACAAATGAACATTCAAATACCTGGTTAGATATTTGAAGAACTTCAAACATAAAAAAATATTGACATAAAAACATATATGCTATTATTATAAATCTAAATTTACCAAAATTTGGTAACATATAATGTTATTATCGTGCTGGTTACAGATTTACTGCGAATTTCACATACACTGTATGTACTATAGAAGTCTGAACACTTGCCATAAGATGGATAAATTTGTCAATATACTCGGATAGCAATAAAAAAAATTGTTTTCTTACGAGGTAAAACTACTATCATAATTGCCTATAATTATAAGAATACTTCCAGTATTCTTATAATTTCGTTTTAACTTTCGCAATCATAAATTAAACACATTAGATGCACCCAGAGTATTATTATGGGATCATGCTGATGTATGATTGCACAGGAAAGAAATAAAATTCTTATTTTAGATACGTCGTCTACAATAAACGCGATAACCTGAGGTACTGGTGTTGATAGCTTTACTATGTATGAGAGAGTAGTGACTGGAGCGAGATGACAAGACGCTGTGTGCGCACGCAGCATTCGATACCCCCCAAAAAAGGCCACCATACTCACCCCCTGCCGAAATCTATACCGAGCCTCCTGACAGTTCCGTACCGATGTACCCTTCATTATATTGGGAATCAATTGACGGATGGTCACCATGCCTGGCCCACTGCACCGGTCCAAGGGCAGCGTTGTTTATCTCCCGCTAAGAGCTTCAAGTCTCACCTAGAGCTTTATCACGTGCCGCGTGGGTAATTCCAAAGTTGTTATGCAAAGCTTGGAGTCAACTTTTAAGTTGAAAGTTTTCGGCTCGGAAAATTGTAAGTCGGCGATATGTAGATTTGCATCGCGTATCTGCAGCATATATAAAAGCTTCTAAAAAGTAGTCTTGATTTTATTAAAAAAATATATGATAATTTAAGTTGAACAGTTTTATACACAAGAAATTGACATTTCGTAATTATTTTATATGAATTATAAAACTGTTTTACAAGATTTTGTGTACAAAAATAAAATTAATACATATCGGTAACACTAATAATATTATAATATCTCATATCATTTTAACGGTTGAATGTATTTTAAGGTTTTTAAGGATGAACAGTTAAGGTGTCGTTAGATTCAATGCAAGACAGTATTACCCACTAATCCATCATAGTAGTGGGATAGACGAGATAACGTCTTTTAGAGACTGCTTATACCCAGCATTGCTCTGATACGAAAATAATGATAAATGCATACTATTTCATCTCTTTAATGAGTAATCATAAGAATTTAGGAGAAAAAATCTGACTTAATCGATAAGAACTATTTCGACCAGATATACCAAACACGTAACCCATCATATTATAAATATGAATCCGTAAACTCAAGGACCACACAACCTCACTCGAAATGTTTGACTGCTTCATTCGAGCCCGGGTCCACGAAATTCTATAGATTAAATTAACAATCGCCAATAAACGAGTGAAATTTTGAAAGGTCCCAAAATTCTTTAACTTGATAGGTACTCAATTATACACAATTACGGCAAACATGAGAATGCTTCTTTGCGTTAGACAAGGGTACGGCCAGTAGTCGGAATTTTTGGAATAACGTGAAGGAAAGTCGTGTGCAATTAGGAAAATCGATGAGCGTAACATATATGATCAAGACAATAAATTATAATCAAGAAAATAACAAGGAAATGTATCCTCATCTTCTACCGCTGTCTATGGATAAACAACGATTAATAATTGAAATCTTTATATGAGCTTCAAACTTATATGTTTATAAGTTATCCTTTTGAAATTTTGTGGCGTTAAGCAGCGTTAACTATGATAGAGCTAGAGCTATGATAGGTGAACAAAAAGGGAGACCGAAAATTAGGAAAAAAACATGAAAATCATCAGAAAACAATGACATTTTTATTAATTTTGATTGAATAAAAACGCCTACCGCTTTAGCAAATAGCACGAGAGAGTGTTATATAACATTCCTTTATACAATACTCAAAAATAGTATTACAAGAGTTTGTTCAAATCAAATTAGCATCTCTGCCAACGACACGATCTATGCAGATGACTGGAGACATTTACCACCAATCTTAGTGTTTATTAATATAGCTGTATGTAAAATATTTGCGACCTGTTAACAATATCTGATATGGGATTCCTAGTTCGGCTGTCCTAATTAAATGCAAATGTAAAACTTGTCACACTGCCAGCGAGCACGTCTTTGTTAAAATAATTACAGTTACAACGCATCCACGGCGAACAAGGTCGAATCGGTATCGGAACACCAATCCAGAATGGATAGGCATATTAAAATAGGTACATGCTTCACACGTACGCACTCAATTGTTTTTCGCGAGCTATTATTGAACATCACAACTGTGCTATGATGACCTATAACATTTTCATGAATAATATTGCCAGACAGAGAAGACTAAATCAGAAGCAGTATCAAAATTTTTAATTATTTTTTGTAAAGCCAAGCTTTTAAGTCTACCTGTCCTAACATTTCAAACCGATAACAAACTTATGGTAGAGCAGCAGACTCTACCATGAGTTTATTATCATATTTAACAGGTATTTGATACATAATAAACTAGATACAAAATTTATGTCACTTTTCTAAAATTATTACTATTTTACATTTAGTTTCCGCTAGGGGTGCTGTATAAAGTTTCCAAACAAAATTTTACGTTGTCAATATCAAGTGCAAATGAATGTAAGCTAACTATAGTTACACTGACTTCACAAACTCTACACTTAAGTCGATATATGTGGCTTGCTTGATCTTAGCAACATGTACAATAACATGGATAGCTAATATGTTGATATTTTTTTAGGCAATTGGATAAGATTTTATTATAAAATAAATAAAATTCATTCAATTCGGGCAATTATAACCCACGTTAACGTGGAATATAGTGTAAAGAATAACAATGCACCTATGAATAGTAATAAATCACATAAAATAAAGTCAATTATTATTCAAAAGTTTGAATACATTAAGTAGATTTTTATAAAACCGCATTATATAAATATAATATTAGTTAAAAAATCCTCTATCTTCCGCAGTCGACAGCTCACGTCTATTCGTTAACATAACAATGCACACGGAATATTAAAAAAAAATACGTTTTATGCTGCGAAGTTCGCTAGGACAGTTTAACATAAAAAAAATTGTTGGTGTTTCATTTTATTTTGCTTACTCGTATAATATATTATTAATATATTTTAATTTGGCAACTATATCCTACAACATTGGTTTCAGAGTTTCTTTTATTTTTAACTATAATAAATTTAAAATACTTTAATTAATTGTTAATACATAACATAGGCCTTAAAACACTTTTTACGTTATTCTATTTTTGGGGATTTTTAATGTAAGATTTAACATTTTACGGAGTCGCTATACACATTTTCAGACCAATAATATCAAAATTTGGGGGCTTATTATACAAATCTTCATGCCACAGTTTCGGTCGGAGATGAAATTTGTTGAGGTCGTCCGTGATTTTCTGTACACAACAAAAACATTGATCGTGTCGTGATCTTGATTGATGATCGAAATTAACAGGCATCTGACCTACCTGAAATGAGATCCTGACATATTTGGAAATAGACATGTTTCAAATACAAACAATCCTACACAAACATTTGGGTGTGAGACACCTATGTTCTCAATGGATCCCCCACAATTTGATTGGGTGCTCAAAACACGGTCCGCATCGCTCGTTGCCATTCTATGCTTGCAAGATACAACGAACGGGCTTGAAATTTAATGGTGGACGAAACATTGATTCATAGCTACGGTCCCAAAACAAATCAATAATCGAGTCTTTCGAGATAATCCGAAATGAACAAAAGTTACGCGTGAAAATGATACAAAAAAAATTATTAAAAAATATAATTTTAATTGTAATATAATGTTCGTTTTCTTGACCAACGGTTTGTTGGCCAAGAAAATCTAAAGCGACGCCCATCACACGTGACTGCACTACGATCAAATAAGACAATAGACTTCCGTCGTAAAATAGGAAAGCCTTCCTCACAAGCTCTTTCTTTTGTTAGGTCGAGCGACAAGGAAATGGGTCAGTGTCAAGCTTAAACATAAATATCCCGTTGTCTCTCATCTTTTCCTTTCATCTCGGCAAAGGTAACGAATAAGACGGAATGTAAATCCGTTTTCCGAACGGTTATTGTATTTCAAAGGTTACATACATATATATTAAGTCTAAAGACACGGTTTGACATCTGATTTGGTCAAAACATAGCGTCGTTGTATGTTTTTGTATAATTTTCTTTTATTCTTTGTTAATTTATTAAATGGGGGTGATTATTTTAGATATTAGGTATAAAATAAATAAACAATTTAACTATTATATGGACTGTATTTTTTATACTTGCATTTTAATATCTGCCCTGTAGTATGATCACCGAAACGTGATATTATAGAGCAATTTCTCACTTTAAACTGTTAAAATACAAAGGATAAATTTTAAAATCGTGGTTATATTGCAAGATAATCGCTTTATCATATCTTGTTTCATTAATGAAGGCAAGTTCATCTAATAAGGCATATAATACAACCATTAGAATATGCGATGCTCGTGCAAACCAAACATGACTTCGAAATATGACGCTCTTTTTTATTTAAATAAAAAACAGTTGTATATCAATATTGTTTATTCCTGTGTCCCCGCAATTTTTTTAAATCTCACAAAACCATCGAGGCTTTTATTATAACTTTGAAAGAATCTGTATATGTATATATAAGCCATAACGCATAATATCTATATATTATTCCATAAATAAATAAAATAAATAATAAATAAAGGCAGCACTTTATTCGGCTATTCTTCATTTAAGACTTCGAAACATCAAGTACGAAGCAAAAACTAATGATTAACTAATTTTCAGTGTCTCCAGCGCCCGATCAAAGGCAAACTATTTAATATTAGTTTAAAACTGTCAAATAAAATTTCGCATCGCTCTACTTTGTAGTTACTATGACACTTCTAATAATATTATCGTTAAACTGCCTAATTGTTTCAGTACTTAACATCTAAACAAAAACAAATAAATAGTAAAGCGAATAGTAACTTGGTTGGTTCTTTAATTTGTTCTACTTTACCAAGGTTTGAAAATAACATTTTTGTGCGTTTACAGATTTGCCCATTCTCTCACTCGAACCATATTTACTATATCCGACTGTAATTCCTTATAATCAGATCAATAGTTTGCTTATTTGTAGAGCATACAGCTATAATAAACAAATTGTTACTCCTATTCTTTAATCTGTACAATAACAAGTTCTTCAAAACTACCCAATCAATCTGCCAGAGAACCTTTAGGTCTCATTAATTATACATTGACTTTGTATTTTTGTATATATATATTGACTTAATATTTTTGTCTTGGAAAACCAAAACAAAAATACAAAGACAAATATATTTGTAATATAATGACGTCTTTTAAGATACTGGTAGAGTATCAAGCAGGTGCCCACAGAAGAATATATCAGAAAACGAATAAATATAAGTTTTGATTTGTATGCTTCATCTAGCTCCATCTTGTGTTCATACTCTAAACTATAACTTTGTTGAGCCTTGCCAATGACCGCAAGTTGCTGTATTGACTTGTACCTTACCTTACAAAGGCAGCAGCTGTAGCAGTATAAGGTTAAACGTATTTGCTAGAGATGGCGCTTTAGCTAATATACGAAACTATCTCACTGGTTGTAATGGTCAGTCAAACTAATAATAATTGTAGGGCAATTAATTAAACGATGAAACACCTCATTTATTAGATTTGTGAAAAACTTTCAGTGGTCCGATTGATCAGATCGACGGTCCCTACGTATAAAAGGTCATGTCGAAAATGGTCATTTTTTTTTATTACACATATGGCTTTAGATTGTCCATACGCTCATATCAATACATGATTTTTTTTTTAATTGTATGTATTTTACTACATACACAAACCGTATATGAGAACAAGTATTTTAATTTTACGGAATTGGTGCCGTAGACGCGGATATGTCTGCTTGTCATTTTGTACTATGTTTTAAAATGCGCGCCACTCGGTGCAAACGCGGTCTTGTCAAACTTAACGTCATTCACGGTCTTCATTAATCGAGCCATTAGACGGCGCGGTCAAGCTGCGTCGACTCCCTTTGCTTCGACCATAACGACACCGGAACGGTCGCCGATGTCGTTAGTTGGCTAAGTGTCGAACCTTCCGTTCGTGCGCCTTCCAGAAACACACTCATTGCAAAGCTGAACATAGCCATCTGAGGCTTCAGCATAGGTCCGTCCAAAAAAAAAGTCTTAATTCATTTATTTTTTATATTATTGCTTAAAGATCTAGTGATGTTTAAGGTACCATTCTAGACAAATAATTATATTTTTTTTCTTTTTATACAGGTAAAACTAGCATTTTATCATAAAAAATTTCATTATTTCTTCCTACGTACAAACGGTTATCTAAGATTTGTCTGATGTGGCTTTATTTCAATAACGGTGTAAAAACGGTCATCTGTCTGAATGAAATGAATTTTATAGAAAATGTACATAAATTAAATATCTTTAAAAACATTTAAAAAATGTCTAACTATAATAACACATTACGCAAACAATATATTCAAAGCTGAAAGTATTTTTGTTTCTAGAGCGATTTGACCTTTCATTTCACTCTCCTGTAAACCTTAGTTTTAGACTTATCCATAGGGATCGTCGAGATGACTCATAAGTCTCATAACGTAGAACATCTTTAAATTAATGATTTTTGCTTTGCTATTATTATCATCTATCATAAACGTTAATATGAAATTAAATAAAGTGAATAAATTAGTGATGAGATCATAAAATCTTATTTCGCTTGTGTTGAAATATTGAACTTAGGCTTTCTGATTCTGGTTCTGCCACAGAAGCACGGGTAACAAAACAAAATATTATATGTAAAGCAAAAATCATGCAATAGGTATAACCGCCATTTTGAAATTTATTATATATATTTTGACACTTCAAAGTGATAAATCGTTGTATTACATAGCATTTCGGTGTCATGCCACGGGAAGTGATGTGATTGCCAATCATTTCTACATTGAAGGTTCGCTAACTAACAAAACTAAACCAAAAATATACTAACACCATCAGCTTAATTAAATACAATTTTATTTATATTTATCACTGAAAATAAAAATTTTGTTCTATAAGCCAAGTTTATGGAATTACATAGTAAGCTAATTTACATAGAAAACAACATTGTACAGTAAATCACGCCGAAACACAAGCCAATTATTATTTTACATATACCCTGGTACAATTAAAAACAAAAAATATCTACAAGCAAACACCAATAAAACACGAATGCAGATTTTTCATTTAGTTAAATAAATGACGTAAAAAAGTCGTTTATTTCTTGCCGTATACAAAACTATATGTACATAAAAATAAAGAAAATAATAAAATTTGTGTTTTATTTTTGTTTTCCTTTTTTTTGTTATTTATGTTAGTATTTCTGTTCACTTATTTAGTCGGTAAGTCCCTAGTTTGGGTATCGGCCTCTTTCCAAGATACAAACATCTTATTCCTCTAATATCCAAACACACGCCAATAGATTGAGTCAATAAAGAGAGTTCTAAGTTATTTAATGTGTCGAAGGAATATCGTCATTCAGTTGACCGGCCAACGTTGAAGTCAATTATCGAGATTGCACCTATTGTACACGTCGGGCGAATGCGTTGCCCATGTGTTCAGTCCGCGTACCCATGTACCAAGTAGCACCCATACTTCTTTTGATTAGTGGGCATTTCCACCAAGCCACTCCCTTGACTTGCGTGGTCGCAATATGGCCGCCCACTTCTATTTGAGTTTTTGTGTATAAGTTAAGTCTTAAGTTATTTTTGTTTCTTTTATCTTATCTTTGTGTCTTCTCTTATCGATTTTCCTGATCTTGAACATGCTTTGCTCTAAATATCTTTGACAAGTATTCATTTTTGTTATGGTTTTGACGGAGAATTTCCATGGCTAATACTTGTACATCAAATTAGGTAAGAGGTATGAATTCAGTCTCCGCTTTGATAGCTGTTGACAAATTACTTTTCAAAAAATTGGCTTTTTTTTTTTTTTTATAGCATAGGGCAGCAAACGAGCAAACGGATCACCTGATGGTAAGCGATAACCGTTGCCCATGGACACCCGCAACACCAGAGGAGTCACAGATGCGTTGCCGGCCTTTTAAAAGGGAATAGGGGGAATAGGGGGAATAGGGGGAATAGGGGGAATAAGGGGAATAGAGGGGAATAAGGGGGGTTGGGCTTCCGGTACCCTCACTCACTCGGCGAAACACAGCGCAAGCGCTATTTTACGCCGGTTTTCTGTGAGGCCGTGGTATCACTCCGGTCGAGCCAGCCCAATTCGTGCCGAAGCATGGCTCTCCCACGGTAAAAAATTGGCTCTAGTATTTAGGTAATCTACGCTATGTGTAAACTTATTTCTATTGAAAATTATTTCCAAATCTACTCTCATTTTTATTAAATATCACATCTAGATTTTTTACTAGGTTGACCAACCAATGAAACTTATTATCACCACACTTCGACAAATATTTTGTCAAGAAAATTTGTCACTTCTCTAGTATATGATTTTTTCGTAGCCTTTCGGGCTACAATATATAGTTTCACCAAATCATGTAAGAAATTTTTATTAAAAATATATATATTAATCGTTTACACCTTAAGAATATTCTTCGTAATCCAAATTTATTTTAGGAATACATATCGTGGATACTTTGACATAGTTTTCAGGGCAAACACCGGACACAATTCCTTCTCGAGCCTCTAGTAGTGGCGGTTCCTTGTTAATGTAACCTGTCAGCTTATTTACTTCCAATATATTGTTTACAAGCATAACAGGATTTTCGCTAAGTCTATGGTGCCTGACGGGCCCCATAACCACGTAACTATTTACCAAGACACACAGGACACTAATGATTGCACAAAATATGAACAGTCTTGCCATATTTATCAATATATGCTACAGTATTTTTTTTATTGAGAGTTAATAAGTCGTGTTGAATATTTCGCGCCTCTGATTATTATGATATTACTTAGCTGGTGCATCGTTGTTTTTATATGAGCCTTTCGTGAACTTTGCGTCATTTTCCTGCCCATAAGTACACGAACACGTCCCGTTATAGTGGATTTGACTCATTATTGCATCACATCGAGAAAAGACAACATACATTTTATAATTAATCGGCCATAATAATTTGATGATACTAATTAATAAAAATCCATGTATATGTTTCTCATACACACAATCTAGGCACATTAGTTATAATATCCCTCAATCTTTTTCAAATCATCCAATTCAATTTAACTTCGAATAATTAAATCGACAAAATTCAAAACTACTAACATAACTTAAAACCAAGCTTAGTTAGTAAAACTAATCGTTCAGGCTGAAAATTTTTTTTTAAATCACTTCACACCTGATGCATGAGAGGGTTCTCATGCATCGCCGGCAAATCAGAGAAACTTTACTTTTGAACTTCTTTTTAATGAATATTTCGGTACATTCTTAAAATAATAATACACATATAGTTATAAATACTATATTAAATTTGATACTTGATAGTACAAATTTTATACACAAATATTTTAAATACATTAAATATTGTAACAAGTACTTAGTGATATTAGGTTTGAATCAATGCGTATATGAAATTAAATAAACAAAAACAGACTGACAATAATTACCTATAAGATTGTTGTGTACATTAAGAAAAATAATTATTCTATATGAAAAGTTATTTTCTAACGTAGTTATATCAAAAAATAACCCTTCCTGTTGTAAAGAAATAAATTATTTTATTTTACAATAAATAAGTTATCACAGCTTTCAAAATTTTCTCAATGCGTTCTGGCCCCGTACTCATAAATCGATCATACTATTTATCGTCGACGCTTCACCATACATCTCGCCCCAACTTGATTGTCTGCAAATAAGTTAGAGAAGGACATGACATAACAACGAGAACGATATATTGAATTTATATGTTAAGAGTACAGGGCCAGCAGGCCACGTTACGTAACCGGTTATCTCTTAGCGTTAAGAATTTGGTTACGGTCTACTGTATGATTGAAGATATATTAAGGTATCCTTTTAACGTGATTACATAATTGAAAAATGTTGCTCAATTACTGGTTATTGGTTAATGCTGATTAGACCCTTTCCATATAACAACAAATCAATCAAAACCATCAAATTTAAGACATAACTCTTATTATAGTGATAATGCCTGTCAAACGCATTCCTTGGATTGTGAAATTTAAAGCCGAGAACGTCTCGTGAAATTATAAATAGTTCCCATCTTCCCGCTGAGTGATTCACTGATGACGAAACTCGAACTTGATGTGACACATGTGACGCTCGTCACACTGCAATCAAAATGACGACAAGTTGATTACAGTAATTATAACCGCATCATTTTATTGTACACAATTCTCAATTGAATTACTTTATGCGGTACAGATTAGGGAAACTATAGGTTTAGGTAACTATTTCTGCAACATAACTGCATAGTTTGCGTTGCTGTGTTCCAATTATTAGGGTAAGATAGGAAGTGAGATCATCGGGTACAACGATTTACATCTTATGTCAGAAGATAGCTAGTTTTGAAGGAGTTTCAGTCGTGCTACGAATCTCATGAAAATGACATAAAGCTGATTCAGGGCCGGCGAAACAATATACAAAGGACATATAAGTCAAATATTAGATGGACTCTAGATGTTTGTCTAAGGCCTATTTTGTTAGAGGAAAAAGGAATTTAATTAGCACTAATAATTGATAAAATTTACTACCTGATACTAGAATTAACGTGTCAATATTTCCATATTTTCACAAATTAAAAAAAAAACTAAAGCAGGTACTCTTATTTTTAAGAAAGAGTGACCTTATCTGTCCTTCTGACTATGTGTTAAAGACAGGTTGCAATAAGAAAACACATCCAAACGCGAAATGAATGCCAACTTATATTTCTGACTTTTGTGAATGGTTACCTAGTATCCTTTTTAGTTAAATAACTAGTTTTTTGTTTTAATATACAAGCATTATATTATATGGTTGGAAAACAATGGAAAATCCTACAATGTATAACAGCAAAAATACATGGCAAACGGAAACCCTATCTTAGCAATAATTCCAGAGTGCTAATAATGTTTTAGAAGCAGGTAATAAGAGAATTAAGAAAATATTAATTGGTAGCGGTGAGCTACGGAGATACGGAGAATAGTAAAACAGCTATGAATGTAATGAGAAAAACAAACGAAAGCAAAAATGTTTTACACATACATTACAGCTAATTATCTAGTTTGGCACAGTCAATTTTTGATTTGATATATGTTTCGGTACTTTTCTTTCTGTAATTATATTTATTGTAGGTAGTGATAGTTTGGATGTTGCTATATATTAATCATCCCAACTAATATTATACATTATATACATTACACAACCGATTTTAATGAAATTTGATACAGACAATCTTTAGACCCTGAGATCTCTCTCACATAGGCTACTTTTTTTTCGAAATAACGGGATGAAGGAGTTGAAATAGAGGGTGAAAGTTTGTATGGGATTTCTTAATTTTAAAAGATAAAACCATGAAACTTTTGTTCTAGCATTTTTGAAATTTCGACTAGCTACGGGGTGAAATAGGGGTTGAAAGTTAGTATGCCAGGATTGACAAAAACTAATTTCACGCGGGCGGGCGAAGCCGCGGGCGGAAGCTAGTACTTAATATTTATGCATAAAGAAGTTGACGGGGAAAAAGTGTCATTTGCAATTTTGTCATAACTAGTTTAGCTTTTTTCTAGTTCACATATTCTGTATTTAAATATAATTTATATTTCAACTTTCAACACCGTTGCTTGTAATTTATGTGTAACTACTGATTTTAGTTACAATCTCTCCCATTACTAATTAAAAAAATATCTTTTACATGTCTTCAAATTACGGACAATAACAGTATAGTAATAAAAGTTGAAAGACTTGAATTTTAATTTTCAATTTAGCTCACAGGTATTTTAATGCACTATAGCATATGATCACAAACTATAGATAAGTTTATTGTAATTGTGCAGTACAATCACACACACATTCACAACACTCACATATTGGTAAGATTCGTTTTGGGTCTCGTCAATTTCGATACATTGCAAATCGTAACCGCTAAAGGTTTGCCTGATCTGTCGTAGGATAAATAACAATAACATAAGTTGGTAACATTTGATTTTAATAAATACATTAAATATCTAATAACAATATTTACATCAATTAGAAAGTCCTAAATTTAATAATTTGCTAGCTATAGTCCGGAAAACAGAAACCGCTTTTATACACGAAACCATCTGCGCACTGGCCGTTAACGATGCCGAGACGGCTTTCGATCCTTGGCAATTCTGTCGCAGTCTTGCCATGGACTTTATTTTCTGTCGTCGATGTTACTTGTTTATTCTTCTCTTGTTTGTAATCCTTATGATTCCTTATAGTATGGTCAACTTTATCCTTATTATCAAATGAACGCACCCTTACGTCCATGGTTCCTTTATCATTCGGTTTTATTACAATTTTCAGCGTCATTCCCTCTGGAGGTATTTCTACACGGTTGGTCCTTATAACGTGGCATTCTATTATCGTGAATGCTGCACCCAGTAGAAGGAGATTCAAAAGTGATGACATTCTGAGCAGTGCCGTAATTGGTCCGAAGGCAAAATCGGACTATGTTACTGTTCCGAGTATGGATTGAATGTGATAGTGGTCTGGTTTTGATCAACTATTTTATACCAAGATTCGCCGCGTACGCAAAGTTTCCCCAATACGCAATTAAGTCCCCAAAGACGGTTGACTCATGCGATGCCACGCGACCACGTAATTTTATACGACACGACGCAAGCGCAGAGGGCCGATTCCACTATTAATTCAAAACACCAAGGATTATTTTATATTCAAACAATCGGAACGCATATATTTTACCGTGACGTAATAATATTTTTAATTAGTCTAATGCAATATAAAATATAAAAAAATATTGTTTTGATTACGTAGCAGCATGGCGCTCTTTTATAAATGTTCTTTATAGGTACATTAACAATGACCATAAATATTATTAAAATAATAGTTTTATCGTCTTTACCGAATTGAACAAATTGTATAGTAATTGTTTGATCATTCTGGTAAGTGAACTAGACACCTTTATGTAAAACACAATTGCTGAACTTTTTATTTTAACTACCTCTGTGTGGATGTTTAATCCATCCACAAGATATCTACTTATTTTTTGCTCTTCTTTAAATTATTATAAACCATTTTAGATCTACACATACACGATTAATATTGGAACAAAAAAGGGTATATTATCTTTCTACGTTTTATGTTCAACTTTGAATTAAAAATAATCGTATCAGCATTGTATTCGTAGAACCTGCCCCTAGGTGAGGCGTAAGCGTGCGGGCTTTTTCGACGCACCTTCGTCCGTTCCCGCCATGCTTGAGCACGCGTCTTCTGAGTAATCTCAGTGATTTCCCAAGGAATTGCAATAAAAAACTAATTTGTGTGACTCGTGCAATTTATAAATAAACTAAATTAGTTAGTCCACAATGAACTATTTATCTCTAATATAAATGCAAGTATGAATGAGTATTTGTTATATTTAGAAAGGTACACAGAAAAATGTGTTTTTGATATATGTTATTTTTTTCTATAAGCACGGAAAATGAGTAGGTAACTAAAAATATAGCTTATTCTCGTTAACAAGTTTTTATTAATCTGAATATTTGTTCAAAGTTCTGCACCCGGGCTATGTACTCGTATATAACTAAACAGACGGACGAGGGGCTATTGTCGCTATATATGTGTAATTGCCACGCAATCGTAATTTGATAGCAACAGAGATCAATCAACTTGTCTATTGGGAGCTTTTGTGTCAAAAAGTCCTCATGTTATAAAGCATTTTTTTTATTTAGACAATATAGACAGAAGGATTCTGCCGCTTTGCCCGCGGCTTATTTCAGATATTCTAATATTGCTTGATACTGTTTGTTGTGTGTGTGTTACCAGAAGAGTAATATTAGAGAAGAATTTCAGAGCGGAGATGACGTATGATAAAAAGGAACGGAAGAAAAAGACATGGGTGTGATAATTAGGATAAGGTGAAGATGGTGATGAATTGATAAGTGTGATGAATACGAACATAATTGCCTTAATCATGGCTGTTAATATATAAAATATTAAAATAATATATTTAAAAAAACAACTCCAACTGTTCAAAAATATCCTTAGTAAATGCATACTTAGCATATGGAAACTCGCTTACATAATTCGAAAATGGTTCCTTAAATGTACTGTAATAATGTGTATGTAAGGTCGCGTTTCGAAAATTGCTTATAAACGAAGCTTTTAAAAGCTCTACTATCTAAATAAAGTATCTACTGTTATCTGTATTTATAAACATGTAAATTTTTCAGCGGAACCATTTACCACCAAATTACTCTTCGACAGAACAGGGGTCATAGTATTTCTTAATTTTCTGTACATTAACAAAACGCATTAAAAAAAATTATCTTTTCACTATCTTCCCCTAAGTTAATCGTAAACTCTTTTGAAGATACAGAGTTTACGATTAACTTAGGGGAAGTCAGACCGTTTTTATGCACCATTAAGACACGTTAATCAGTTCAACCTTGATCAACGTGGTGAATCCCCCGGAGAGTGAAACATCCAGGGGGTTACCCGTCTGCAGTACCTCAAGTCTCGCTACCTAAATTTATAACTAGAAAGTACGGTGATGTTTTAGTGGCTACAGATACATATACACTAAAGCGTTACCGTACGAAAGGAGATCCTTTCATCATATTATATACTACAATACAGTTTTTTTTTATTATTGTGTTGTCTTTTTCATATGTGTTGCCGGCTGTTACCAACGAACGTGACATAATATTATTTGTAATAATGCACACCACGTATCCATAAGAACTAAAAATTGTGAAGAAAAAATATTTGCCCTGAAGCAACTTTTTCCCTTGCAAACTACATAAATAGCGCTACACCAGCAACAAACATTAGGTAAAGACTTCCTAAAACAAAAGAATTTGACTTCACTGTTCGCAAGTAAATAAACTACTCTGAACAAAGACCGCCACGTCGATCAGTTGTTCGCCACAAACAGCCAGTGCCTTTTTGTAATCTTCACTAAATTTTCAATCTACGTCGTGAGTGACCTACTAACAAACTAAATAAATGATTCTGTACCAGCAATGCTTGCTACTACAAAATCTTGCCGCCTCAATGACCGTCGATGCTGAGAGCCACGAGCTCTGGCTGTCCGTATTATGGAATGTGAGCTATGTGGCTCAATAACACCTTTCTAATTGTATCTTCCTATTTAGAATTTGTGCCTGATTCGCAACTCTTTAAGTTATATCGGAGACCTTGGTTTTTCTGCAGACATCTGCTTGTTTTTCATTTGTCCTAGGTAATCTGCCATGATGAAGATGCCATGTAAGTCTGCGCTAAAACTCGTGTTATCGTAGTCAGATTGAACGGATCGATCTTCGTAGTGAATTATAAAGACACACACATATTCTTATACTCACCCATACGCACATACACACACGTACATACACATGAACACACACATATAAGTTTATAAAATAAGGCAAATATTACTGTTAATTTAAGTTTCTGTAATTGGCTTATGTACAGACATATTTGTTTTTGTATAATTGTAATATGAATTTAAGCTGTAGAAACTATGTTAATGATAAATAAATAAATAAATCTTTCAATCTTCACGGAATATTTAAAATACACATTTGTTTACATTAAAATGATAGGTAGAAAAATAATGAATATATTTAATATCAATAATAAAATAAAAAAAAGATGCCAATAACATAGCTTATTCATTGAATACTTAATAGTTATAATAAATACTAAGCATATGCGTAAAACAAATAAAACAAGTGTTGAATATGTTACAAGGAAGTTTCCCGTGAGAAATATTCTCAACACAAACCTGTTATGTTTTTCAAATTACATGGACAGAATATCCAGACGTAAATAATTACGACAGTAATAGTCGTGATATTTAATTATTACATCAATGGGTTTAATATACTACCTATTAAAATAATAAATACTTAAATAAACTCGTTAATTATATGCACCTACCTATTTCCTGTTACTATTAATAAATCACTCGACATTAATCATTGTACCGACAAAAACAGCTGAATGGATTATTTATTAATATAAATATAAATCTTGAAACCTATCATTGCACTTTATATATAACATTGCACTCTATAAAAAATAGTATAATAAAAAAGGAAATATATAAAGTCCAATATTAACTTGATATAACTGAACAATGTTATTTTGAGTAACTCTTTGATTTGATGACTACAATAGTTGGACGTAATTACAAGAAAAGTATCCCAGTCATTAACAACAAATTGACTACAGACAAATTGACACATTATAAGCACAAATTTATATCATTATATTTATTCATGTAAAGATGTAGAGAGTTAAGAATAAGATTAAAATTATGTTTTAATATCTTTTATTATTTATAATTATCAATAAATCAATCATTCCCAACGTAAAAACTTCGTTGAACTTACGAACCACCTTAAAAATTTATTACGACATATTCATCAAGCATTTCGACATTTTCATGATAGAAATTTCGGATTTAAAAATAATTTTTATGTCTTCTTATACAAAAGGTAATCAATTTCCGCATATATACAATTTAAATTTTGGGAACTGGCGCCATCTGGTAAAATAATACAGCAAAACAAGTTTGTCAACAAGTATTGTGGTTCAAAAATGATAATTCAGATTTAATTATGTAACATCGTTATTTTACGTAGCTGCATAATCAAAAACGTGTTTATTGAGAATTTTATTGCTTTCTTTATATTTCCGTCTAATGTGTATATTTTGGTTAAGATTTAAGACCAATGTTAATCGATTGTTGCTCTTATTGTTAAGAATGAATATTATTTGATATCCCTTCCACCCATTTTAATTCTATGGATTAACCTATCTATAGAATTCTTAGACAATGATTTTGTTAGAAGTACAGGCCAGATTAAAAAAAAACAAGGAAGTGTCCTACAGTAGATTAGTGGGGAAAACAGTAAACGCTGTTAGTGTTTTCCCCATCAACGGGCTTTGGATTACTATCCCTTCAAACGACATTATACCCAATAAGGAGATATAATCAATTCATTATTGAAACCAACATTATAAATTAAAAATAGGAATGTTAAATACGAATAATGGGTTTTCCTATCCATTATGCATTCATGAAATACAACAATTTCCTTCTACACAATGACTTAAGGTAACGACAAATAAAGGAATAACCACGCCATCGTAGACTAGGATTATCATAATGAGTTGGAGTGTGGAACTTGGTAAAACATTTTTACTTAGTACAAGTACAGCATTAGACTATAACTTTGGCAAGATGTTGAAGATCCTAAAGGTTGAATATTTTTTGAACCTTTTTAAGTATGATATATTTCTAGCAATTTTTGCAATATATTGATTATCTGATTAAGCTCGCGGGCAGTTCTAGATTATACATACATACACTCACGCCTTTTTCCCATGGGGGTAGGCAGAGATTACGTCTTTCCACTTGCTACGGTCTTTACATATCTCTTTCGCTTTATCTACTTTCATAACATTCCTCATACATGCTCGACGAAATACTAGATATATATATATACTTCTAGATTATAGAGTAGTAATATAAATTTTAATTGTAGTGTAATTTTAATATGTTTTATTGTTGAATCGAATATCATGCGAAAAATTGTATTTTACTAAGGATTAAATGAGGCTTTATTATAAATTATAATATAAAATGTTGTGCATTTAACATCACGTACTTACCTACCTATATTTTTGACATACTAGCTAGCTTGCACATATCTCTATATACAGTTTTATAGTTACCTAACTAGATAGTACATATTTATATATTTTTTTATTGTTACACAGCATCACTCACGGTTTCCCATAATAAAGGAAAGTAACTATAAAATATCGTTTCTCTAACTTTCAAAACCTTCATCAATATTTTACAGATTCTTTTGACTTTACTTTTAATAATTAGAAGTGGACAGTCTGCTATTGTCAAAAGAACCTTCTTAGAAATGAATAATGGACATATGAACACGTATCAAATAACACAAACATGATAGAATGATGTTGGGTATTCTAGAATTCCCTATGACCATTTCCCATCTCCATCAGCATGTCAGACACGATAACGTTATGTCGTTAAAGACTTATAAAAATATGCAAAATTGCAACTGAATTGGTTGAAGATTTCTGCTCTGAGATTAAGTTGCAAGATTAGATATTCAGGTTAAATAAAATTTTGTAATAAAAACCAATGCTTTTAAACTATCTATTTTTAATAAATCATATTTGTTCGTGAGATTCTTTTACCACTACATTAATCTATTAATACAGTATCTATTTGTAGTTATTCCACATAGCTGCTTAGTAGTAATCCTCTTCGTCTATACACATATATAAAATTCTTTTAAATCCCAAGGGACAGGGACCCGGTGGAAGTGACGGAAAATGCTTGTATACTGGTAAGTCGACATTGCGGCTGATAATGGGCTTATTATTCGAAACCTCCGACAGGACAGTCGGATTGCCAGTCGTAGTAACAGTTAAGTCCACAGTAGGGATGATAGACGAATTCTCAGTAACTGTGTCAGTTCTTAATACTGCTTGTCCAAACTGCTCCACAGAGTCAACTGTTTCAGAATCAGCCTTGTCCATGAAATTTGTAGTATCCTCTTTCATTATAACATGACAGTGCACTACTGAGGAGAACACACAAAGCAGCGTGATGCACAACTTGGACGCCATTTTGCTATCGACACTGTCGCCGGGATGGAACCGCAGGAATAAATGCGTTTTATCTCCCACGTCCAATATATATAGGAATACTGATTGATGACGTAAATATAATTACGCAGATATATATTACGTGCGGGTAACATTTGTATTGTTCGAATATCCTTATTTGACATAAGTAACGTAAGTACTAGCTAAATAAGCAATTGTAACGATCTAAATTTACAATTGCAGTTTGTCATCTTCAAGCATCATATATCCACGCAGACGGTACTAGTCTGTGCGTAAAGAAAAGAAATAATGTATACTTGTTCTTCTACGTTAGCGGTGATGATTAGAATATATAAATTACCGCTCCCTTTCTTCTCATCTAATATACTTATACTAACTACTACTAAAGGAACATTCAAAATTTTTTTAAGAAGTGATGTTAGTTAATTTGCTTGGGCTTTTCTGCACTTAGCCTCATGTGCGTCCAACGCTAGATTAACTTCTCCTTTACTCCAAGTATCCTTTCAGAATGCCAACAGCCTGCTTCTGCATGCTTCTAGTATCACGCCGGGAAATGGAGAAGTATCCCCCAACCAGACTTTTCCATTCTAAAAGAATGTGTCATCGCGTTTCCTCTACTTCCATGTATAATCTGACCATGGGTCTGCCCATCACCCTTGTTGTGAATTTATCCATGTTTAGGGGACAGTATCCTGTTATTACGTTTCAGATTCTATAACTGTTATTTTAATGGGAAAACGGGCACACTTCTTAGATGCTACCAAGAAGCATCTTTTTCTCCTTTCTTTTAGGTGATTGTTTTCGGGGTTCGCTCACCGTCGTGTTATTATCTGGGCTTTTAAAATATTTAATACAGATACTCCTTCGTACACTTTCGTATTTAAACCACTCTTAGCTGATTCAACTGCTGCGCCGTTACCATGTGAATCTATGTTCTTTTATCCATAACAAAGTGTTAAAATAAAAGACTTGTTGTCATGGTGTTGACTTCTAAAGGAATAATTTTATTTGAAAAATAGAAATGACAACTATAGAGATTACAAAAAAGACATCAATCAAAAACTGTACTAAGAAGTATTTTAACACAAAAGTACCCTGTTTGTATTTCCTATGAATTTGTGCATATTATGACATTCCAATTTGGAACAGTTTTGAAAGTCCTGAAGGTTCGAATATCCTTATTTGGCATATGTAACGTTATAATTTTTTATTACTGTATACGCCGTCAGATTGTGGAACTCGCTGCCTCCTGAAATTCGGGATATTCAAACCCTCACTTTGATTAAAAGAGAGTGAAGGAATACTCACTTAAATCTCCTCCATTAATTTTAGGTTGAATGTTATGCATTCACGTTGGAATACATAGACACACGTGGAAGTATTTTACCTTCTTTTTTATGTTTTATGTTTTTTTTTTATGTTTTGTTTTTAACGGTACACACAGTGTTTGTTTTTTTATTAATGTCTCCTACTGCAGGTTGGCTGGAATTTAATTCGTAATTTCTCTCGTAATTTATCAGTGAGTTCGATATTGTTCTTTCAAACTTCAATCTATTATTATGTATGTATGTATTTTCCTTCAATGGGGTCAAATCTCTGCATAAGTTGGCTTCGCCTCTTGATATACGATCTGATTTAGATATATCAAGCTACCTCCTAGGTATAATAGAATGATTGATTCCATGTTGTCGCTAGACATTGCAGAATATGGAGCTTCAATTTAGCTTACATCAACATTTATGTTATAAATCAAGTTATTTCTACTTATCTAAGGTGTGTCAAATTATAATGCTGAAGTAATACAAATGTAAGCCTCTCTGGATTTCATATATTTATAGCTATAAATAAGCTTATTTTAGTAAATAAATTCATAAGTATGAATAAGCAAAGATATTTACGTAATGTTTTCCATTTTGTAAATGCGAAATAAATGGTTTTAATAATGCATTTTCGTTCAACAACACACGGTTTAAAGAAAAATAGGTCTCAAAATATGTGGCGCAATGTTGTTTAATCATTTTGGTTGTGCACTGTCATATTTTATTGAAGGATGAAAAAGACTTTTAAAAGAATAAAAATGATCCAAATCAGCCTAATATCTCTAAGTCAAAATATTCTAACTGCCAAATCCACTACGGGCTCACATCAGATAGAGGTACAGCCCTCTATAGCATTACGCTGGTTCTGATGGAGTTCTACTCACGAGGTGAGTGATTATGGTTTTGTCGGTAAACCTTTTTCGGATCCTAAGTGTGATCTAATCTAATCTAATTAAGATAGATTTCACTTAAGGCCTTTTTTAGACTCGCAACAATTATGGTCACGAGATATATAGTATAACGTATAGACATGCATATATTAATCAAACATTAAGAACCATGACTAAGGCACAGCTACTCGTATTCATTATACAAACATCTGCCCCGCCGGAACTCGATTCCGCAACCTCACAATTGACAAATCCTTGAAATGCTTACAACAGCTTAAGATCACCATTTTACTCTAGTCTTACTAACAAAATGTGAATATGGGTGACAACGCGATGCTGAGCTGAAAGGCGAACTTTGCTGTATTCGGTATAGAAGTAGAAGAAGCAGATTACATTTACGTTCTACGGAAGAGTAATAAAAATTATAAAATAAGAAATATTTGCATTAAGTTGTTTTGACAAATGTTTTTTTGGCAAATAAAAATTTGCGTAAAATAGTTTGCGAAGTGATATTTTGCGAAACGATTATTGGCCAAACATTAGTAAACCCTCGTTATCGTATCGTCTGCTTGAGTACCTCTGTCCTTACTATTTCTACCTCAAATTGGCAGTGTTCACATCACTGTGTCCGGCTGTGAAGGGTAAGATATTCCAATGTACACGGTGGTTGATAAAACAATGTTTTTACTTGGAAATACCCTCTAACTATGCAACCACGAGTCATCCTTATGCTTAAGGAAGGTGGAATTTTAAGAAAAAAGTTTTTGATTTTAAATATTAAAAATTAATAAGCGATTAGATTAAATACATTACTTATGATAATAATAAGTAAAATGTAATATTTTCGTGACTGTTTGTTTTATTCAATTTTTATTGGATACTCAATATTGATAATAGTGTATTAATATTACATAATAATACAACTAATCCTAATAATATAAAGAGCTTTAATTGCATTATTGTAAATAGTAATGTCAAAAAATATTGGCAAAACCAAAGATGACCGCTTCGCGGTTGTCTATTTTTTCAACTAATCAGTTACATTTCTTTTTAAAAAGAACAAATTAAATTTAACAATTGAATAAAATACATATTCCATGTTCATTTCATTGGCCGTTAATATAAAAAATAGAACTTAAAAATTAATTAGTTAATAAAATAAAAACTAAAAATAAAATGTATACATATGAAAAAACTGCAATATACAATTGTGTTTAAATAGCTTTATTAGAATATAATGATACTAATTGCTACAAAATGATATTATAATCAAATAGGTCCTAGGCACAAGTCATACAATTTTCCTCGTCAATCTATAGCGATGATCACAAGCAAAAATGTACTACTATTTACTCAGTTTACACTAGATCCCCTAAGTTCCTCAGTATATTTAATATATATGTATATGTTAATGTCAGGAGAACCGAAATGATCTGATTGTAATGACAACAACAAGGCACGCGGGTTCGATTCCCGCTTGAGACAAATATTTTGAGTTACCTACGTAGATTTCCGTACATAAAGTACCGGTTAAGAACCCACTAAAAATACTAAATAACAAGCGTGGGGCAGCATTTAAAAAATAAAAATTAAGTACCTTTTAAAAATTGTATGCCAAATTTTTCTAATAAAACAAATTTACCGTATTATATGGTAGGCGCGTATTACAGTAATAGGTGTGTCTTTACATATCGTTACTTAATGCAACTTTGTGATTTTCACGGTTAATTGATAAAATAATTCGGCGTATTGTTAAAATTGTGATATAAAAAGTAAATAATAATAAAAACAAATTGAAATCACAAGCGAAAGATAATCAAACGTTTTGACTTTTACCTAGTTGCATTACATATCAGATCGCAGACTAGACTCTGTTAATTCAATCTGACACGCATGTGACTTAATAAAAAGTTTAAAAAAGAGATAAATAACTACACATTCAAACGATTACAACACTTTTATTGCATAACTTACTAACTAAGCCGGCAAACATTGAACCGCCTGTGTGAGGGCGCAACTTATTGCAACTTATAAGTCTCTTAATTATGAGTTTTGCATGTAAAATCAAGTATCTACATGGACGCATCTCTGTAAACCATGGACTTGATAAAATTGACTAAACGGTGATTAATGTAACATGGTAACTCAGTCAATGATATTATATCAGCAAGAACTAACCAATGATACCGGAAATCCTAAACTGATATTGTAACAAATAAACAATTTTCTTTACAATTTCAATTCTTTTATTTTTTCAATTTTTCATAGTTATTTAGCTGTCTTAGAGGGAGGGAATTTTAACAAATAAGTGACTATTTAAGTCGGTTATTCTCTCTTGAGTCACAAGTCGTGTAATTAACACATCTTCATTTTTTATAAATAAATTAAAGCTATTACAAACTTTCGAGGTTTATATTAATATCACATAATATCACTGTATTGCAAATTATACTGTCATCTAGTAATCGTTGTCGGGAAAGCAAAAGCCTCCTCGAGATATATATCCCACAGGACAATTACCATCTCTTATCGCGAAACGATCCTCAATTGTCGGCACGTCCTTGCTTGATGCACTCGGTTTGCTATTCGGGTTGACACTTCCAGTCTTACGGGCTACCCTCCCAAGCGACTCCATTAAATCAATGTCATCGGAATCAGGCATTAAGATCACATCTGAAAACTGTCTCTCCTTGAAATCTTTTCTGTCACCAGTCGAAATAACTCGAGAGTGCACAACCACGCAGAACAGACAAAACACTGCAAGGCAGAATTTAGAAGCCATCTTGCTTAATGTGTCGCCGAACGAAACTGGACAAAGAATGTTTACGTTTTCCTCCGAATTCTATATAAATGGCTACAACTTGACGTAAACATGTTAAATACCGACGGATCCTATTCCCCGCGGGGGAACCTGTTCTGACTCATAATGACTAAACAGAGCAATGACTTTTAATGAAGACACGTAAAATGACATTCGTATGTCCCTCGCATATACCAGTATACCCAGAACGGGAAAAACCTGTTCTACTGTTAATGCATTACGAAGGAAATGTAGAGGATATTTCTTCTATTAGGAAAATTACGAATAGGATACAAATTTGAAAATAATACCAAGACATTTTTAAGTATTTTGTTGGCTTTAGAATGTTGGAAATAATAAGGGAAATCCGTAAGAAATAGGCAGACAAAGTATAGAATAATATTAACGTAATGTCTTTATACACATTTGAAACTAATTCGTTTTTAATCACACTTATAAATAAAAATGGATGGCTTTACCTCCGATTTACCTAATGTTTCTTCAACATACTTTAACAACCCACATATAATTTATATATATGACATAAAATATGTCTTTGCTGGAAGTGACTTTATTTCTGTGACTGATACTGTGATTGTAACTTAACCCAAACAAATCCTTGTTACTGTCATTTGATCTTTTACAAATACATATTTATGTCTTCTATACATGCCACTGCGATATAATCTAATAGCTCCAAAATCTTTGAACGTATTTCAATAATAAACACTATGAACGATGTCAAGTACCCCGTTGTTAGAATAATGAAGATGCCACTCAAGCTATTCAAACTTTCCGGGACTTTTTCACGATGTATACGCTTGTTGTGATATTTGAGGCGATCTGCAAATAATATATCATTAATATATTTTTCTGTCAAACCAGCAGATGTACAGCGACGGATTAACTTGTCGTATGATTCGACCACGGTGGATCCAGGCCGGAAAAATACAGCTCTGTACAAAATACTGACAGGATCAAATATTTCATAAAGTTCTGGTTCTCCACTTGCATCAGTAAATACCCACGAAACCGTTCGAAAAGACATTTCCGACACTGCTGTGTACAGTTTCTCTTTCTTTCTATTTCTCAATATCATCAAGCAATTAGTCATAGTTGTACAATCCAACGGTGCCTGTAATTCAAAGGTAGTTTGCCAAACCCAACTGCGAACCGGTTTAAATGTTGAGAAGACATCTTTAAGATGTTTTATCTGTCGGCTTCGTATCGGATTGCTAGTGGCACTTAAAAGATAAGCTTGTATGCAGAATGATCCAAAAAATACAAACATTAATAAACAGCAGACTATTAATCTTAGAGCGTGATCGGGTTTAATATACTTAGTTCGCATGTTACTGCAAAGATATCCAAACATTATGACGATGCTACGTATGATATCCGTTCTCGTTCTCTCGAATATAGAAAAATAGCAGACAGCGAAAGAAAAAAATAAGATGTAGGCTATAAAGATAACTGTAGCACCAAATGTGAACTGAGCTATCACAGCCCCCCAGTTCGACAACAAACTGGCTCGAGCGACTATTAACTTGATGCGGTCTATTTGATACGGATATGAAAAATCTAACGCTTTGGCTCTGCCGTAGGTAATCGAAAAGCCCCCAATAGCGCCATCTACTTTTCTCTCCTCGATCCAGTGCAACATTCCCGTGTACGTAAAATTCTCTAGAACTCTACCGAAATCTTCATCTTTACTGTATTCTTTCAGATGAGTTACGATGCCCTCTGACTCATTCCATATACGTAATATCACTTGAGAATACCCCTTTATACTGTCCTCGGTCTTATTAAAACTGACAAAGGGCCAGTAGTTATGACTCACCATTTTGAACTCGCATCCTCGTAAACTCTTCGGTTTATCTATATTAAATATTTCTAAGCCGTCATCCAGCTTCGAGCACTGGCCTAAATGTTGAAGAACTTTATTTAATGGTTTTCCACATGTATCTAATTGAGAATCAAATGTATAAATATCACAATTAGTGTTAACTTTAGTAACAACTGTCACATTAAATATATTTCTCTCTATTAGTTCTTTCGAGAAATGCTGTAGATGATTATTCATGTTTTCGGTCACAATTATAAATTTACCCCTTGGTTTCCAATAATAGTCTCTCTCGAGTAATTTAAAACCATTATACAATTCAAAATAGTTGTTGCTGTTAATGACATACAATTCATTGGGAAATGTATTATTAATCCACAAAAAGTCTCTATTGATAATAGACACACCGTCTAATTGATACATAGCAACCATCTCATCAACTGCATTAAAATTGACAACAGTTATGTCTAACTGAGCTTTAATTTTTTGAAGGCGCTTGATAATATTTTGCAAACAATGAATAAGATCGGTATTATTTACATCAAAATTTGTCGTTGTATTCAATTCGCACGCAACTAGACCGAAGAAAGTGATAGCAACGTAAATTAACACAAACTTGTACATGTTGACTAGTACATAATAAGACTGACTACCTCTCTAGTAATGTAATATATTATTTCTTATCCACCTATTTGCTATCGAAGATTATTTACTGTGGGCCTTAATGGCATTTGGTTGTTTACTTACAATTTACTCCTCGCTATGTGTACACTCATTAAATCATTATTCATAGTACACTTTAAATAGTGTTATAACACCAATAAATCAATGTTCAAGACACCTTATAATCAGTGTGTATAAAGAAATGATAAATAAGTAAGGATAGCACAGTCAATTAATGAAGGCATTCATTCGATAATATTCTACATACCAATATAATTCATAGGAATTTCAAATTTTACCCCTTGAAGTACGTTATACAGTGACCCACATACAATGCAAAATACATTTTAAATGCAGAAATATCCATCTTCCAGATATCCATCATCAATTTTACGCTCATGGAACTGCATACGCATCTGCGCATTTCGCAAATATTAAATAAGTAGAATGTATAGATTCCACACTTGGAGATATAATACGCATCTAGATTCTCGGCAAGGAAAGCTCTAGGAAAGTGTTCACCAAACTCTATATGTGTTGAATGCATTAGGGATAGTCCTACACAGCTCTGCGGTTAGTGTTATTAACGCTAGTCTGAGGTGATCTATTAACATCCTTTAACTTGATTCACATTTAGTGTTATTATATAAAATATATTCAAAAAGTATGGCAAATTTAGTGTTTGTACAAACGTCTTGAATTCTGTTGGTAAAATTTATTGTAGAGATACTCTAACTTCAATTTTTGGTATGTTTCAATTACATTTATTGTCGTCATATTTTACCATACAAATGAAATAGGGACAGATGTACTTTACTTTCTAAATTAGAAAATACAATTTTTTCGTATGTACATTTATCTGACGCTTCTACTGTGAAGGACATCGTGATACAAGGTTGTCAATGCAGATGCATTACCTACGAAGTAATTCAATATAGTCCGCACTGGGCCCACGCGGTTCACGTAGGGTAGACTCGTACCCCTTGACAAAGACGTATTGTCAACATCTCTACGACACTGTCAACTTCGTAAGGTGTGTGTGAATGATAAATATCAAACCCCAATTGATATTACAATGTAATATGAAATAATAATAATATGAATAATACCTACTCTTTTTCACTTTTTATTACTCCAAATATCCTTCTAAATACCTTCGTTTGACATCCGTAGCCGAATGCTTAGTAAAATGGTTTCAAGATGTCGCCATCTCTGAAGTCCCAGGTTCAAGTCCTCACGCATCGTAAAGCATTTAATGCTTGCATGATCGCGGTGAGTGCATTGACAGCATCCAACCTGATATTGTTTATAACGTCATTTACGTCGTTTTGCGTTTGCAGCGACCATGCCTTGGATCACTGGAAGCGTTCTTTCAACAACTGTTGTTTTTCAAGGTACCTAGTTTTAAATTGACATTTTTAAATTGTGCCATAAAGAAAATAATACAGAAATGGCTTTCTGCCATTCCAAATAAAGTAGAAAAGCACGAGTAAAGGTTGGTTTGATTCATGGAAATATATTTGGCGTGATAATAAACGTCAACAAAGTTAACAGTCATGTCGATATTCCATTCATGGAACAGCTATAACCGCTCAGATTATTGCTATGATATCATGGCAATATCAATTTAAACCGATCGTCAATGTCAAAATGTGAACATCTGAAAGTGAACAAGTAGCATGTGTAAACATAACATAGGTCTGTAAAAAAATCATTTTTTCAGCTGCATGAGATATCACAAATAACTTCCATTACTCTCTATCACGTATAGTTTTTTTTTTTCAAAATAAAATAAACAATAATGAATAATATCAATTATTTATCACAATAAACAAACAGCATAATCTGTATCAAAACCTATAAACAATTATTTTTCTTATTTAAATTTATGCCCATCTTTATGTTTACTCTTTTTCCTTGTAAAACATTTCTTATTTTCTTTAATGCATCTCCACGAACACCCAAAGCCCACGAACATCATTACAATAAACCAAATTTTTCTTCTTTAATGAATTACAGAGTAAATTCTCCCTCTCGATGTCTATGCCAGGAAAATGAGGTACCAGATGATAAAAATTTTTGAGCAATTCGGCCGCATGTTTTGAAAGACCCAAGTCTTTGACAAACACATTGAGCTCAATCTGAGAGAAAAGTTGTGGTCCCTCGTCAACTGAAAAATGTGAGCTAGATTCGTTCTGGGGAGCAAATGTTTCTAAGCCATCTGCATCTCTCAGGATGTCATCTAAATTAGAAGGTGGGTGCGGAACTAATATTTCAGAGCTATGGGATCTGAATCAAGGTTAGGGTAAGATATTTTCTTCTTATTTTTTGTATTAAATCCTTTCACGTCTGTCAAACAGAAATAGCAGTCGGTTGTGTGATTTTTCTATTCACGCCACATCATAGGAATGCCAAAACGAAATGCAGTTTTCTTATTAAGAGTAAAACCACAAGCGCAGATCTTCCTCACATCTTAGACACACCTTATGAGGTGCCCATACTTTATCTTGATCACCAAGTAAGCAAAATAAACCTTCTTCACAAAATCACTTATATTTCTTTGTTGACTTTTCACTGTATATTCACCACAAATATAACAGAAGTCGTCCGTAGAAATCACACAACCCCAATGCGCCATAATACATTTATTTAAACAAGCGCACAGTAGGGTTTAAATGCTGGATGCCAACTGAGTGTGGCAAGACAAGGTCACTATATAATGAACTTAGCCTGTTCCAACATGATTATTTACTAAATTATTTACGGCCATTATTTTATTTATTCATTCCAAGACAAATAACTAATAAAATAGGGTAAGAACTCTAAATTTTAATTAAATTTGAAGCTTAAAAATAAAACACATCATGATTCTTACCTGAAGGGTAGGCAACGCACTGGCGTCACTGGTGACGTGGGCGGCGGTTAATCACTTACCATCAGGTGACCCGTCTTGCTCATTTGCCTCTTATTTTACATAAAAAAAACACAAAATTTTAACTATAGTCTGATTATTAATTCACTGGAGTAAACTGACAGTTGCTAATGTCACATTGTAAAATTATGTTGCCATATTTATCGTACTAGTGAGGTGACCTGCAAATATAATTGGATAAATTGAATAAATCGATAAGGACTTCACCCTTCGTTGTTATTCAGATCACTCACACAAAGTCAGTAACAACGTTTATTAAAAAAAAGTACTCAATTAATTATAATATAGGTACATGAATTCTATCAGATACAAAAAATGAAATTCACTCACTTGCTAGCGTTCCCGAACTATGCGTTCAGTTAATCAGTAAATCAATTTTTTGAGCTGTAATTATTCGAACATTTGGAAGTACTTTAATTATTGCAATCTTTTTAAAAGAAAAATACAGATTTAACCACTGTGTAATAGTAGTATTTCATTTTAGACAAAACCTAATTCTGTAAATTATTTATCGTTGTAATGGATATAACCACGACAATTTTACGTCAAGTTTTTTTTTTATTTATTGCTGGTTATTACTGGTTACTGGTACAAGATGGAGAAACTGTGTGGATCATGTAATAAACTTAGAAAATAAAATGTTTAATCTCGACCATATGATGGACAATATTACGGACCGTTTTATAATAAGTGTCACTGACAGCGACGACGATAGTGACAAAATTATGTCTGACGATGAAAATAAAAATCTATCCATTGAATATTTTTGTTTCATTTCATATATATAATTCGAGTAATTACGCCATTTCAAAGTTATCACCTATTTGCCCTAAAGGTACCATGCTAATATTATTACATCGATTAAACAAAATTGGATTAAGATTTCTTAATAAAGTAAATAAAATGAGTAATGTGATTTGAGGACGGAATGAAATTGAATGAATGAGTTTGATTTCAATATTCTAGTCACAACACTATTTTCTGTTCATCATAAAGTGGTAACACCGTAAACGTCAGTTTACTCCAGTGAATTAATGATTAGACTTTAAATAACAATTTTATATTGTGTAAAATTAAGTCAAAATATAAAATTCGGTATTGTAAAAAAAATGGTGTGATGGAATTTTTTGAATATTTGTTCGGGTTTTAAGGACACCAAAATATATTAGAAAATTTATTAAAAACTTATGCAGTTTTTTACTTGCAGACCTGTGATTAGACCTCAGACATGATAACAAATATATTTTGTTATTGTGTTAAGATTTATTATGTTATTATTATAATAAAATTTTGATAATTATATTTGTAGTATTGGCATTTATGGCAATAGTGATTACTTAATAAGCCCTGGAAACGCCTAACCCCAATTTAATATAAATAAAAAATAAAATTAAAAAAAAGGCGGTTGACCCTAGGCGTTGGGTGTGGATATATAAGTGGACTGTATTTAATTTTTGTTTAGATAATATATATGTATTAAAGATTTTTGTAGTAAATAAGGCCTAATAAACATCTCAGAGAAACAAAAAAATGGAAATAGGAAAAATGTAAATGGATTACGTATGTTAGATAGATCACGACGAAGGAATGCGCGCTTACCTCATGTATTCTCCTCGAGATATCTCGTTCTCTGCAGATCAGCCCATCAGCCAGTGAAGGTTGGATTCACAGCTTTTTGAGTCTCAAACACATATATTATACACAAACAGGCGTAATTGCACTTATCAAACAACAATTCTATGCGACGTGATGCGAGTCGACGTAGTCAAGTCAACGATATGTCAACGACTGACTTTTCAAATAGACCATATACTGAAGTTCTTGCAAAAGAGACATTCCATCGTCCAGCGCGCATGTGAGAAAAGGATGGGAGATGTGGAAGGATGAGATGTCTTAAACTTTTTACAAGTACCCACAAAATTAAAAATATTTATGAATTTTACAATAGGCCCTGTCACCGTGAGATTGCTGACATAGGTAATTAATGTCTAAACTTCTAAAGTGAGCGCTGTCATTCCTACTCAGAAAGCCTTTTCTCGTGGTGATAGTTGTCGTAATACTTGGAATCGGGGGCTACGTGGAAAGGAAAACGTAAGGAAACAGTTATAAAAATATAAATGTTTTATATTTCACAAGTTTCAAATATATAAAATTGACACACACATACATAGACTTTAATTGCTGACAGAAAAGGTTTATATTAAATCATAAACAACAGTAATTGCCATTCGGAACACGCAGTAAAAAGTAGTAGAATAAAAAAATAAATTGTTCATTCAAGCAACATCTTTTTAGACTTCAGATGGTTGATTCTGCATTATGTGATTTTTGTCGCTCTGCTAACCAAACCCTTGACCACTTATTTTGACGAATGCATTACATTTGAACAGCAACGAAACTTATTTTTGAAAAACTTAAAACGCATATATAAGAAGGATATTTTGATTCCGCGCGACCTAAGAACTCTCCTGAGGAATACAAACACGTATTTGGAAGTGTATAAATTTATCAAAGCTACAATAATAAAAATATAAGAAAATCTGGAAAAGAAACTTCAAATCAGCAAGGCTGTATGGGCTTAGATCCCTTTGCCTTCCCTATGTCAGGTAGAATAAAAAAAATAAAAAATAATATGTCAATGTCAATTATGTCAATAAAGGTCAACCAGAACTGAACACGAACGGGAATACATATAAAATAAAATGTTTTTTGTTTCTAATCTACATAATTAAATAAGCTTCATCACAAATAAAATGCAGCAATCTCCGTTTGAAAATATTTTTAATATTATTGGTGGTATAACAGAAGGCAATGAAAAGCCTATGAAACATGGATTTTATAACGCGTTCGCTCTATTTATTTTAACTATATGTTGTGCCGCTGTGTATGTTTTGTTCCTTATTTTAGAACCTTTTTTTAAGCCTTTGTTTTGGGCTCTTCTAGTAGGTTCCATACTTCATCCGTTTAAGTACAAGCTATCAAGGAAAATCAAATCATGGTTCGAAAATTTAAATAAATGTAACACTTCAGTACTATTTGGATTATCTATTATACCTATGAATATTGTTAACTATGCGTCGGATACTGTTGGACAGGAATTCAAAGAAAATTATAAAGTAGGTGATAAATCAAGCCACCACATTTGATGTTATTTTATTTACAAATCGTATAAAATTTCATGACTTTTCAGACAGTAGTAGGTTTGCTGTCTGCTATATATATATTACCATGGCTATACAATTCAGTTCCAAGAAGCTTTGCCTGTATCTTTTGGCAAATAACCAGTTTTATAGGATTCTCCACAACAATGCTTATAAATCTATGTACTTCATACATTGTAAGTATATGTTATATTTATAATCAAAATACAAGTTATATGCTAATCTTATATGATTTGAATTAAACTTGAAATAGGCAATGTACATAATATATTTTGAAAAATTTATCTACATTGTGAAGGCCTTAAATAACCTCTAGCTAATCTTTTTGTGTAAGAACAAACTTGAAACAGAATCCTTAATATACACTCCAACTAGTGTAAATTAAGATCTCAATTTTTAATAATTAAAGAGGCCTTTTGCAACAATTTGGTTTAATTTTGTATCTAAACTTCTGATAGATCTACTTATAAATGATGTTTTCTGATGCAATACAAGATTATAACATGTACCTAAAAATATCAAATATATATCACTTAGTAATCCAATTTTTTCAAGACATTGTTACTGCGGGAAAATTATTCTCCCAGCTCTGTGAATATTAATCTATAGTAGCTGGAGTTCAGCCAGTATTCAATTATTGTTTTTTTATGTTTAAAAACTTTCATATAGTAATGTTAGATACATTACTATATATTACAAGTACAGAAAGGTATATTATTATATGAATGTGACTGATAATAAATATATTTATGTTTTGTTTCAGACATTGACCATAGCCTTAGCTTATTTTTTAAGTGTGTATGTGATGTGGACACCACAAAGAGCTAGCCTGTTTAGGGGTACATCTCAGCTACTCTGGCTTGTCATAACATCTTTCCTAGCCAGTCTCACTGGATCTTTACAAGTGTACACATTTGTAGTACTTCAAATAATATGTGTAATAGGCTTTACACTTGAAGTTCTAGATGTTCATAAAAAACTTTTACAAAAAGGTAATATTAATGATATAATTCTACATCTATATTGTGTTGCTGTTTACTTTTACCCTTCCATCAAAGCCGAAGAGCCCTTATTTCCAAGGCCCAGGCTAACTTTAGTTGGTAAGTCATCCCAGTAGTGCTACCTGAATCAGTTTGGAGTCCAACAAAATCACGGTGGCACTTGGTTATTATCCGTATCTGTATATGAGGATTCTGAAAGTCTTCTCCAAAGGGAATAAAATTTTTACTTTAAGCTAACTTCTTCTAAGGAAGTTGCCTTATGAATTCATTATACTATGTCTATATTTGGTTTAGTGATATTAAAACCCTTATAAAGTAGAATTAAGTACTAGAAGCGCTCATATTTAATTAATTAAGAGCATTACTAAAAATTATTTAAAATTAGATTTACATTTCTTTTTAATTTTTCATAGGTTTAGTTTTGACCACAAACTAGCCACAGACTTATGGTGCACCATTACCCATATATTAACATCAAGTTATTTAAGAATATTGTGTCTGCTAGGTGAACCAAAATTTTTAACATTATCAATTTTAATGTGTTAATGCAAAAATTCTATGTAGACAAAGAATTGACAATTGGTAGCTAAAGTTTCGTGAATTCAGTCCCTCTGATTCCGATATTCCTAGAAAAATATACATGTAATGTATAGGATTTTTTTACTTAAAAGTAGTTTACTTGGCAAATACAGAATGTTATACAGACTACAATAATGTATTAGTTAATGCCTTTAAAACTGTTCTCTTGAGTTACAACTACAAATAAATAAAATCATTCAAATCATTTCAGATCCAGAGGCATCTATGATCTTAGCTATTCATAATGTACTTACTAACAATAGCCAACAGGAATCTGAATCCAGTGAAAAACTTGAGTCTGTTCCTGATGTAGAGCCAACTATTGAGCAAGAGACTCCCGAAGACGATACTCCATCTCCAGTAACTCCAGAAAACGATAAAAAGAGAGGCAGTTGGACTAGCAATGACCCAATACAAAGCTCCCCAAGGCATGCAAAAATGCTATTTAAAACTAGAACACTATCAGCATTGCCTCTTTCTAATCCAAAAACAAAAACTGCTTTCGAAAACAGACTTATTGCGTCATTCAAACAAAGATCTATTGATGAAAACTACATGAGAAGTAACTTTGACAATGATGAAGAAACAGCATTATATTTCAAACTGTTATTTTTTGGCTGTTTCTGCATGCTTGTATGGAAACATATCTGGTTGTTACCAGTTATGTTATTCTTTTTAGCCATTCATGTACTCAAGAGGCTATTGGATTATTTTGGCGTCTGGTTGTTCTTTGAGAATCAATATAATAGTATTATGGGTAGAGTCAAAAGCTGGTGGAGTGCAAGGTAACATATTTTTTTTTTGTAATTTAAGATCAAAAAATTACTGTGTTATTAATATGTGAAGCAACTGCAGTAGTACTGACACAATATTTTACACTTACTACTTGATATGGAAACATCTAATAGTGAACTGAGCGTGCTTGAAGCTTTCCTTAAATTTTTTGTGAATATACAAAAAATATTTTTTTTTCTAAGTAAGATATTAATGTTATTACTATTTTCTTTTATAGTTAATTTCCATTCTTAGATTTTTGTTTAAACTGGATGATAACGATTATAATAATCAATAGAATACTATAATTGTCATTATTGCCATAGCTCATAGCTACATTGTCATCGAAAGGCTTGTGCCTACCTTTAATTTTTGGTTTATGGCACTTACACCATTTAATTTATTTCTAAATGTATAGAGGTTGCATCAGAAAAATATTTCTACATCATAACAACTTTGTATAAATTGAAAAAACCAATTGGTATGGTAAAGATGGGGCAGCACTACTGAATCCAACAATTCAACCATGTTGTAATACTATTTGTCTACTGTACAGAACACACAATTCATTTATAATATACTTGTACTTAATACCTACCACTGTAACACTATATTCTCCTAAACAGAAAAAATATTTTCAGGCAATCTGCCCTGGTTCCAGCTCATATTCGAGGAATAGGTAAAATGATGTCTATATGCAACAAAAGAATCAGTGAAATGGCTTATGACTCGGTGGATACAGTGTCTTCGTGTATTGTTATTTTGGGTCTTATTCTCTTCCTAACTGTGGCCATTATATTTATTTGCATACAGGTTAGTCAATTATTTATATTGTTTATGTTTTCGCGATGTAAGCCCTGAGAGGTCTTTGCTCAGGGTTGCTTAAGGTAACATTTCAATGAGAAGGATTTGTATACTATGTGTATTAACACAATGCTTCAAATTTAAACTTAAAATCTTTCAAAAAGTAGCATTTCCAACCGACATTTTTATTATTTTAAGTAGGTAATTAAATATAGTAATAATGAAAGTATTATCTGAAAATTGTTCAATTGTTATTCTACCACAAAGACAACATAGTAACATACAAATTTGTATGGAATGCTCACTATATCTACTATCTGTTTTACCATTTCGTCACTTATTAAACTAAATAACACGCAAAACAAATAAATAAACTTTGTATTATTTATATATTATTTGTGATAAATACTGGACTCAATAAATTTATTTTGATATTAATAAATCATAGCAAGAGTTAATTGTTTATAGGCCCTTTCTATAGTAACGAATGATAAATAAATGATTTGTGTGTAAATAATAACCGTTGCCCATGGACACCCGCAACACCAGAGGAGTCACAGATGCGTTGCCGGCCTTTTAATAGGGAATAAGGTGGGAAGGGGGGGTTGGGCCTCCGGTACCCTCACTCACTCGGCGAAACACAGCGCAAGCGCTATTTCACGCCGGTTTACTGTGAGGCCGTGGTATCACTCCGGTCGAGCCGGCCCAATTAGTGCCGACGCATGGCTCTCCCACGGTAGAAACTACTGATTGGATTTTAATGAAATTTGCAATAATATAGCTTATATATGTCGCAGCCAACTAGTTAAAATAGCTGTTCAACCAAACAGCTAGCCCTTTGACTGAACAACGTCGTTCAACATTACAGCTAGACGACGCTTAGCCAACTATTTAAATGGCAAATTAACTAAGGTGACCATTAGTTTAGTACTTAATTTGAGAGAATAGGAAGACTTTTTGTAATTTCTTGGGAGTTTATTCTTGAATTAAGTTTAAGAGGTGACCAAAAGCTTGATGAAATAAGTAAAAGTGAAAAACAAATTATCAATCATAATATTGTTTATTGCACCAAGCAAAAAATTACTAACTTAAAAATTTACGAAGCAAGAATCATTTCATAATCCGTCATTTCAGTTCGTAATTTCTCCTCGAATATTTGTTTAAATTTTGATTCACTCGTATCACTCGTAAGTGACCTCATAATGTCTGTGTCTTTAATAACACGTGTAACGTATATTTACTACTTTCTTAAAATATCTTGAAACAATTATAAACCACAGCTAATTGACGCTATATTGAAAATAAAACACACCTAGCGCTGCGGTGGTGAGTGCTGAACTAATTAAATTAGACGGCGGCTTTTGAATCAGCTGTCGTGTTGAACGTTTTGGTGCGACTCATATATTCAATTAATAAGCTAGACGTATGGTTGGATGGCGTTGTTCAGTCAAAGGGCTAGCTGTTTGATTGAACGGCTATTTTAACCAGTTGGCTGCGACATATATATCAGCATAATACATAGGCTACAATTTACAAAGATATACGCCACGCTAATATAAGCTACTCGAAATACTAATTTTGCGCAGACGAAGTCGCGGGTTCAAGCTAGTGTGTAATATAATAATTATAACAATCATTTACGTTCATTACCCTTAACAGATATATTCAGAAGCAATAGTTGTGGTTCAACTGAGTGGCAGCCTCCTAAATAGCACTTTCGTTCAAAATAGTGAACTACACGCCTACTTGCCTGAAGGTTGGGAAGAGAAACTGGACTCTCTCATTGATAACGCTTACACATATGGGAGAGAAGGGATTTCCACTGGGGTAAGTTAGGAAAATAAACACATTATTTTACAATATTTTTAAAGGTCGATTTTAGTTTTTATTTTATCATTCGAATGTGTTGTCAAATTAAAAAAAAAGAGCTATATTTATTCATATTTTATGAAAGACCACATAAAAATTGAATTTCTTCTCTTAACAACAAAAATTGTTTGATCTTTGTCAACACTGCAACATTTACATAAGTCTTTAGAATAAAATCACGAGTTAATGCTATTATTGCGTAATTTTACAACCATTTTCATTTCCAGCGAATTCAATTTAGTTTTCCATTAAAATGTTAAAATCGAATAAACCTGTCTTTTGTACATATTTTATGAAATCTTGTGATAATAATTCTTTAATACCTAATCAAAAATTGCTGGAATGTTTTAGCGTAACTTAAGTCGTTTATGCAGCGCACAAAACGGAAGCTCTTAAAAGGAATATTTCTAATATATTGTAGCAACTACCACTATGTTCCTGTTGGTCATATACATGATTCCTCGATAAGTAACTATTCTTTGATAAACGCGTTCCACCAAAGAAATAAATTCTACTTTATACAAGTAATATTAGATTTATTAGTATGGATTATTAACTAACATTTCTCTTGTCACGCTTACAAATGGACGCACCACGTATAGATACAAGGATATGTAAGTAGAACATTGTTACAAATACGACTATTACATCTATATATACATTCTAACATAATTGTTAACGACGAAATTAAATATGACTTAATATTTTACCATGCCAGTGCATGTAAAGAAATCTTAAAGTGTTATTTAAAGTTATGGACAAAAGAACTTGAGCGTCGGTGGCGCTGTGGTCTCGGCACTGGTTTGTGCGCCGCATAGAATCGGGAAATCGGGAGGCCCGCGATCTAATCCCCACCGTGTACCAATGTGTTTTTCGTTCCGAATTTTATGTGTACATTTATCCGACGCTCCTACAGTGAAGGAAAACATCGTGAGGAAACCTGCGTACATCTGCGAAGCGATTCAAAGGTGTACGTAGTCAACCAACCCGCACTGGGCCAGCGTGGATGACTAAGGCTTAATCGCCCTAACGTAGGTAGGGTAGGCTCGAGCCCCTCGGACGTATATGAGTTTTTTTTTTACACAAAAGAACTTACCTTAACATTTCAGGTGAAAAGTATTTTGAAGGAAGGTGATCCTGATAAAGTAGCCAGGGTTGAACAGCAAATATTGGAGATATGGGACCGTGTGTACCAGAGTTGGGTGTCTGGACACTTCGCGGCACAAGTTGGCCCCCAAGTTGACAGCACTGCTGTACAAGACTCTTGGGATAGCTTTGTAAACGATGTTTCAAATACGCCTGGTGAGTGCATATTCTATTTGGTACTTAAGTGAGCGCATGATGATAATATGTAACGGTTGAAACAAATTGGGGCATGCTCATGAGTTAAAATCTGATAGACATATTCATCATCGTGAACCTTAAACAATGCAGTTGTTTCTGTAATATCCGATTGTTTCAAAAAATAACATTTGAATTCCAATAATTCGTGTTTTACTGTAATACGGTTTTATGAATTTTAACATTGTCAAATTAATGTGACGCTGCCAATTGTTTTGTACAATATTTTATTCTTTTCCATATCAATTACAATTTGTTAATATGTGAATAGGGGTTGACAGTTTGTTTCAGTGTATTTACCCCGTAGTTTTTAAAATTATTTAAGATAATGAGAATGTTATTCTGCTAGTTCGTATTACACACATTGGTAATAGGTAACCACTTCAAACATAAATATCTAATATATAAATAAAAATTTACAAAATATTAGTGTTTCATAAAATTTTCTGTTTATTTTTTCACTGTCTTCCCATAGGGATGTTCGATTATTCTGGAGTGGTGGCGTGGGTACAAGCCAACCTAGGTACTTTAAGCGCTATTGCTACCAGCATATGGGCTCCCCTTGCTAGCAATGTTTCTCTGTTGGCTGGTTCAGTGGGTGCCTTTACATCGCTACTGCTGTGCGGCGGTGGCGCCATCATCAATATGTTTATCAATTTGGTGAGACTACTTTGATTTTTAAGTTTTCCTTTTTCATTTATTTTCTTGACCTTTCATCATACTAATTTTTATTTCACAGTAGAAACTAGGCTTTATTTTACTTGGCGGCGCCGGGCTCGGTAGCACAGCTGCGGCGCCGCCGCGGGTCGCCGGCGGGCGCGAGGTAATCGCGCCCGCGGATACGGCGACCCGGGAGCGACCACGCCCCTTCCGTGGCCGGGGGGCGTCGTCAGTGGAGGAAATCGGGGGAGGTAGTGTAGCCTCCCGAGGAGAGCTCCCCGGTATCGGCAGGGGAGTGAAGGCTGGGGGTTCCCGGGGGCTCTCTACATGCCAGCACTGAGGTTTTTAGTGGGTAGGCCTCCCCCTTCTGGGAAGGAGAACCCCACATAACCGCCGGCTCACCACAGCCGGGGTTTATGTGGCAATTAGCAATTTAATGCATTTTCCTCAGGGGAACAAAAAAACAGGGTAGATAGATAAGACTATCTAAGCGTGGGCTTAGATAATTAACCATAATCACATCTCAGCGAAGTGCCTAGACAGTAGTAATAGACCCGCCCCTTATTATCAAATAAAATTAGAATATTTATTGGTTACACATAAATTACAAATTATATAAAATGAGCAATTAAAGACACACTACAACTATGCCTCAGTGCAATTACGTTTGCTTAATAAGTTTAATTGCACTGAGCTTGCTGATAAGCTTGATGCTTAATTACAAATCTGCCTAACCTTTCAGGGAAATTAGGATTTATTATTATATGTATGCATGTTCTTTTATAGATCGTATTCTTCACCACATTGTTTTATTTGCTGGCATCAAGTAACGCTCTGTATAAACCAGTGGAAGTGATCACTCAAGTGCAACCTAATTTTGGACCAAGACTCGGCATTGCACTGTCTGTTGCCATCAACCAGGTAAAATTAACTTTTCCTACTGTATTAATGTGTCAACCCCAGATTCAGTTCCAAAATATTAATAAATTCACTTACATACTAAGTTTGGTAAGATATTTATATCCCTAACAATTCGAAGAAATTGTTAGGGAAACCAATTGGTTTCGTGATTTTTTTTTATCTATCGTTGTTGTTATTAGTGTCGAATACTTGATTTATTACTATCTTAATTAGCGTCAATCTATCTATCGAGATTGCATTTTTTTTTAATTATTATTTCAATAAGAATAAATAATATAAATTACGTATTTATATTTAAACGTAATTACTTTTTCTCTCATCTTATCTGATCAATTTTGATCATCAAACCTATTCATTTTAACGTGACATGTGTATCGTCATGACATTGGAAATCATTGACAAATTATTCCTATTCTCATCTGGGAAGAGCAGGACACGAATTTTTGAAACAATAGAAAACCAAGTCGCATTCGAAATCATGAGATTCGTATGCGAATTACCGAATTCACTATTTCTGAACTTTCATTTCGTGCGTTGTGCTACGAGTGGTTCAACCCACTCGTTTTTTATTTCTACTAGTAGAATATCCAACGCTGAAGTGACCGTGACAGTGATCCGTTTCACGCGTGGGTTATCGCCGGTTTTTTTTGTTGTTGTTGTGATTTTGAATTTTTCTGCGTGAAACGGAATTTAATTAACAATTTGTTTTTAATGACAAAACTGAATTCGAGTTATTCAAAAATCTAAAAAATTGTAAGCAGTAGAAAATAATTTCGCGCACGATTTGAATTCGTATTCGAATTCCAAATTCACGTCTAATGATTCAAAAATACATCTCCAGTACTTTGACAGTTGTTAATTGTAAATATATTTTGCAGGTGTTCAGAGCTTCATTCAAAATGGCGTTGTTCTACGGACTTTGGACGTGGCTGGTGCATAATTTCTTCGGAGCTAAGGTCGTGTATTTACCGTCAGGTAATTCATTGAACCATTTGTCTCTATATTTTTCGCGTTGTATATATGCATATCTATGTGGTACGTAATTCAGAATGCAGGGGGCGTACTCTTAAAAACGATATTCGATATATCGTGGACTTCGTCGTGTCATTCGACGTTTACTTTGCAAATGTTCGTCTGTCAAATTCAATTCATCGTTGTCATTTGAGGCTTTCTTATATCAAAATTAATATCGTTCGTTCGATCGTCCGTTGAAATGTTTTAACCGATAGTAACTACGAGTAGGATATGACACGATATTATCGAACATAGTTTTTAAGAGTACACCTCCAAGAGTTACCGGTAACTTCTTTCTAGTAAATGTTTCAGATATATTTTCTTGTTATGTAACTTTTTGTATTCTAATTTTATAATAATACTAGCTTTCTGCCCGCGGCTTCGCCCGCGTGGATTTCGGGATTGGGTCTATAGAGGGTTGAGGGTCATAGCTTTTGCCCACGGCTACATATGCGCGGAAGTCGGTTTATGGCGCGAAGGTTTTATCGCGCTTCCCGTGGGACTAAACAGATAAAAAATACCGCAAAACCTTGCTCAAGAATCAGTCTATCTATTGATGAATGAAATCCGCATGAAAATCTGTGCAGTAGTTTTCGTGCGAAGCCTTTATTGTGCATCCCGTGGGATCTGTCGATTTTTCCGGGATAAAAAGTAGCCTATTATTTAATCCGGACTTTTATCTTTACGTCTGCTAAATTTCAAAGCAATCGGTTCAGGAGTTACGGCGTGAAAGCGGAACAAACAAACAAACAAACTAACTCACTTTCCGATTTATAATATTAGTAAGGATTACACTGTTAGTAGCCCGCCCGTGTTAATTTAGATCCCACGGGAACAGATAAAAGGTGTCCTATGTCCTTTCTCGTTCCGCAGACTATGTGTATGCAAATATTAAATATCCCAACTAATATTATAAATGCGAAAGTGTGTTTGTTTGTTTGTTTGTTTATTTGTTTGTTTGTTTGTTTGTTTGTTACCTCTTCACGCTTAAACTACTGGACCGATTTCAAAAATTCTTTCACCTTTGGAAAGCTACATTCTCCCCGAGTAACATAGGCTACTTTTTATCCCGGAAAAATCGACAGATCCCACGGGATGCGCAATAAAGGCTTCGCTCAAAAACTACTGCACAGATTTTTATGCGGTTTTCATCAATAGATAGAGTGATTCTTGAGGAGTTTTGCGGCATTTTTTATCTCGGAAAAACGGATAGTCCCACGGGAAGCGCGATAAAATCTTCGCACCATAAACCGACTTCCGCGTATATGTAGCCGTGGGCAAAAGCTATGACCCTTAACCCTCTATACACCCAATCCCGAAATCCACGCGGGCGAAGCCGCGGGCAGAAAGCTAGTTATTAAATAATTATATTGTTATTTCTTGCCCGTGGCTCCGCCCGTCGTTGCTCCGTCCGCGTTAATTTCGATCCCACGGGAACAGTAGCTACTTTCTTCCGGGATAAAATGTGATATCCTTCCCCGTACCACAGACTATGTGTATGCAAATTTTCGTGATGATCGGTGCAGTAGTTTAAGCGTGAAGAGGTAACAAACAAACAAACAAACAAACAAATAAACAAACAAACACACTTTCGCATTTATAATATTAGTTGGGATTGTTTTGACGTTAATTCACTGTAAAGATTACATCAAATAATAGATTTTTTGGTTCCAAGTACACATTAACTTTAACTGTTTAATCACTGCCATAGGCAAACTTAGCAATATAAAACTCGAGGCAAGTAAAGTATGAAGTTTCTTAAGAAAGTCTTTAACATTAATAACTTTAAACGGCTCGATGCAACATCCTACTATTAGTTCCGTCATACTTAGGGAACGGAATATCTGCCCGGTCAGTGGCAAGAAACCCTTCACCTATTGCTATATATTTGTTTTTAAGTTAGGTCGATTTTTCGTTAGATTTGAAATATCAACTCGTCGTAATAAACATCAGGGTCTGGCTCATATGTGTTTGACTATGACAGGGACTCCTAACCTCGTTTCCCCTATGACTTATCTTGTAAACTAAACTAACAAATGTTAGTTTTGCTTTTATTGTAATAGTGCCTTATAAGTATGTATAGTAAGTACCTTCTAGATAATTTTGCTATCTTTAACTGCTATACTCGGACCCATCACTTAATTTATAATTTTCAATTAAACATCTTTTTTTTTCATTGCCGTAATTCACTGTATACGTTAAAATTAATTGACGTGTCACATTGTCGCAGTTACAGGCAAATATATGTCGTTGAACTATGTATGGTTACCTTGATACTGACTAGCAACAATTCCTTATGCTATCTGAAAATTTATTGCTTATACTAAATGTCTTAATAATACTAAGATTCCATTGTCATCTCTAATGAATCATGGCATTGTTTGGAAAAAAAGGCGCGATAGGAGCCGACAGGTACTATTATAAATAAATATTTCTGACACTAACACCAATTAGGATAGTCTAAAGTAAATCTATAAGACTTGTGTTATGGGATCTAGGATAACGGATAGATATACATCTTACTAATATTATAAATCGGAAAGTGAGTTTGTTTGTTCCGCTTTCATGTCGTAACTACTGAACCGAGTGCTTTGAAATTTTGCAGAGGTAAAGATAAAAGTCCGGCTTAAATAATAGACTACTTTTTATCCCGGAAAAATCGTCAGATCCCACGGGATGCGCAATAAAAGCTTCGCTCAAAAACTACTGCACAGATTTTCATGCGGTTTTCATCAATAGATAGAGTGATTCTTGAGCAAGGCTTTGCGGTATTTTTTATCTCGGATAAACCGGCCATAAACCGACTTCCGCGCATATGTAGCCGTGGGCAAAAGCTATGACCCTGAATCCTCTATAGACCCAATCCCGAAATCCACGCAGGCGAAGCCGCGGGAAGAAAGCTAGTATATAAGTAAAGTTAGAAATCTATACTAATATTATAAAGAAGTAAAGTTTGTGTGTTTGTATATTTGTATATTTGTTAAATTGTAAAGGGTAATCTCGGGATCTACTGAACCGATTTTAAAAATTATTTCACCAATAGAAAGCCACATTATTGCTGAGTGTCATAGGTTATATAAAAAACCGAAAAATAAAAGGCTTTTATGTGGTAGCCCGTTTTGCAAAGTGAATCGGAGAAAAACCGGTCGAATGAAAGCGTTTCTTGCGAACGCTGCCTTAAATATGAAAGATATATTTTTGAGTTCTAGAGAAAAAATGTGGAGCTTGAAAATGCCTACAAAAAAGTCAACGACAGCGTATGTCTAACTTTTATATTTAAATTACAAAAAGTATATTTTTTAACATTAGCATAGACAATTTAATTTTTTATTTTAATAAAATAATTCAAATCATTAGGTCATATTTATTAGTCATATATTACGAAAAATTATGAATCTATGAAAACAAGTAAACTCATCGTCATAAGTGTGAAGGCCAAAGCAGCGGACGGCGCGCGATGGCTTCGGGTTTAATTCGGTTCGCGTTCGTGCTCGCTTCGGGGATTATTAATATTATGCCCAACGAAGTGGGCACGGGTCAGCTAGTATATTATAACAACCATGACTAAGGTACAAATGCTCGCATTCATCACGCAAATATCTACCCCCACCGGGACTCGAACCCGAGACCTCACAGATAGCGACACCTTGAAACCGGTATGCCAACCACTTGTCCCTACGTATCACATTGTCGTTAACATGTGTTTTATACGGTTTGTATAAATACACTTAGAAGTTTGCCAAATAATAGCTAAGAATTAGCACAGAATTTAATATGTATTCCTTGACAAAAACTCAACAATGTTACCAATGAAAATATAAATAACGATCTACATTTGGTACATAATCGTTTCAATGTTACACCAATTAATCTGAATAAAAGATATTAACAGTCACAAAAATCACAGTTCATTCAACTAATAATTTAGTAAAAACAGATAAATTATGCCATTTTGATTACGCTCGGTAATTACTCAGCGATGAATTATCTCCGGATGATGCCATTCGTAGCTCGATGATACTATGGCGCGAGCTCTGTCGGCGTCAGCGCCTGTAACAATATGCTTGTGTTCCTTTGAACATGGATCATGTAAGAGCTTTACCGTTGTTACTCCTCGTCCAATCTGTAATAGGAATCAGAATTAATTTTACGACTTGTCAAAGCCCGGAGTGGACTTGTATTAATAATTCACCCTCTGACCTAGTTTATACATGCCCAATATTACCAAACGACGTGAGTATTTTACTTTTTAATACTAATATACAGTATTTTTACATTTAATGGTGAAGTAAATTTAACCATATTTGTTTTAGGATTTTACAATTCATATAAAGGACTACTACACAGATGATATAAACAGTGTAACTGTGCAAAATTGTAGAAGCATTCGAGTTGTAGTTGACTGTCCTATATTGCAAAGACCATCTCAACTTCTTCACTTTAAGGTTAAAAATTGTGACAGAATCGAATTTACAACTTTGTCCAGCAGCTCTTCAATACAAACACCCCCGGAATTTATAATTGAAAAAGTAAAAGAAATAATTTCTCTACCCAAGAAATTATTTAAATCACCTTCTACACTAAATGAACAGAAGTGCCTAGGAGCAAATTCCATAAAAAAAATTCGTATAGTCGACAGTAAAATTAACTCCATAAACACTGAGGCTATATCAAATGTCACTTCCATGAAAAGCATAGAATTTGAAAATGTAACTATTGGAAGGATTGAAAGTCAAGGCGTGGATGCTATTATGTACAACGAAAACACACTTTTTTCTATGGTAAACTGCAGAATCACAAATTTAAAATTTAAAGCAATTGTAGTAAAAAGCAAAACTGCAATCCTAGATAGTAATACATTTGTTGACATCGACACCAACGCAATTAATGTAACGACCGATTATCTTCATATCACTGGAAATAATATAAACGACGTGTACGCGAATGGTTTGATATTGAAAGCTGCAAATACTGATATAACCAATAATAATATTCATGGGCTTAAAACAAATGCATTTGCGTCTGTTAAATGTTTAAAAAGAAGAGGAAACAGAAAGCACTTTAATTTTTACTACAACAGCATAAGAACCATTGAGCCGTATTCACTTAATTTTGACTACAGCAGTTGTAAATCTGCTGGAACAAGTATAAGTATAAGACAAAACAAGATGGATTGTAAGTGTCAACATATATCTCATTTGACGTCGTCGCCGTTAAATGTCGAGTTAAATAATGTAATATTGGATACGTCCAATAATAATACGTGCTTATCAGCACCGTGTATGCTGCCTGTCGAAGTGGTGAAGCTATTATTAGAAAGTAACATGTGTCAGTTGAACCTTGACCTTCGGGTGATGTGTTTACTGTACAGTGATAGGAAATCCAATAATAACAATGAGATGACCACAGACGAAGATGTCACCGAACCCACGCCCACGTTCTATCTCATTAGACAGGCGAATTCCCCCAACGGTGACGCGAGCGCAGCTATGACCGCGATTGACAAAGACAACCTCATTAGAGATAGCCATCTGAATATGACTAATAGAACTACAATAAAAGTCTACTTTGATTCATCCAGAGACTTTGTCGAGACTTTACGTAGCACAGATAGAAAACCGTCGGAAGAGTCTAGACCGCCTGCGAGAAATGAATACGTAAATCGTTGCGTTGGCAACCAATGTAGAAATAACATTATTCATGACAGGCAAAAAGCATTGGACTTTTACAAATATGTTTATGCACAATTGCGACCACCAAAACCGAACGATAATAAAAAGAAAACTTAATAATAGTTTGACAATAAATGATATTTAGGAAATATGCTTTGTTTAATTTTACGTAATCGTCATATTCATAGTGTAAATGATATCCACTTAGGTCTGAAACTTTATTAAACAAGAAATCTGCTACATGATACTGACACTTGTATAGAAACTAATACCATGTTGAGAAATTCAATTTTGATGTCGACATGATCCATGTTATGCACATAATAGACATCAATCGATGATAATGAAAATAAAATGAAAATGAAAAAGCATTTATTCACAATAGCACTCAATTTTACAATCCAGTAAATCTGCAAAACTGTGTTCAGTTTGTTGGCAGATAGGTATTGCTCCTCTTCGGTGAGTATCTGTGTCGAATAGGACGGGAGGGATTCACACATTGCCACCAGCTTGCGCATCCGACCTCGACTCGGCCGCAGCACACGCTTGCGGAGTGCCCCGCGTGGGCCTCCGAGCGCCGAGTCTTGGTCGCAGAGATCGGGGCGAGATCTGTCTCCGCCGGCATTGATTGCGCAATGCTGGCGGACGAGGGAGGCTGGAGGGCTGTGGCCTCCTTCTGTGAAGCAGTGATGCTCCAGAAGGAGGCTGCCGAGCGGGGTCGGGAGATGGCCGATCCCGCTCGAAGGAGGCGGCGCCGGGCTCAGTAGCACAGCTGCGGCGCCGCCGCGGATGGACCACGCCCTTCCGTGGCCGGGGGGCGTCGTCGGTGGAGGAGACCGGGGGAGGTAGTAAGCCTCCCCCGAGGAGGGCTCCCCTGTGTCGAAGGGGGAGCGGAGGCTGGGGGTTCCCGGAAGGACCTTGATGTTCCCGGGGGCTCCCTACATGCCTGAGGAAGGCCATCCCTGAGGTTTTTAGTGGGTAGGCCTCCCCTTCTGGGGAGGAGAGCCCACATAACCGCCGGCTCGCCACAGCCGGGGTATGCAATTTAATGCATTTCCCTCAGGGGAACAAAAAAAAAAAAAAGGTATTGCTCCGTACCGGAGTGCGTGACACAATATACCACTTTAAAACATAGCTTTTTCATTGAAATTTAAAAAAAAAAATGTATAAAATGTGGAGAAAATTGAGAAAATAAAAATATACAAATATGAAAGCTATACAAACCTTAAACTAAATAATAAGTTTAACACAGTACGTTTCAGTAAAAACAAATAAACACAAGTGACTAACTGAAGTATAGTTTACTCCTTGTTTAGGTTATTATAGTAATTGCTTAATAGAAATTTCTCAAAGTTTTAAAAACATTTTTTGTAAGACTAGTACTTTCTAGCTCAGTTGGCAGACTATTAAAGATTAAGGGTACCAGGCACTTTCTACATTTCCTTCCATAATAATTATTATGCAGGCACTTCATATCTTTTAATAATTCTGTTTCTTTGAGGCCTATTATATTCTATAATTGTTTTAAATTCCTGGCTTATACACTGTTCCACGCCAATAGAAACACTGACTGACCTATACCGATTGTCCTGTTCCACCTAGTTTGATATATGTATGTATGTATGTCTACCATAATATTGGCACTACATTTTTCTTTATGTAACAAAGTAAATTGGGAATTAAGTGACATTTGATAAGAAGTTAAGAGATGGTGATTTTTGTGCAACTTTTAAAGCCGGGTACCAGAGGGTACTCTGGTATCGTGGCCATCTATCGGTAACAGTTATCGCTTACCGTCAGGTGTCGCCATCATCATCGGCTCGTTTATTATTTTTTTTAAATCTTTGATTCCAGTACTAGCCGCCGTACTTGGAGCGGCACCGTTTCTAGGTCCGTATCTGGCCGGAATACCCGCAGCGTTGGACGTGTGGCTGCAGGGCCGGCCTATGTCAGCACTGCTGCTGCCAATCGCACAAGCAGCACCCATTGCTTTCCTCGATGCCGCTGTTTACGCTGAGATCAAAGAGTGAGTACTATTACCTACCACGGTACAGAAAATATTAAGCCCATATATGAGCTGTTTATTTTGAAAGTGACCTACATACATACATATATGTCACGCCTTGTTCCCAATGGGGTAGACAGAGACCACCTCTCTCCACTTGCTACGATCCTGGCACACTTCTCTTGCTTCCTCCACTTTCATATTGGTATTGAGTTTAATATTGTTTTATATGTCAGCGGTGGCCATCCTTACGTGACCGGCTTGGCTATAGCCGGCGGCATTTTCTACCTCGGCCCCGAAGGCGCGATCCTGGGGCCTCTACTGCTCTGCTGCCTGATGGTGGTCCTAAATCTGTCCTCGACGTTCCTACGGGATACTCCCTCGGAAGAGCGTGCGGCACTCCACTCGCGAGTCAGGTAAACCAGAAACAAACGTCTCTCCCGCTTGTGTTTCATTTTTCAGTGATTAATTTGATGAAACGAATGAGGTTTACGAATGTTGAGTGAGTTTTCTTTTAATTTACATGATTAAATTATCATACGTCTCGTTATATACTTTTTTTAATAAATTACTTCATCTTTTGCTTTGACATATGGCAAAGGAAATTGTTTTTGAATACATAAAATTATATTTATATAGTATTAAACAATGTGGTCTCCGCTATCTGTGCGCTTACAATTAGATCTTATCAACTACTCAACGGATTTTAATGCAGATAGAGTTAGAGGAAGGTTTATATATAGCTTACTTACTTTACTTAAATAAGTGCATATTATATAAAGTAAAGCGCAGTGCACCAATGTGAAGCCAATGTGTTTCTAATTATATGAATTAAAAATTGTTTTTTTAAATAAATTTGACAATTCTATAGTTTTGATTCTATCACACATTGTCTTAGATTATATACTTAAATGCTGCAGTTATAAATAACAATATCTGAAGGAAATTAAATTAGTTCCATTTTTATTTCTAATGATAAAAATCAAATATATAAACTGCGCATACGCATAAATTGACTATTTGTACTTACTTTAATCTCTTGTAATTTTAAAGATGTATAATTATTATTTTCAACATAGGTACCTCATTCGTTATTACTGTCAACTACAAGATAAATTTTACTTTAAAAAATATTTTTTACTCATGTTAATATTATTGATCAAATTCATTGAAATGATTAATTTTCCAAGTATTGTTGCATTACATATGTATACTTAAAAAAATATCATTTAATTTCTTGCACTTGATAGTAAATTGTATATAACGTGAATTTGTAATGTTTTCTTCACATACATAAGATATACTCATGTAGAATAATGTTCTGTTGATTTAGGTCATTATTGGGATTGTTTAAATAATAAGGTGTGTATTGCAACTGCATATTTTTGTGTCTGCTTTTAGATGTAGAGCATTTGATTTGTATCAGGCTGCTTTATAAATATAAAGGTTACGCTATGCTCCGAGGTCTATTATAAAATCGCACAGGTAGTAGTATGATTTTGTGTTGTTGTGTAAATACATATACTTTTTATCACATATCTACAGATCAATAGCGCTAGTCGAATTACCTCTTTTTTAGTGAACATAAGAAATAGTTTTAAATAAATATTAATTGTGAACTAGTGAATGTCGCTTGCTAGTAATTGAAACTTTTTTTTCGCAATGTTAATTAATAGAGCTACAAAAATACTAAAAGGCACAACTGACGGCGAAATTAAATGTTTAAAATTCCATTTTAATATCACAATAATATGTGACATCTGACCATTGGCGCGAACACTATAAAACATAGTGAACATTAATATAAAAACAGTTTAATTGTTGCTATTTATGGTCAGACTAAGTAACTATACGGAAAGTAACGCTGGGAACTAGTATGATCCATAGACAATTTGTTCAGAGTTAAAATGAATTCATTATTCGAGTTTAGTCTGGTCGGCACTCAAAACGCAATCTAAAATAAAACTAGCTCTCAACACCGATCTCCGCTTAAAACTAGCTTTGCTTTATTGAAAATCTAACGCTGCTTGAGGGGCGGTTTCTAATAACTTTAGTATTTTTGATGTTTTATTTTTATAGGTTAAGTTACAGTTAGTATGTTGCTAAGCTAAATTCGATACTTTAAGAAACGTGGCATTTACAACTTACACAAATATTAAATAGGGAATTAATCTCTTTTTTGAAAAGAATCTAATTTGATCCTTGCGTGTCAGTAAACTATATACTAAAATATAAAAATTTTATACACTCGTTAAGTACTATAAAAATTGCATATAAAAATGTAATATTTTCAAATTTCGCGCGTAATTAGATGGCGATGGCGCCGCACGAGTTGTTACTCTGTAGCGATGACGTCAATACGGCATGTAAATAATAAACATTTATTTTTGGTAAATTCGTACTATCTCCTTTTACAAAACTGCTTTCCATAGTGTGATTCACGTTGCGATTTCAATTTAACTTACGTATTTATAACGTTTTCCTACATTAAAAAAGCAACCTACAACTTCTTTTTTATTGTTTTGCGTTTTGACGTCACGACATGGCGACCTTTGTTTCGCTCTTGTTTTACGTATAGATTAAAAAAGTGAATACTTTAAAACTAATTTTTATATTATTTTTGTTATTTTATGTACTTAAACATGATGCTTCCGACTATTTAATGCATACCTAAGCTATCAAGTTATATGCTTTTAGATCTTTTCTAATATAGAGGGAAATACCTATTACATTATTCACAATCGATATATTGATTGTAGTTTACTTTTTTTGGCATTATATTTCTTATATGGAAACCACGAATACAGTGATGACAGAATATTGAGAGCAATACACAGCAAGTATCAGTAGTTGAAATTCAAGTAAACTATTGGCGTAGTTAAAGAGAAATGAATAGAGAACGTGAGATCGAAACACATTCACGAAATGTAACGAATTAAATCGAACGAACATAAAAAAGTATAGTCGATTTATGTACAAAGTAGATTTGGTAATATTCGCATGTATATAAATATGCATTTTATGTAAGTATACTTCTTCTGCTTTCTCTTGTCCTGTTCCCAATTTTATTTGCGGTGGGCGCAACATGTCTTCCTCTTCCACTCTCCTCTATCACTCGCCATTTCGACACTCACTGCCTCATATGTTATTATACTAATTCATTTAATTAATATAAAGCATGAGCTTGTTGCTTTTATGGTTTGTGGTGTGGAGATCAACAAAGTTTTAATATTAACATATTTTACGTACTTATATATATTATAAACGTACTTGTTTATTTATTATTATTTATTAATTTTATCGACTGACAAATAGTTTTATGCAAGGTAGCAATAACTTACTTTAATTGGGGCTTTGGACAAAGTAATTCGATAAAGCTTTGGCTTCGATTTCGACATCTTTTTAATAACAAACATCAATTTATGGGAATGATTCCACAGCATGGAATCGTTCCGATACATACGCTTCTATCGAAACGAACACGAATGTCACGGATGTTGCTTTGTCTACAGAGCTACTTGTTACGTCAGCTGTTTGTTTATTTGATTACTATAGTTTTTTTTACAATCTGAATAGATAGAAATCGATAAAGTTTATATTTTCTGATTGTAATGCATTGATGTGAGTCAACTAAAATGTATGGATATTTCTTTTACAGGCTCGGTGCTTATCTCTGATGGGTTTGCATGAACAATTAACTGTTAATCTCAATAACTTTAAAAAGATCTCTTATAGCCAAATACACCTCACATACAGTCGCGTAATAGAATATAATGCTAAATGCATTTATACAACTTTTTACATCCTAATTTACTAGTCCTGCTTGAATGAAAATACTTAACAAATATTTGGCATCTAGACCCTAGTCATTTATACATTAACCTGCTTATATTTCCAATTTTAGTTGGTTAATGATGTATCATGAAATAAAGTCCTATAAAAAACTGCATCTCAGTTCTACTAATACTATTTTATATAATTCACGATTAAGTCGATCGATGTGCATTTTATTTCCTATTGTAAATTTAATTATTTTTTATGTTAGAATTAAAATTGGTTTTGAGTATTTACAAAATATATGTTGAGACTGTTGTGCTACACAGCAGAAACCACCCGCGACTGTATGTATGTTTGACAAATATAAATATTTATTAATCTAGGGTTTACACTACGTAGGTGCTATTATTTGCATGTGGCAATATTAACATTTAAGTAACGAATCACAAATGTAATCAGACTTAATAAGATATTTTTGTAATATAATGTATTGTATTTGTTATGTAAATGTATTTGTTTATCTATACTTAATACATGACACCAAATAACTATAACCCCCATCATAAGTGACATGTTATAAATGTAATTATATCATTAATTGTTTAAAAGAATGAATGAATTCGTAATAGGATGTTACAAAATTAGGAATCAAGATTATAGTAACATAAATTGTATTGAAGTTTAACATTATGGAAATATTTGATTTTCTTCAATTTATGTATCTTGTTACAATTCTTTCATTATTTTGTACATCAAATGTGATGCTAGTTTTTAGTCATCAGGTAATCCAAAACTAAATTTCACTCCATTTATATTTTAAAAAGCTCGCCGTGCGAGCATTTACTAAGCTATTTATAAAATTACGTAAATAGCACTAAATAAATTTTTACAGAACTAATTCTGAACTGAAGAACATAATATAGCTGTAGTTCTTTAGTGATTATTTTCGAACGACCATTTTCATAATCCATTTTAGTTATTAGCCGTAAACGGCTAGTATATGACGCCAAATGAGTGTTCCATTTTTTTTCATGTGGATATAATTTTTTTTATAACCTGCTTCGATCAGGGTCAATACAAATAGCATTCTGTAGATACTCACAGGCTGGCTAGAAGAAATCTCTGATAGAGATTAGTCCACCTTTGTGAACAAAATTGATTATCATTTATGATAATTAGTTTTGGGTAAACTGAAATTGGTTTTATGTTTACGTTTTATGTTCATTATTCGTTGTAAAAGCACTAATATTATAGAAAATTTAAACTTGAATAATGAATAATTTTATTTTTATGTATGTAAGTAGCAGAGATAATAACATATATGTACATATATATATATATATATATATATATATATATATATATATATATATATATTATGTTGTTTTCAATAGACTAATTAATATTCTGAAACAAAGTAAATGCGACAAACTATTACTATTTTCGTAAAAATAATGCAGCATATTTACTGCAACAATTATTACTGCGCTCTCTCATTTATGGATAAGTCCAAATGCTGATCTTTACGAAAAGTTTATATTAGATTGCAAATTGTCAACCGTGAACTTATTAATAGTTATTTTTAGTATTTTCAAATACTTTATTATCATCCATACAGTATAATTTGTTTGCATATGATCTGTACTTGTACTTTCTTGTAGATGCGTTTCATTTATTAGTTTAGTGTAAATCGGTGCTTATTAATTTAGTATACCTATATTTATTTACATAAAATGTATGGTAAACATTTCAACGACAATTATGAATTTGTTTGGGATGTTATTGTGTCGTGGAGTTAGTCTGTGTGTAAAATGTTATAATTATAAATTAAGCATGAAAACCATCGATTTTAGACAATGATCTGAAAATCAAAGATTTGAATATGATTAGATATGTTTTGCTGGTACTTATAGAATCAAAATATTACATTTTCTACAAAGTTCATGGAAATGCCAGTATGCTAAATATATCGGCTGAATGAGGTATCGATGACATTTCGTTCAAGAATGTCATATATATAAAATCCCGCATCATGGATTGTGATCAACTAGTCCCGAAATTCATAGAATAATTACTTATTAGTAAAGGAATTAGTACAGATTTAGAATACCTGTCACTCCCTGTCGTCGTACGGAAAGTTTTAGCAAAGACAGACTCGCTCTCTATTTTCTAGGAGTAATAAAGTTTGATGAAGAGTCGCTGTTAATTACACCTCGAACCAAATCTTTCGAAGAAAACAGGCTTAATTATAATCGCCGTTATTTCGTACGACATAAGAGTGACCTAGTGAAGGTCAAACACTTGACGAGAAGACTACATGATGCCAGAATCCGTGTGATATTTGCAATAATATGCGCAATCTGAACTAATAATCTCATTAAACTTAGAATTTCGATGTAAAAAACGTATACATTATGTTCTTCACAATGCTTGTTTAATACAGTCAAATTGTCTCAACCCCGATTTTGATGAAAACTAAAACTGTCATTAGATTTAAGAAAAATCAATATTCCTAGCTAGGAATCGAAGCCGTTGACAAGAAAAACCTAGCCTGTATTATTTTAAATAACTGATTAAGAGTTATGTCGAGAAAATAAGTTAAGATTCATCGATTTATCTAGTTTAACTTGTTCTTTGTTTATTACAAAATAGAACTTTATTGTAGAGATTTTATTGTATAGAGATTTTACTTTATTGTATTGTTAGAAAATGTATATTGAACGATTTGAATTTATATTCTGAGATATAACTACTAAAAGTATTACAATCCCTTAGTGAAAATGCAGCATAAGATCGAATTAAAATTTATGAATGTCAGCAAAACATCACTTACATCTCACTCTTAAAGCTACTGCTATTACTAACGTCATAACAACTTTCGCAGGGTCAGTATGTAATATCTGACACGTTGCCGTGTGTACCTACTTTATAGTGTGAACGTGTATGTAGTATAAGCTAAATAAATATCGAGTTAGATATTTACATTTCATTTTCAATGTATATCTATATATTCATTGTAAGCACCTACATCAGAGCATTACTAAATTCTTATGATCCTGTGGAATCGAGATTATGGCTCATAAATTGGCAACAAATGCTTCCAATTTTTTAATATTTATCACAAGTACAGTATCCGATAGTAAATAATGCACAGTTATTAGCCTGTTGTTTCTACTTATGAAACACTGTTAAAATATTAGGCCCCGGGATTCAAATTTAACCTTCAAACCGGTACAGAGAATGCAATACTGCTGCTCGGTGGTAGAAATAATAGATATATTGACGTGTTCCATCCTAGTACACACTGGATGTGCTTTCTTTACCACTGGATGCTGTATATTTTGAGAGGTGCGTTTTATTATTAGTAAATTTACACATAACTTTCGGTGACGCAAAGCAATGAGATTTCAACCATAGAGTAGAATAGACATTGTCAGTTGGAAAAGTTGTATTATATTATTTTTTGTAATGTATTATTGTTAAATTTATACGTTTTTGTATTTTTATATGTTGTTATAAAATGTTATTAAAATTGTGACTTATGGTTATTTAAGTCCAATATTCATAAATATTTGAAATACCGTCTTTTTATGGGTGTACTATTATTACATTTATTTTTACATAACATTTTATCTAAAGAAATTTAATTGCATATAATTAAATTTAGTGTAATACACTATTATTATGTAACTAAATTTCTTTTCGTTTTCGTGTTTTGAATAATTGTTTATATTTATTATAGTACCTGTTAATGACTTGTATTTATTTACTTATTTGATTTCTTCTCGTTAATATATAAAATCAAAAAGCCCTTACCAGTTCAAGATGTATCGTCCAAAGATTATTTTTTACGAACTGATGTATTTACATTTCAGTTACCGATGTAATTAGTTTATTGTTGCGTGCTTAATTGAAATATAAAATAACAAACTGAATGAGTAAACAAAGGTATTATTTGCTTTATAACTGTTTTCTTTATAGTTTCCTCCTAGCAAAATATCAGTGCCCAGTCATTAACATATCGAACTTTACGTTTGTGTCACGAAAACAACGAGCGACAAACATGGAAAGTATAACGTGTTACGACGTGCACGTTTATATAAGAAAACCAATCATGATTTAATAAATGTATTAAAAATCATTACCAAATATTTTTACCAAAAGGATTCATTTAAATATATCATAAAATATCAAAATAAGTTTAGAATCCCATCATTTAAGCAATTATCTTGATTTAGCCGAAGCAACGAAACAAAATATGATAATGTATTTACGTGCAATATAACCGCCATCTTGAAAAATGTCCTGTCTAATATGACAGTTATAAGTGATAAATGGCTCTTTCATATCGCGTTTTGGTCGGCTACAGATGCCGCGTGTTTTAAATTTCTTCCATGTATATTTTAATATGAAGAGAATTGTTCTATATATACGTATATAATAGTATAATACGTTAACTACAACATGATATTTAATTATAGTAATGGAAATGGGCCTAGTGGATATATCCTGGATTATTTATCACCACCAAATGAATGACAGGAATTTAGCAATAAATTATTCCGACAAAGAAGTTAAATCGGACACCTCTGCCTCTTACGCTTTCACAAACAAACACTAACCTCCATATTATGCATAACACAAAAAGACGAAACTGAAGTTAGTTTACGGGAGATCAAAGAGTGATTGTCCCAAGATCATGGCAGGTTCATTGTCTCTACCTAATACTCAGAATTACCTAATGACGCATTCATTGAAACTTTTCAAATAGTATTCGTAAACCTAAATGGTCTGTGCCCTAACCTCAATACATCCTTCTATATCTCACTACGTCGTTGTCATGGGAGACTTAAATGCTGGGCAAACAAGGTGATAATAACCTTGTAATGGGGCTACAACAAGGTACGGTGAGGTTTTGATGCCAGTAGCTTTCTGCATCAAATTATTCGAAACATCTTTATGTCACACTTTTATTTTTAATTAAGATAGTACTGATAAGTTATTTTCTTCTCGAATTCCTTAGCATCGATGCGCTCTGGGCCCTTGAATAAAATCCTTATATACGGTTTTGTGACGATAAATCCGTTTTCTTCAAAGCGGCCCTGCACTGCGTCCGCTTCCAGCCACAGGAACAGAACCACTCGGTCCACTCTCAACCTTACAGTGTAGTGGTACTCGTTGGTGACTTTAGAAACTTGGTTTGAGACTTGTATCTGTAACAGATGTTTTAGTTCGTAAAGATGAACTGGGAAAAGCCGGAAACGCTTTTTAATTTGAGGATTTTCGAATAAAGATAAGAAACTTACAATCCATCAGTTAAAATCGTTATTTGAAATATAGAATAATCTGAATAATAATCAATGTACAATAAATAGTCTCCTAATTTGTATCTTACCTAAGAAAACTGAATCTTGGTGTCATATACTTAATAAAAGCAGACAGAAAAGCATCGCTCTTAAAGTAAATACGATTGGCTTATTGTAGAATCCCACAAGGTCGAGGCATCTCAAGACGATATATGCTAATAAATAAAAGTGTTATACTAACCCGTATTCTAGGTTCTGTCAGACCTTTCACTGTCTTCAATGGCCTAGGAAACACGAAATTGTAAGGCGATGATCGCACACCGTTTGCTTCCAATGAGAACCTTAAAAAGATATCATCTGTCGGAAGATTCCACAATTGTATCTGAAAATCTTGTTTTTTAGAACTCAAAGGCGAAGCGTTTCCTACGTAAGTCTGGGTGCTTGCTGGCACCAGACTGCTGAAGTTGAACACGTCCACTATGATTTTGCCGTTAATTATTGGAACGAAACGATCATTGATAAGGTAAACGTCGACATCGCCTGAAGAAAGTAATCTTGGAGACACCAGTACCGGTGCGAAAAATGATTTCGCGTAGTAGTGCATCATTTTCCATTTGCCTCCGTATTCTGAAAAAAATAACATTTAATATGTCGTTGTTAATTTTTATTTGCGAAGAAAGACAGAACTCATAACTAACTTTGCATAGCTAAGGATTTTGAATATTTGCGCCATCTAAATCTAATCTTTTCAAACTACTAAATAATATAAAAGAAATATCTTCCTCTTTAGAGCAATTACTGACAACGCAGAAAATGATACTCGTAAAGATAAGAAAAATTGTAAGTTTGACAGTAAAAGACAAAATGTGCGTAGGTACCTATTCCAGCCCAGGAAGGCGCTTGCCATAAATCATTTAATTGCCAATACAGAGCTCCCATGGTGTACCACTCGTCTTGACTTTGCCGGTAAAGCTCAGTTTCAGTTTTCATGGCCATGGCTTGAACTATCTGAAATATAGATATGTATTTAAATCTTAAGTCATATTAAGACTTTCAACAATAACAAATTTACGATAACAACACTTACTTGACTGTAGAAAATAAACTTTTTGAAATGATCAGGGTCATTTCTGTTGAGTTGAAGATGTCGGTTTATCTGGTTTTCTATATAGCCGTATCCACCTGGGCTGTGTTGCCTGTGCTTGGAGTAGGCGCTGTCCACCTTCAGGTCCTGAGGGTTCTGCGTAGCCTGAGAAATCGTGTGCAGCGAGGGCATGGATTGAAATCCGTACTCGGAAGCAAATCGAGTCATAGGATAGATGTTAAAGTCCCAGTTATCAGCCATATAATTGTAATAGTGCGTGTCTCCATAGTGGGGATCGTATGGATTCTGTGCTATGTAACCATCCATTTCCGATTTAAGTCCGTTGGTAGGACTCGACACGAGATATGCATTGCTGTCCAAGTTCTCAACGATTGGTCTTATGGTGTCGACGTAGAGTTTTATATACTCGTCCTTGTATTTATTGAATTGCAGGTTTGTACCGTACCAGTTGCCAATGAGTGCTGCTTCGTTCTCATTGTTGCCTGCCCATAAAACTATAGACGGGTGACTTTGGAGATGCATTACAGTTTGTTCTATTTCGAGTTGGACATTTCTGAAACAGATAAACATTGTTAACGCATTTATCGCTCCATATGCTGATTTTGGGAAGCTGTCAAAACCTGAAAAGTATAGGTGAGTCATGCACGTTAACACTCTTGTCAGTAAGGACTTTAAATATAAAGATGTAAAAAGAAAACTTATACAGAAGAGCTATTCTTGTTTCATTTAAATAAATGTAAAGTATTAAAAATAGGCCCGATTTTCAAACATTCTCATTCTATCTATAAATACTTACTGCAGAAATGCGGAATCTGCTGGGTACATATTGCACGCGAAGAGAAAATCTTGCCACACCAGGATGCCGAGCTGATCGCATTTTTGGTAGAAGTAGTCGTCTTCATAGAGCCCTCCGCCCCAAACTCTCAGCATGGACATGTGAGCCTCCATGGCCGACAGAAGAAGTTGATCGACTAAATAATTTTAATTTGCGTATATTAATTACAACGTTTTCTTCACGATAACCGAGACAAAGCTGTAGTAAAGAGCATACACATAATTTTTTTTGATCTAGTGTAATAGAAGGTGAGTATACAGCTAATGTATGGGTACCAAATCATCACCGTTTATATACGTCCCCACTGAGGGACATATAAGCCTATCCTAAGCCTTATTATTCAATATTCACAAATAACAAGACTGCCCGCCTGAGTAGCAGTCGCGTATAGTAACCACGTGGTTGAAATTAAATTTTATATTCAACATAGATGTTTACAGACAATTGTAAATCACACAAGAACTAAGTACATGTACTTTAAGCGACTGTAACCACTTGCCATGAAGTGAACAGTTTGCTTATTTGTCAATATACATATAAAGAAAGCCATATTGACGTTAAATACAAGCTGATTTAGGTTACCTGTTCGGAAATTGAGAGAACAGAGAACACGATAAGAAAAGGCCGTAAATTTAAATTTCTTTCATTCTTTCTTTCCAAATCAGACTTGGGATAAGTGCAATTGACTGAACATTTGATTAATATATATTATAATAGTACAAGCAGTTTATCTGTCATATAATCAGACAATTTTTAATACCTATGCTTTTCCATAAGTTGGTGCATCTTTGATTTTATCCTTGTAATTTAAACAAAGGTCTTGAATATTACGTATGTCAAAGTGAGACAAGACGATAAATCACTTGTATTAAAATATAGGGAAATCACAAACAATACACACTTCGTTCCTTGTTATAGCTGTGTTCCGGAAGAATGTGTGAAGGTATCCAGTTGGAACCTTTCATGAATAAGGGGTAACCATTGACTTCGAAGTAAAATGTGAGACCCCGCCCTGCGGTCGAGTTGCCTGCCAAACGAGAATAAAGTAATTATTACACCATGTAAAGATTTTTTGTTGCATTATATATTTCAAAGTAGTTATTATTAAATTACCCAAAGTATTGATATTTAAAACACATATACCTTTAAAATAACTGTTATCTAGTAGTATATGTAATACTAGTACTGTAATATATTGGATTTAAAAGCAACACTGAAAGCACTCCCCATAACTCAGCACGTTGGTCTTACGTTGTCACCTTACGTAATCTCGATGAAAGCTCACAAAAAGTATATTTCTTTTTTGATTCCTTAAAAATTTACAGTTATAGTAAGTTCAGCGGTGTACTGTAGGTAAATTTAGCCAATATGAACAAGTTAATAAAACATACCTAGTTTCATAGAAGCATCTACTTCTACAAGCTCGACGGTGCGGAATCCAACTTGCATATGCCTACTGGATACTTCCGCTGTGTCTTCTTGAGGTATAAGACTCACTTGAAGATCATACAGAGGCTGACGGCCGTAGCCGTTAGGCCACCACATTCTTATCACATTCTACAATTAATAATTTGGAATAATCAAATCGAATCTTGTTTTTGTCTTGTTTAGGCAATTATTTGCCTATAATTAAAATTTTAAATAAGAGAATACAACGTTCTACTTATTCTTTTAAGTACCTACGTTCTTATAAGTATAAGTAGCTACCACCTGTTACTTATCGGCAATTGGGAGAGCTTTCACTAGAAAAACAGGTGAGAAACTCTGTAACTGTCAATTGACAGGTAAAATTTACACTTCGTGTCATTTAGTTAGCACAATCGATTACGAATGTTATAATTACCACACTAGACTATACACTCCCTAATATTTAAAGGTAAGTTGACGACTCGCTATGTAATTCTACGGGATTTAAAACCTTATCACTAAGATTGAAAACTAAGTATGAACCTCGCTAATAATCATATCGAACTGGATGTCAGCAGTTCCATCGGCTTTAGTGGTAACTTTGAAGTCCTTCGCGATGTCTATGGTCTGATCACCTTCGACCTTCAGTTTGGCTTCTATGTGAACAGAAATCGCTGCACTCTTTTGACTTGATTCCAAATAAGTTTTTATAATCAAATTCCAAAAATCTCCTTTTTTCTTTGTCTTTGCTGTTAGTAGACGTATGATGGTATAGTCGAAAAATTTTATTTCTGCTGTTTTCCTGGAAAGGAAAACACAAGTAAAGCATATGGTTATATATAGAACTTACATAAACACCACTAACGAATTTCTTTATGTTTCCTTAGTATGTGTTGAAAATGATGAAACGGAAGTATTAGGCTACTCTTTAGGTTTCAAGTGCTCTAATTTAAACTCCTGGTGCCTACCGACTACTTCAATATTTTAAATGAAGTTCCATCGTTCATGAAATATGAATACTGTAGCACCTAAACAGACTTATCAAGACTATAATGAATTGTAAAAATAAGAAGACAAACTAGAAGAAGAAAAATATTAATACGGGATTATTATTTCGATATTTGTAGTGATAAAGAAGAGTATAAAATACTCCATTTATATAATTGTTATATCTGTTTTCCTGTGTAACTTTAGCTCACTGATATTTTATGTTACAATGCTACAAACATGTATGTATCATTTAGATTGTTTTTATTGTAATAAACACAAGTGCATATAGGTGTACCTACTGATATTTTACCGCACGATCCTTAAGTATTTGTATTTGTATTTTTTGGTCGTCGCCGTCGTCGTTATCTGTCGCCGTTATCATCATAAAACCTTCAAGATTAAACAAAGTACCTAAAGATTCAAATGGAAAATCTATAAAACCCAGATTATTCAAAAAAATACTATTTTGATCTAATTTAAGACAACTAAATCAAAATCTGAATATACTAGACTCTAGACAACTTCGTTAGAAGATCGACAAGTACGAGGGGTGATCAAAAAGTAATGATAAACGGATATTTCTAAATATAATAAAATTCTGAAAAAATATTTGTTCAACTCCCTGGTCCTGCATAAGTTCCCGGACAAAAAATGGTATAAATAGGACGTCATTTTTAAAAGTTACATTCATTTGAATACGAGCAGTCGGAGGGATAACATCAAAATGGAGAAACAAGAAGTACGAAGCGTCATCAAATACTTCTGCTTGAAAAAAATGTCCACCAAAGACATTCATACAGACTTGGTGGAAACATAAGGGGACTCTGCGCCTCCATATTCAACAACTGCACGCTGGTGCAAGGAGTTTAAAACGGGAAGAACATCCACGGAAGACGAACACCGCGAAAGCCGCCCATCCTGTTCCCTCACTGAGGAAAACGTCAAAAAAGTTGAAGATCTGAGAGAGAGAGAGAGTGACCATTCGACATTTAGCTGAGAACACTGGCATCTCATTTGGTAGCATTCAAAGGATCTTAACTACCGAGATGAACATGAGAAAGGTCTCCGCGCGTTGGGTCCCGAGAACGTTAACCGACGAACAAAAGAAAAAACGACTTGACATTTCAAGGACCAATCTTGAAATGTTCCAGGCTGATCAAGAAAATTTTTTGGCTCGATTTGTGACTATGGATGAAACGTGGATTCATCATTTTGATCCCGAAACAAAATAACAGTCAATGACATGGAAAAGGCCATCCTCACCGACACACAATTCAAAGTTTCAAGCTCTGTTGACAAGGTTATGGCATCTGTTTTCTGGGATGCTGAGGGAATAATTATGGTTGAATACCTTGATAAGGGAGCTACAATAACAGGCTCCTACTATGCTGAACAAATTAAAAGATTGCGAGAGGCCATCAAGGAAAAAAGACGGGGTAAACTGCGCGCAAAAGTGCTGTTTCATCAAGACAATGCACCTGCACACAAAGCTGAAGTTGCAATGGCTGCCATCCAAGAAGCCGGCTTCCAGCTGGTGGAGCACCCACCCTATTCTCCAGATCTAGCCCCCAGCGACTTTTATTTATTTCCTCGGCTCAAGAAACACCTTCGGGGCAAGAAATTTGAAGATAATGACGCAGTGATGGCCACTGTAGAGGCATTTTGGGAGAGTCAAGATAATGAATTTTTTTTAAAAAAGTATTGTTGGTTTAGAAAAGAGATGGACTAAGTGTATCGAACTGTTAGGAGATTATGTAGAAAAATAATTTTAATTTTTAAGTATATAGTTATTTTAATATACCTATTCTCATTACTTTTGGATCACCCCGTATCTCAAGAGTGGACACCTTAATAAACAACCGGACCGGCGTCAACAGTCTTTCTAATGTGGCGAGTCCGAACAAAACTTTTTCTGTATCTGTATTTCATATTGCATTATCATTTGTATAGACAAATATATGCTTGAAATAAGAGTACAAATTTCTTTACTTTGAAAATTCAACAATAACACAAACATTAACTTTATGGTAAGTAACAGACTCGTTTTTAAGGCAAGGCCAATCTTTACCATAGTCCAACAGAAGGAAAGGCAGGGCCCCAGTCCCAGCTGAATGAAGCCTGCATCTTTCGCAGCTGGTTAACGTGGCACTCGCCATTGTACTCAGATGGTACGCATTCTGGTGCTGTGAAGTGCTCTTCCGAGCGCATCGCTGCAGCCTTTACTGGAGACTTAAATTTAACAGTCAGCACGTTTTGTCCAACCTAAAATTAAATGTCAAGTATGTCTAATATATCAAAATACAACCATTACTTAGCGACGTGGGACAATACTACCAGACACTGACATGTCCTAAGAAATAACGATATTCATATGGTAGTTGTTGGACATGGTGACCTAAGTCCTCTGAGAATCTAAGATATCTGTACCACTATACCATTACAAGCGTATATATTAGTTTCGACAACGGTAATTTAAAAAAAACCCAGTATGTATATGTAATGAGAAGGTCCAAGATTTATAGTATCTTTGCAGGTGTTAAGGTTGCCTTTGGATAATTTAATTCTCCATAAGAATATCGATTAAATTTTCAATATACCTACACAGTGTATAGTTAACACATCAGACTGTACAATTGCACTACAAAAACAGTCGCTTTCACTAACGACAATAGAGCTATTTCCAGGTCAATGTATTAGAGATTCAGCATTGCTGTGTGTATATATGGAATTCTAAGAAGTATATGCCAGGTCTTCCGATTCCAAGACAAGTGCCGAGACCACCATGCCATCATTTCTCCATAAGTGTATGTGAATTGAACCAATCTGTACTAGACTAGAGTTATTAACTGTGGAGTAGACATTCTTGCTCACGCTGATGAACAGTACATACCTTTAAATGTGATTTCGCATCGATTGTATATCTCAGAAACATATTGTTAGTAGTAAGCACGGGACTTCCGTTTAACTCAATATCGGCGATAGTGTCGACTCCATACAAGCAAAGGAGAGCTGCTTTATGATCGAGCTGAGCAGTTGTCACTAAAAAGTTGGAATAGAAAATTTATATTCAGTATTGCCTGCATTCAAGCTCAAAAGTCATTATAAAATCCTCAAAAGAATCAGGGTCATTAACATAGCCCGAAGAATTGCAAACCTTAAGTGGCAGTGGGCAGGACACATTGTCCATAGGATTAACAGCCAATGGGATGGAAAAGTTCTCAAGTCATATGCCAGGATACATAATGTTGGCAGACCTTACATTAGTTGAATCGGCGAATTGGGGACGATCGATCGCAGCGCAGAACCGATCGGAGTGGAGATCGTTGGGGTGTGTCGTTCCAAATGATGATCGCCTCAGTTTGTCCATATTTGTATCTATAATTGCATTTCTGACACTTCGTCGTAGTACAATCTTAATAACGGGATAGTGCATGAAAATATTCCCTAACATTAGTCTGTCATCAATGGATTTATCGAAACTCCCAAAAGATTTGCTTTTATTGTTTCATTTATTTTTACCTGCACTGACTTAAAGAATTACAGAAGTACGAAATCATCAAAATGCTTTGAAATTCAACTTTAACAAGTTTGCTAGGTAAGCTGTAAAAGTTAATCGTGTTTATGTGATTTACCATTGAATTCTCCTGTATAAGTCCAAGTGTCGTAAGCGACCCATCGTGTCAACACATCGTTAAATCCTTCCAGTATATTCGATATGATGCCAGCCTTCATGAGGTCTGAATATACACCTCCGGGAACAGTCCCAGGAATGTGGATAGCTGTAATGGAAATATTATGCTGTATGTATATTATCATTCTGTATCTGTATATAATATGTATATATCTATTTATATTTAAGAGGATTAAATGTGTGATTCTTGACAAACCGTACATATTTGTGCTTCTAGCCATGGAAACCTTGGGATCGTATCCCAGTCCGTGACCTAGTCGACGTTTCTAGGGACCCAAAAGCTTGCATGCATTTTGAACAAATATAAAACTTAATCTTACAACGTTGTTGCCAGCCACCTTGATTTGGTGCCCATTTTCTATTTAATTCAGATGTTATTTAGTATTAATTTATATTATTATTTGAAAGAAGAAAGAAAGAAAGAAAAATTATTTCGTTATTTATTTGGCGCTTAGTAGTGTTTACAAAAAGGAAAGGAACAAAATATTAATTATAATAATAATATCAGCGACCAAAACCGACTCCACTCAGCTTTAAGTCACAGAACACTGTGACGCTGATTTTCAGTGAAGCCGCTAGAACGACAGCGGGATTTCCATCACTGTGAATATGCGCAGACCTCTGACGTCCTCCAAAGCATGACACAACTTATACTACTCATCATATACCTATTACTTAAAACTAGTACAACAATATTACAAACACAACAACAATAGGAACATTATACAATTAAATAATAACTATATACAACGGGCACAGAATAGTTTGGACACCTGCTTAAGAATCAATACGAGCTAGATATTTAACTAATCTTTTTTTGGGCATTTAACAAATATTTCCGATAATTGTTCTTGAAGCAATAGATCGAAGTAGCATTCCTGATAGGTGGGGGTAGATTATTCCAGCACTTCGTTGCAGCATATCTAAAGCTTCCACGAAACGCTGCTGTTCTAAAAGCAGGACATATCAATCTTACAGCATGACGTACCCCAAGCGGTGAGAAATGTAATTTATTATACAAGTATGATGGCTTTTTCTCCTTCAATACTCCAAAAAGCAGTGTTGCAAAATGCAATTCTCGTCTGCCTGCCATATTTAGTAATTTATTATTATTCAAATAAGGTGTTATATGAGAACGACGAGGAACCCCAAAGCAAAAACGCTCACATGCATTCTGAATTCGTTGTATCGTGTTTTTTGTACGTACAAGTAAACAACCATGAAATACAGTGTCAGCATAATTGAGTTTCGAGAGCACTAGGGATTCGCACAACTTTATCCTAGTCTCTACTTGTAGGTAATCTCTAATATTATATAAAATCCTCAATCTATAAAAACAATTACGCATGATTTCACCTATATAATCTTCAAACCGGAGATCAGCATCCATAATCAATCCCAAATTCCGTGCACGTGCAACCCTTTCTAGGGTGTACCCACCAATTGACACCGATGGATCTTTTGTGATAATTCTAGATATTTGATTTCTAGTGCCAAGTACCATAAATTTGGACTTATTTGAGTTCAGTACCAAATTATTGCTATTACACCATTGAATCACACTATCCAAATCTGCATTTAAGGTGTCAAGAGATTTTTTGGTATCTTCAGGTTTGGTTGCGATATATATTTGAAGATCATCAGCGTACAGATGGTAATTACAGTTCTTAATATTGTTAATGATATCGGCGATGTACAAACTAAACAGAATCGGACCAAGTATAGATCCCTGGGGTACCCCTCGATGAAGTATAGTCACATTTGAGGTAGAAACTACACCAAACTCATTCCTGGTCTCAACATGCTGCGTGCGTCCCATCAAATAGCTAGTAAACCACCTAACAGTTGGTGAGTCAAACCCGTAGTACTCAAGTTTAGCCATCAATAATTCCAAATTCACAGTATCAAAAGCACGCGAAAAATCCAAGAGTGTAAGAATAGTTCCTTTTCCCAAATCCCGCGCCGATAGAACATCATCCACAACATCCACCAGGGCAGTAGCTGTGCTACGAAACCTCCTAAATCCAGATTGTTTCCCAGGTAACATATTATTTTCCTCTAAGTATTCTGACACTTGGAGACATACCACTTTTTCCAGTATTTTTGACATAAAGGGTAATATACTTATTGGTCGCAAATCCTTATAGCTGTTAGGATGATTCGTCTTAGGGACAGGCTTAATGATAGCATTCTTCCATTGAGCCGGAAATATACCAGCATGAATTGATTTGTTGACGATACGCGTAATTATTTTTAATTGTAAATTAAATTTAATAGTAAATTTGTAGTTGTTTCTAAATAAATATTATACAACCAGATCATTGCCCAATGGTAATGATAGAATTTATTTAATATAAACCAATGTTTATATCAAATAAATTCTTTTGAGAAAAATATATTTAAGATTATTTATCACTATTCCGCCAGTGATTTAGTTCAAGTTAAGATTGGTTTGTACTGTGTATACTTTATACAACTTTATACTTTGTACAAACTAAAAGCACTTGTTTAACTGCACCCATACCTACAGAGCCTCACCCTAATAAATTTCATACTTTCTAGAATCAGAAGCCATTCTTAATAACATTAATAGTTTAAGCTAATAAGTGTAATACAATTAAATAGGTACATAAATACAACAAAATAACTAAATCTAGATTTAAGGTACTTAGAACTGAAAATTGCAATGTTTACTTTTAATCATTTGTGCTTTTTCATTTTCTTTATGAATACTAAATAAATGTATAAATATGAAAAAATAAAGCTTAAAAATTATATACTCTACGTCAACCGAACTCGATCCAAGTTGACGCCATACCTAGCCATACAAAGTACAGTCAACGAGACTTTTCCACAGAACTATTGAAATGTCTTTAAAATTTTCTTTGTACTACTCGACCCAATGATATGTAGAACAACAGAATTAAACTTAGACTTTCTAGATATGAGTGAGAATGTAAGGCATACTCAAGTACATTCGACAGCTCGGGGAATGAAACCTAACATTAACAAACATTGACATTTGATCATGTGTTATGTCTGTGATTTGTCAGATTGCTGTTGTTGCTATACACGTTCACTGGCACAACACAAACTCAAGTAACAATGTGTATCAATACACATTCCAGTTTCTTAATCAATAACTTGTACCTAAGTATAAACTTGAACAGCTTGTATCTCATTAAGTGATGAAAATTTCAATTCTGACAAATTAGTTTTTTTTTATCCGCTCCGTCAATTGTGATTTTAAATGAATATTGTGTGATTGCACAAGGTCGTATATTCATAAATGACAAAACTTATTGGAGTGCATTTGCAATTGTAATTTATAACAAACCCAGAGATCGTCGAATGAAAACAAATATCGAAATTTGAGATACAAAATATGACAAAGGTAAACATCAATCAAAAGTACGGGGGTATTGCGGCTAATTCAACACTAATTACCTAATATTTTAAAATAACAATATAGTAATATAGTAAATGGGTGCGTGAAGTGATTAGAAAGGATAGAGTGAAAGGATATATCAGGGAAAGTCTGAAAGTTTCTCTAAATTTAGAGAAAAGAGACTTTCCTGGTATGGTCACGTTAATAATGAATAATAATAAAAGAAAGAACGATTATATTACTGGGAAAGTTATGGGCTTGAAAGTGGATAGACGTGTAGGGAGAGGAAGCCCCAAGAAAAGATGTATGGACCGTGTGAATGATGACATGTTGAAGAAAGGAGTGAAATAGTAGTAGTAGTACGAAATTATACAAATTTTAGTATGTATTAGCTGGACATGACTTTTCAGTTTCCTAAGTATCCAATTTTCTTTGTAAAAGGTTGTAGTTTTATCTTCATTAGCAGTTTTTTTTGTCCTATTTTAATTAACATAAAATTCCCTCAAACCTGAATATTGCCGTACCGCGGCGATATATATTATAAAAGATAATAAAAATTTAACTTCAAACTCTTGGATATAAGTATATTTATACTCGTCTACTTTTTTTCTCTCAGGAGAGAGAGGCTCAGAATCCTAATAAGGAACCCGAAATGTGTCCAGGATAACTCAGCAGCCAAGTGCCGTGGAGATTATGTTGGACTTAATCCTTAGTCCTATTGGTCTTATAACTGTGAATAAAGCTGTAGCTTAACGGTGTCGACAACGAAACATTTTTGTTATATCCCGGTATTAAATATATATTAACTTACCTGAACCAAATAGGAAAAATCCTGAAAAGAAAAGGCTAGGTCAAGAATACCCCCCCACATAACCGCCGGCTCTCCGCAGCCGGGTATGCAATTTACAAATGCATTTTTGCTCAGCGCAACAAAAAAAAGGACAAGAATACCGATAAACAACATGCATCAATGTACTAATGAAAATTGGGGAAGCTAAAGAAGTATGATCATGATGAAGGTAGATCGCAAGTAGTTGAAAACATATAGAAAGTAAACAGACCCATTCATTCCAAATGCCAAGGCTTAGAATACTTCCGATATATATTTCGTCCTATAGGATACTTCAAATTGATCTAGATTTATAAAACTTGGCACAAATGTCATATGGTAAAGGAAAAGGAAAAAACCCGAAAACTGTAAATTTGTAGTTGCATCACAAAAACAATATTATTACTATTTTTGGTGCTTTTTTGATGATTTTTGAGTCAAACTTAAACTTACACTCATTGTTACTCATGTCATCAAGGAATATCATGTAGCACAAGTAAAGGAAAATATTGTAAATATAATATCATAAAAATACGATTTTTAACTTATTTGCGGAACCCTCTGTACACAAGTTGCCCCTCGCACTTGCCCGATTTTTCTTTATATCTTTACTAAACTTGCAAATGATTATTAAATGTTACTAATGTAGAAAATATTTGTGATTGTTATTAACTCATGCGATTTTTTTTATAGAATGTTGTCATTTAATCTTTAATGCATAAAATACATGTTTTACAAACTGACTCATCAACAACCTTATAATAAAGGTAACAGTTCTATAGAATACTCAAATAAATAGTTCTTCGCTATATTATAGTATCAAACATACATTTAATAGGTATAAAGATTAGACTTATATTAAACTTTAACAACAAAATCTTGTTATGAAATAATAAAACTCACATCCATTGCTATTCTCCAACCTCCAGTTCACGTCTTGCAATGAATCCAATTTTAATATGTCAATCGTACATTTAACACTAACTTGTTTATATGCTATTATCAGCACAACAAAGCTAAATGACAATCTCATACTGATACAACTCAAAGAGTGTTTTGAACTGAGTGTACTATCACTGTTTATACTTGATATATGTATGCTGGAGTCTTAATGTGCGGAGCAAGTACTGACGACTGTCAATTGATCGTTCATTTCCGATAGAGATGTATGCAGTATTAGGAAGGTACATCGAGGTTATCGATATATTTAAGTAACGCGGGTTACGAGGTTAATGGCCACAGAGAACTGATAATTGTGCTATATTTCTGTGCTATTAATAAAAAAATAAACAGTAAATAAATAAATAAGGTTTGACATGGTACTCATATTATTATATATACTTACCTAGTTAAATATTTGTATTTGGTTTGGCAAAAAAGAGTTTAGAACGCACTAAATGTTTTATACGAATGGCAACACTACAATAGTTGTAAGTATGGCGTCATTAGTTTATCGCGCTTTTGCTTATTTTTATACCACTAGATTGACACCAGACAGTCTGACCACTTGGTGAGTGGTTACAGTTGCATGTAGTGTATGTGGCTTCTGTGAGATTCGCAGCAAATCTACAACCTCCACAAAAACCACAGTATACGTTGCCAATATCTGACATAAAATTTATAGTCACAGTACTCGTAATTTTACTACGTATCTTACCCTTCGCACCAGAACACTGCAATGCGAACATTGTAATTTTGCGGCAGAAATAGATAAAACAGAGGTACTCAAGCAAACGACCCTGGTATAATGTCTTATTCCAGTAAATTATCATAATATTATCATTTGATTCAACTTGCTAATGAAAGACTTAACTGGTCTGAATTAAAAAGAATATTTTTCGTCCTATCAAGCAGTTTAGAGCCGCTGCCGCAACTCAACAGCATCTGAGAATCAGTTTCTCAAAGAAGTTGTCATGTCACGATGAAACGGTCGTGTCTTTCTGATGTGTAGCGTAGACGTCCTGACCTTTACCTTCGAACGTAGCCCCCGGTTTTTTGAAACCGTTGGAACACCCGGCGAACGGAAAATCGGCTCAAGTTCAGTTGCCGTGCAACTGAACAGGACATCAGGATGCTGTTGACTTTTGGAAATTGAAGGATGAAAATTATTTATAATAATACTTACAAATATAATACTTGTACAAATATAATAAGTACAATGGTTAAAAATTAACTGTTAAATTGGATGAAACGGGACCGATATATTCCATGGCTAAGGAGTTCCAATTTCCAAAGCAGTAATAACTAATTAAATATTATTTATGGCGAAGAATTCTGGAAACCTTCAGTGTGACCTAATATATAATTTTACGGTGTACATTAATCGAACTGAGAGTAATCATTATTATGATTAGAAATGTTTACCTTACTAATTAATAATTGACCGAAACAATTTTAATACGGAAATTGGATCATAAAATTATTAACGTACTAGCGACCCGCCCCGACTTCGCACGGGTACAATGCAGATACTAAATACACTGCAAAAAACCTGTAAACGTTTTATAATATTAAGATTTATCATAGCAGCGCCATCTATTGATTACTTACTCAACCCAGTCGAAAGGTATCGACATCTGTTAGAATCATTTGGAGTTAACAGATAATTGTGACTGTCAAATAATAACAGCAAAATAATTAGCAATAAATTAAAATTGCAACGATAATTTGAGATTTAAACTATCCTATCTTTCAAGTTGGATCGAACTGCACATGGTGTGCGAATTTTATTATAATCGGTTAAGTAGTTTAGGAGTTCATTGAGCACAAACATTGTGACATGAGATTTATATATATTAGATATATAATTATTATTCCACGAATTTGTATATTTGTTATACAACAAAATCACTATCGCAATTATATAAAACATGCAACTTATCGCCGGTTAAATAATTATTTATTTATTTAATACACCACTGATAATATCAAATACGTTGTTTATCAGAGATCATAAAATCCCGCGAAAGAAACAGACATAATCAACAATTGGTTTAAGAGAAGACTATTCATAATTAGTAACTACATTGAATATCACACAAAGAAAGCAGTTCGACGAACGTCTTTGTAAAAAGCTTTTAAAAACTTGTGCCAAATACCATAACTTAATGGTTTAACAAAACGGAACGAATAAGTTTATTGATTAACAAAATTAACTATTTTATTAACGGTATCCTGCCCAATGGTTATGTCAATTACTATCAATACATATTGAAACTGACTAGTGAGTGACTAGATAGTGCAGTTGCATTGCTACTTAATTAAGATTCAATATGTCAATTATGTACATAAAACAACAACGTGGATGTACTATCTGCCAAGAGCTATGTCTACACTAGTCCCCGTAGCTTGACCACGAAAAGCGATATGATAAAGCAATTTATTACGTAAAACTGTCAAAATACAAACATATTTAAATGTAACAGTATGAAAACCGAACCCGCAATGACATAAACGCAGTTTCATTTGTAAATCTTTAATGTACAAATACTAAGTATAATTAAAGATGTAAAGTTTATGAGTTTGTATGTTGGATTCTTGGATGTTGGGGTCTATAGAGTATTTAAGATGGATAGTTCTAATTTGTGCAAAGGTAGTATTAGATAGATAATTATTCAGTGACAGTTATGAGGTGGCGATCATATTATGTAACAAATAATATCATTGAGAACAAATCTACAAAATTAAATTAATCACACTTTCACATCACTAGCAGTATGATATTAGGTATATCGACATCCCATTGACAAGTAATATCGCATAATCTTACATCAAAAAGAAATACTGATGTATGACATAAGCTACATAAGATGTGATAGGAATAAAATATTTGTTATGTTAACATAAAGACAGTGATCGTTTGTTTCAAGTGAATGTTTTTCTTTTTTACGGATACGCATCTAAATATACATAAATTAATAATTTGAGAACAATACTTAATAGATATCATAGTCGCATCTTAAAATCGTGATTTTGATTGTGATATAAGTACATATAATAAACAACTATATGAAATACATCGGTACCTGGCAGAATTGAATCTTAAGCCTCGGTTTTAAAAGAAAAAATCCTATCTATGGTTTGTTTTGTTACCAGTAAAGGATGGTTCAATCTACAGTTGAGTCAAATAAGCGAACGAATGTTTACCAACAAAGTGTTGCCTAGCAACCACTGACAGGCATATATTAATAACCTTTTTCTATCATTATTCAGTTTTATTGCTTTCGAATTCGTGATACCTACTTACCTGTTTAAAATTATAGCGTAGTAATATTTTACAATTTATTTCCGACTAACTTGTGATTTTTATAAAGAGATTGTATAATAATCCCAAATAAAATTATAAATGCGAGTCTGTTTATCTGTCTGTTACCTTTTTACGCTGAACCAATTTGTATGAAATTTGGTTCAGAGGTACATATTGTGAGACCTGGGAAAAGACATTTTACTTTTTACCATAGGAAAATTGAATATATCACTGGCGCAGCCGCGGGCGGAAAGCTAGTATATCTATACTAATATTATAACGAGGAAATATATGTATTTTTGTAATTAATAAACTCAAAAACTACTAAGTCGATTTCAAAAATTCTTTCACCATTGGAAAGCCACATTTAAGCTGGGTAATATAGACTGGTTTAAAAATTATACCGCGGAAAATATTTCTTTCCTATGGGAGAATTTGTTATTAATATGTTCATATGCATTGCGGCCAGATACAATAATGTCATTTAAGAACATTCCAATATAACATGATATTTACCACGGGAAAACATCTATGTCCACCGTGCGAAGATGGTGCAAACCACTAGTACACTATAAACGAAAGCTATTATATACATATATTCTGCATCGCCCCTCGCCTGAGGGGCGGTCGCCCTCACGATTTGCTTCTAGAACCTAGGCCAGGCTGAGTTTAGTCGGTAGGTCACGTGGCTGGACCGCTCCGGTCGCGTGAAGTCCGACATAAAAAAAAAATACATATATTACGCCCGGAAGCCTGCCTGGGTCACCACAGGCTTAAGGAATAAGGTCAGGGGGGCAATCGCACTAACAAATCGCAGCTGAAACGAAACCAAATCGTTCCACTCAACCAATCCGAGAGCTAGAATATCACGTCATCGAACAGATGACGTGATATTCTGGCGTTCGGATTGGTTAAGCCGAACGGTTCGGTTGCGTTTCGCTTGCGATTTATTAGTGCGATCGCCCCTCTGGTCTCACCAGGCTAGGGTCTTGATGGTTACCCCGTAGGGTGCATTTATAATTTGAACATATTCATCTTGGTAATATTTGTGTACAAGGAAAATTACTAAAACAGAATAAGATACTAACTAAATAAATAATAAGACAGTAACAATAATAAAACAAAAACTGAGAAAACACAAGGAATAACACACGACAGTACTCGAAAGCAGGTAGGATATGACCACTAATTATGATGGCCATATTGCAAACATACGTTCCGTTAGTAATTCATTCCTTTATAAAGTGAGAAATAATTATAATAATGTTATTTAAATAATGTAGTAATAATTTAAACTAGTAATTTTTACTTAATAACTTAAATATCAATTATATAGTTGCCACAGAAAAACATTAGTAAAAAAGTGAAAAAAAAGTAATTTGTATTTATGATTTGCAACAAACGGAACATAGAACTTTCGATCATGGTCGGATTAAAATGCAAATATATGCTACCGATTTAAAAGGTAGCTAGGTTGAAGCGAATACATAAGAAAATGTGGTCTATTTCAGTTGATAGATTAGTATAAAAGTGCCGACTATAACCGAAAATGTTTATTACATCTGAATTTCACCCATGACATCATAATTATAGGGTTATCAAGTAAAATTAATTATGTTTTTATTTTATAAATTCATTTATGTGGAAGTTTCTTAAGTGTTTTTAGTAGTATGTGGTAGAAAAAAAATATTATAATGGATCAGTCATGAAAAACATTTTACAAATACAAGATAACGACAAGATAATTGATGTTTTTTTGAATTGAGTTGTGATAACTGTAAAACTGGTTTGTTTATATTTATTCGTTTGCTTAAATAAACGAAGTGTAGACTGTGTGTGGTTTCAGCCAAATGTCGGCCGTCTATTGTCGTGTCAGCCATCTAGCCAGCCAGTTCGTCCTGTCATTTAAAAAGACGAGTCTCGACCGTTTATGGGCAATGAAAGATTTTCTGATAGCCTGTTTAAAAATGAAACTGGTAAATAGATGACGCTTTTGTCCTAAGATGAGTCAAAATTATGTTGATACTTGACAAAATTATCTTGGCATAATCCTATTTTGAAGCAATATTTTTGTTATCCGAACCGCAAAGAAGACGAATTTTAAAATATTATATAATATGTGATAATTATAATTTATAGAATTTCTTCAGCATTATGACTAATCTATGAATGTTAGGTCGACTTCAAGTAGAAACATTACACCACCTATGAACAGGCTTGGAACACTGGAAAATTTGACACTCGGAATTCCTCTTTACCATTGCGCGGTGATCCAGTCTATTTACTCTGAGGAACAAAAAGCTAATATTAATACATTTCTATAGCATAGCTGCGACTGCTCGTATCTATGTTTTGAAGACATAGAAAATCTATTTATATAAAATACGTGAACTCATCATGTTTAAGCTATATCTCTGTAGAGATCGATACTATCGATAAATTAGATATCGATCTTTTAAACAACAATTTCAGAAGTACCTAATTTGGTATATAAGATGCCTTTTATTATATATTTTTATCTACTATCATGCTATTAATCATAATTAAACTTAGTACTATCTACGGTTATACCAGAGATTTCGAATTGTGCCTCCACTTGCGCAAACCAAACAGCAGGTTTGTCAGGCCAAAACGGGGGTAACTTGACCGCTACCTTGCAAATTTCTGGCGGAGACCTAGAAGTCGCATTGAGCTGAAGATGCAATGCCCGATTCTCAGCCATCACCCTTTCAAGCATTGCCTGTAAGTCGTCACTGTTAGGAGTTGCCATGCTCCTTCATGAAAATAGAAACCACAAGAAAGTAATAATGTGAGAAATTAAATGACAAATGAGTGACAGGCGCAATTAAAAGGCTATGTAAAACGGTGAGGCAGCAAACAGCTTCAGAACATAACAAAAGATACGTAACTTATGCATGCAATACAAAAAACACTCAATAAATCACTTATTATACGTCAAATATGCAAAGTAAACAAAAATATATAAAAGTTAATAAAAGCAAGCAAAAGTAAATTCAATTTCAAGCTTCAATTAAATTCCAAACACATTAAAAAACAAAATATAAAAATATTCTAATAAGTACCAGAACCAAATATTTAGTAAGAATATTTAAACATTTTTATGTCGGCATGCAAAACAAGGCAATACATTACAGTGCAACACAAGAAAATAAAACTAGTTAATATTAGTAGTATAGCGTCATACAACTACTTAAAATTAAACAATAAAAATTATAATTATAACTTTAAAAAAATTATTATCAAAAAACGCTCAAAGTATATCAAAGCAGCAATGAACACCGTACACATTTGGGCACATACAACAACGGTAAATTAACGAGGATGAAACTGAAAATTCTTGTAAAATGGCGTAAAAAAAAATGTTGTTTATGTTGAGAAAACAAATTTCATTCGCAACTACGCAGCACAGCAAAATATAAATGATGATCAGTCACCAGACGCCACTCATATGAAGCACGCACTTTTCTTCGTCTAACTCACGGCGAAATTCTCCCCATGAACTGCTGACGATCGTGGAAATTATTCACACCATAGAATCGAACAACATTGTAGTGGTTTGCTTGAAAGTAGACGTGTCAGAGCTCGATACAGGAACAAATTACGTTGCCCGTGATCACAAATTGTTATCACGTCGGGGTCACCAATTATGGGAGTTAAGGGCAGTCCCATGAAGCCCTTGCTGGGATGAAAACAAACTCCAAGGTCGAGTAGGAACTAATTATATTTTCACAGCAACAATATATAAAAATACATAGAATTCAGTCTCAGCCACAATGACACCCACTTGTCATCTCTTGTCAAACAAAAGCCCACGCCACTTACCTCTCTACGTCGGACCATAGAGTTAAACGAAAAAGTACTAATACTATTAACTGTGTTTCGAAACGGATGCCGCCACACTCTATAAAAACCTATAACAATTAGCTTATTGCCAACATTAAAACACTCAATGATATTATGATCATTATATTATTATAATCCAAACGCGTGATATTATGAATTTCAAAAAAAGAACATTTTCATCTAATGACATTTTCACCATGAGATCACAAAAATTTTTAAACAAGAACAATAAATTGTAGACGAATTCGTAATTTCGGATTCTCGTCTTATCGTGTTATTTCCAGCCATTTTTTCACTCGAATATTGGAATTCTTTTATAGAGGATTCACATCATGATTGTAGATAAAGTCTTGTATGCAACTGTTGTAATTAGGTATTAAAACACTCATGTGATACTATTATCACAAACCCACATTCGTGTTTTAATACCCCTGATTATACAAAAGTTGCTATGACAATATTGTTATGGCAAGTAATAAACTTGAGTGAATTATTACTTTGTTTATTTTCCTTTATACTTTACAATAATCAATTTAATTCTTAAACCAATTTTTAACATAAAAAATATTTAAACAGAACCGGAGATGACCATAGAAGAATAAATAAAAACTACAGACTATGGTACCTATAACCTTTTATAATGTAAATAGGCTAAGGAAAGCATTACCTACTACACTTTACAACAATAAATTTAAAAATAAATTACAAATGTATCTACTTGAATATTACCAGATTGCAACAAAATAAAAAAGCTAAAGATGAAATACATATTTATAAAAAAGATTATCTTATCTATCCCTGTGACGATGTATTAAAGGTAGGTTACAATCATAGAGATTTTTTAGAACATACATACATCCAAAGGAAAAATGTAAGTCAACTTGTCATATATTTCGGAGTTTTGTGAATGTACCTAGTATCCTGTAAAAACAATTTCAGTATAATTATATATACTCGTATGATTCCTCAGTACCATATACAGAATTAAATATATCGGAAATAAGACATTTTTCAATACTCACGTTAAGAAAAAAAAATACTAAGATTTTTATATGTATATTATTAATACTTGCTTTATTTGACGCACTCTTTTTATTGAAATAATTTGCTTTTTTGTTTTAGATTTTGGAAAATTGATAAAATTAAGAAAAGTTAAAATTTATAACAGCAAAATTCATGTCAAACGGAAGCCCTATCTTACCAATAATTCCAGAGTGCTAATGATAATATTGTTGATTACTAAGTAGGTACCTATAATAGTATCCAAAAGCAGGCAATAAGAAAAAAATTAAAAATATGAATAAATAAAAAAAAATTACTATGAATATAATGAGAAAAAAAAAACGTAGTTAAATATCTTACCTAAATAATAAACCAATTATCTGATAAAAATAAATGGAAATTGCAATTTGGTTAGAACTAGGTTTACTTGTTGCTTGAAAATCGTGTGTAACTGCTGACTTTAGTTAAAATGTTTCTCATAACCAACTTAAAGAATAAATATTTTTTACATTTCTTAAAATTACGCACAGTTTGGTAATAAAAAGTTAATATTTTCTTACGAAAAAACCACGATGTTACTTATGAAAACTTAAACTTTTTATAAGCTTAAGTAGATTAACTTTAAGTTAGTTTATTTTATAAGTATATTTAATTTTCATTTTACCTCATCGGTATTCAAATGTACTAATATATGAACAAAAAGACATGTCACACACATTCACGATGTCTCCAGTATATACAACAAATAAAGGCAACCCTTACAAATGGGCCTTAGATCATAAGCAATCATAAACATAATGTCACTTTTGCTATCTAATCAAAGTGACGTATTTACATTTTCACAATTATTTCAGTTACCAAATTAATATCAAGATGGAACGTATTTCCTTGTTTGAAGAGTTGAGATTGATCGAACGTAATGAATCCGAGGTAAATGGTGTTTGGAAAGGTAAATATTCTTAATTGATATAAAAATATACATGTCACTTAAACTAACGCAATATGTGTCCAATTGTGTCTAAGTTCAATTGCCGCTAAGTCGCCTCAGTTGTATTGCGTTTACATGTGCAAAGTATAAAGAATGAGGCATAATAAGCCCATAGGTCAAGTACAAATATTGGAATGTGCCTTCGAGAGGCTGAATGCATCTATAAATAAACAATCTCGAGTAATTCGCCATCGCTTAGATAATAAAATAACCATCTCTGCAAATAATACGTAGTGTAGCCTCAATGTCAGCTTCCAATGTCGGTGTGTACACAATGCTGTTATATAGTAGTGAGCACCTGACCTAAAAGTAAGCTTTTGCACACATTGTACAACACTTTACGTAATTGAACTCTAAGGTCAATCGCAAAAGTATCTTCTCCAATGACAAGGTCGCATGAATTCAACATAACAGGTACTGTTGGTATCGACAACGGCTTAATCAATTTTTTTTGAAACGTGGCCCAATCCTGTTACCATTTTACGCAATACAAAACTTACGGTTCCTTCCTGGCTATTAACTTAAATAACATTCATGACTTGTACATTCACATTATTAGAATTAAATGTATAGGAATCCTATCATTGAAAATTCCCATTCATATTGTTTGAACATATCTACTGGTCCAGGATCATCTTCGTTGACATGACATTGATAGATAGATTCACTTGTACTCGACTTCCTATATCTTCATATAGAAAAATCAGTCAAGCGTATGAAAATGTTAAAAATTTAACTTAAAATTCACAGATTTTATATATAGTGTGTTTTTATTCTACTATTACATAATCTGTCAAGTTACTCTGATATTTTATATCATGATTTACACTAACAACAGAATGGGAAAACCGAAACCACAGGGATTCCATACCATTACCATACCATGACATATGAAAACAAAACCTCAGCATTTACAATAGACCTTTTTTTTTTGTTCCCCTGAGAAAAATGCATTAAATTGCATACGCCGGCTGTGGCGAGCCGGCGGTTATATGGGGCTCTCCTCCACAGAAGGGGGAGGCCTACCCACTAAAAACCTCAGGGATGGCCTTCCTCAGGCATGTAGGGAGCCCCCGGGAACGCCATGCGACATCCGGGAACCCCCAGCCTCCGCTCCCCTGCGAATACAGGGGCGCCCTCCTTGGGGAAGGCTACACTACCTCCCCCGATCTCCTACACCGACGACGCCCCCCGGCCACGGGGTGGACCAATGATTTGGGGAAAATCGCATGATGACGTTGAATGCTAGCACTGCAAAACCCATCTCCCTGGAGATCCTTGGATGGAAATTATGATGAAGGTAAAAAAAATGGTAGCAATAACAGATGTAAATAAAATGTCGTCCTTATTCATATCATTTTCTATATAAAAGACTCGCGTCCTGCAGTGACATGTAGGTAACTAACTATGCTCAGTTTGTGATAAATATATTTTTTCGTTAAAAATAAATAAATAATTATACATTTGAATTCGGAAGCTATAATTCTCGTATGAATGTTTATTATGATTCTCATTGTCACGCCAAATTTTTATGATATTTAAATGCTGTGGTGGTAGTAAGAACCGATGGCTTTGATTGCATTAGATATGCAAAGTAGATATGAAGTCAAATACAATTTTTGAAATTCATTCGCTTCATTGTCAGAAAATAAAATATTTTTCTTTGCATATTTATGGTAACACAAGTGACGAATATGATGATTAAGTATCCAAGTACTTGTATTCTTTATTTAATTGATAATTTGTTTTACTTGTAAGGCTTTCTACAGGAGCTCACCTTCTTTTATTCTTTATGACGTTCGTATTCGGCTCCTTCTGCACGTTCTGCTTCCACATGCTGATGTATCTGTTCGACGAGAAGTGCGTTCTGTTCCCTAAACTGCAGTCTCTAGGAGCGCTGCGGCACGACATCGTCTACGAGTTCATACCGATGGACAATGAGCGTATGTGATTTCCTTGCTACGTAAATTACACTTTTCTTATAATTAAGAACTATGCAATCAAAACTATTTTCAAAATCAAGCCTAATTCTGCTCAAATCCTAGACGATCAATTCTAGCTTTACAAACGAATCAAATACGCAACCTCCATCTGCACTCTGCCGCGCGTATTTGTTGACTCCTTCCTTCTTTCAGTACTACCCGCTCGTCATAGTATAAATGTTTTTTGCTTCTTTTATTTATTTATCATTAACATAGTTTCTACAGCTTATATTACAATTATACAAAAAAAAAACAATATGTCTGTACATAAGCCAATTACAGAAACTTCTTTGCTATCTTGAGTACTACATATAAAAATGTAGAGTAAGTGTGTAACATTTAGTACAAAAGAAAATAAATTAACAGTAATATTTGCCATATTTTATAAACTTATATGTGTGTGTTCATGTGTATGTACGTGTGTGTATGTGCGTATGGGTGAGTATAAGAATATGTGTGTGTCTTTATAATTCACTACGAAGATCGATCCGTTCAATCTGACTACGATAACGCGAGTCTTAGCGCAGGCTTACATGGTATCTTTATTAAAGAGACAATATCGTGCACCCGGTAATAATGTAAATTCACAACATAGTTAAAAACAAAAATATATAATTTGAATAATAAAAATCGATGAAATTAAATTTTAATTTAAATTAATAAATTTATTAATTTAAATTAAATTTCATCGATAAAAGTTAAATTGAAATAAAGTTTGATTAAAATTATATAAAAAATAAAAATTTAATTAATGTCAGTTAAAATAAAAAAAATAAATTTTAAATGTCGGGATCTAATAATTTTATAAATTGACGACTTGAATGCTTTCTTTGAAGAGGCAAAAAGCTCAGTATCAGAAATTTGTTGAACGTTTTTGGAAGCCTTACAGTCATGTCATTGGCTTCATAGTTCGTGCGCACTATTGGTACGTATAAAAGCTGAGTGTGCCTTTGTCTTCCAATCTGATTTATTCGAGGCCTCTATTGCTGTACCTTATACACCCACTCCTGATTCTGAGCCATCATAACGCAAAGTTTTGCAGCCGCTAGAATTCTGTATTCGATATATATGATATCGCGAATACAACATTGTTAGATTTACTCAATTTTCATCTACTGTAAGCGAATAAGCTTTTTATACGAACATATGCACAGGTAGTTGTAGGTTGTCGTCTTTGGTTAAAGAACGGCATTTATTGTTATTCTAATCTTGAACTATACTAGACAACTAGGAGGCATGGAATTCAATTAACTCTTCCGAAACAGTGTATGAAAAGATGACACACCCATCCTGTTGAGCGAAGCATGTTAGGCTAGCAGTTTATTATTGTAGGGATAATATAATAGTAAAATATAACTGAAGGAAATAGTAGATATACAACTTATTAGACTCGGATATTTTTTCGGAAAATGCCTCAGTAATACTAGTACCGAACCTTTGCTATTATTCTTGATAATAAAATAAACCAGAATCGCCATGTGCCCCATAACCGGATCGCACTTTATTTAATTATCAGTAGGGAATGTGAAATGTGAAGCGTTTTTGTATGTAATTTATGAGTTTAAGTTCACGGCCTTTGCTCAAAGTTCATGCACTCACGAGGAAACAGTAATTGTGACAATAATATGAAGTATTTTTAAACTTGAAGACGGGCACGTAAATATGTAGAGTAGGCATCACATATACACTAGTTAATTATTATTATTATTTCTATAAACTTAAGGTCAGTGTCTATTTTATTCTTATTCCCATTTGGTTCAGATTTCATTTTTTTAATACTACTCTACACTTTTAACTAGGGTAAGTTTGCATCACCTAATAATATATCAACAACTTTTAACATATACAGAATGAATTCTTTAAATGAATGTGGATGACGGCATCCGAAACTATATACTCAAAGATGTCTCGGGTCTAAAAACAGCCGTCAAATCCAGCTAGGTGTTGAGAATAATGGCCATCATTTCGAACAATGAATTAGTTAAGATATAATGGTACCGTAAGGTAAATAAAAAATATTTTTGTTAAAAATGACTTATTTTCTTAAGTTTTCCATATGACATCCATGCAACTTGCAAATAGGTCACGCACATTTTTATAACGTTGTGTTTTTTACTTCATTGAAATAACGTTGAATTGTATTGCGATTCTACAGTAGCAAACATATCCTGGACACAGCATCATTGGCCTGCCAGCCTTTCATACCAATTTATTGGTATTTCCGGTTTACCAGTGATTTGATGAAAATCTCAGGAAGGCGCTGGATGCTAACAGCGTAGGACCAATAGGTGTGGAGGTCCAAGAAGGCCTATCGAATATCGAAGGAGTCAAACAGTGGACCTCTATTTTCTAAAATAATTTGCAATAAATTTATTTTTATTGTTATTCATATAGCAATTACTACTGGACTGTTTAAAATAAAATGTCTATCTCTGTTACATGTATGTACATTGCGATATTAAAAAATGTATTATTTGCTTTAGTGCTCCCAGTGGACTTTCTGAGCAGCCAGTGGGTGGATAAAAGTGCGTGTTACTTACCAACGTACGTGCCTCTGTTATCAGGCATATTTGGTCTAGTGTGGACAACTATGTTCCTGATGTGCTCAACGGGCAGCCGAACCTTGACTGGGTATGATTCAAATGCTAAATTGTATTTGTGTTGCTCCGAATCTGAATTAATCGATCGTTTAATCTAAAAGGCTTCTAAATTATTATTTAACTGAGAGTGCTGAAGGTGATAGAAAAGAGGTAAATATAAAGACTATTTTTACGGAGAAGCATATCATACAAAGAATATTCCTAAACTCGGAATCGAATCGAATGGAAATATAACACCTCTACCATGTGGCTCTACCGTGACTTTGCTATTGCATTCCATAGGTCGGCTGCTCAAATTCAAAACCTAGTAACACCTAATTTAAAAAATAACGGTATTTGGCATTTTTCGACTTACTAGGTAGTACCGAAACGATGTGGACCTTAAAACACCCATTTTCATACAAGTCTAAGCAATTTGCCATCATTACGAAAAGTACAAATTCTAAACTTAGTGTCAGAATACAAATTTAAAACTCTAGCATCTCAAATGACTATGTGTTGAATTTGGCGCAAAGTAAAAATAACAAATAAATAAATATCCAAATAACCTAGTAAAGCAGACTTGTTAAGTTTTGATACTGTTTTTATCTGTTTGTCTATATTTGGGTAAATTCACGAAAAAAAATTAAGTATGAGCGATTTTAGTGTAACTATACTCCAAAAAGATTACGAGTATTACAAAGTAAAATGTCAACCATATAGCACAACTTTTCGTCAAACACCCAAATCGTTATCTCTTCTGGTTTCGTCGGGCTAATGAATCAAAGTAGCCGACCCGTTTTTTTGCTCTCCTGAACATTTTTATTGGAAGGAGTTACTATGTTTTGATTTTAAGCAAGCGAAGTATTTGCCGTGTAGCAGAAGCTACATATATGTAATATTAAAAAATAGTGCAACTACGTTACCGCTAGGGGCGCTGTACAACGTATTCATACAAAAATTTACACTGTCGATATTGTTTCCAAACGAATGTAAACTCGTGGTAGCACCATACCAAAATTCATTAAAATCGGTTCGGCTGTTTTTAGGTTGAAACATAACGGATAGAAAGATAGACAGAACTACTTTCACATCTATATGATTTAAATAATTTTTTTTACAGTTTTTCTTTTTGTTTGTTTCTGAATTATTACATACTTATTTTTAATCCTTTCGGTTGTTGCTATAGATTACGTTAAATACAAAATGTAATTATATTTCAGATTTTAGCTTAGTTGGAAAAACGTGTTCAAAAAATCAATCAACACAGATTATAATCGTTGGTATTTTCCTTTTCCACCAACTTATATTACAATGTCCGCCATAAATATGTAGTATAAAACATAAAAGTTTAAAATTTATATCTAGTAATTTTTTTTTCCTGTTTATATGAATAAACTTCATTTTGAAGATTCACATTTATTTGCAAACAGTGACTTGATTCCAATTACAGCCTCGCCCGCGTTATAACCGATTTTACCATAGGAAGAAGATTATTTTCCCGCGAAAAATATCGTAATTGTATATCCTGGGGATTCAAACTCCTTCAATACCAACATTTTATCATAATCGGAATACGGGAGTGCCCCCGTGCATTTCTCATGCATTCTAGCAGACTACCACTTTATAATATTAGTATGCATATCTTACTTCTTTGAACCTCTATTGTTTCAGCAATCTTATTCAATCTCTTCAATGCATTAATTCGTTAATCACATCCGCAAACATGTACTCGACATGTTATTAATGTTGGATACTTCGATCATTAGCAACTTTCCACACGCACGTATAAACGCTCGGATGACGCATAAATTCCTTATACATTAATATCAAAGGATTAAACATAATTGATAAGTAAACACGTAGGTATAATTTCCCGAAATGTCACGATTATAAATGTTATTTGGGGACTCTACCTTGATTCCTGTTGACGGCCTCTTGAGCGCGGTGAAAGTGTGACAGCTCACATTAAAAAGGTTATCAAGTTAGCAGATTTACCGGAAACCATTAAAATCTTAAACACCAACGTCATCTTATTCTTTCTTGACAGTGTCCCATCAGTGGGTTGAAATGAAATATATTTTAAATGGAGAATATCTTCTTTTGTTTTGTCCTGGCATATGTATTTTAAGAGTGGATTGTAATAATATATTTGTAATTTGTAGATTGTATTTTTATAAATCATCTTCAGCGTTCTAGTTTTCCTCTTGGAAGTACGGGGTTTCTTCAAGAAGGGAGTAGAGAAAAGGTCTAATACCGGAGCACTGGTGCTAACCCGTGATTGTGTCATGGTAGGTACAAGGGAAAGCGTCACAGCAAAAGAGTACCTATAGAAATTACCTCGGCATTAGTCTATTCAGCATTGCCTGTGAATTCTATGCAAAAGTTCTGATTAAAAGAGCAGTGGCTGAAAATAGCTGAAAAATGTAAACCCCGCTTGTTTTAGGAATGGATGGGTGTAACCCATGGACTAGGTATTTCCTGTTACGATGTATAGTATAAAATGTTTGGCAAAAAACCAAAAAGTCTATTATGCTTTCGTGAACTTGGAATAGGCCTACGATAAAATTAGGAAGGATTAATTGTGGAAAACATTATCCGTGTATGAATCGTGCAGTAGCCTGACGCAGGCACTGAAATCACTATACAAAGATGTTTGCGGTGTTGTCACGGATCGCTCTAAAACATTATCCGTGTATGAATCGTGCAGTAGCCTGACGCAGGCACTGAAATCACTATACAAAAATGTTTGCGGTGTTGTCACGGATCGCTCTAAAACATTATCCGTGTATGAATCGTGCAGTAGCCTGACGCAGGCACTGAAATCACTATACAAAGATGTTTGCGGTGTTGTCACGGATCGCTCTAAAACATTAACCGTGTATGAATCGTGCAGTAGCCTGACGCAGGCACTGAAATCACTATACAAAGATGTTTGCGGTGTTGTCACGGATCGCTCTAAAACATTATCCGTGTATGAATCGTGCAGTAGCCTGACGCTGGCACTGAAATCACTATACAAAGATGTTTGCGGTGTTGTCACGGATCGCTCTAAAACATTATCCGTGTATGAATCGTGCAGTAGCCTGACGCAGGGACTGAAATCACTATACAAAGATGTTTGCGGTGTTGTCACGGATCGCTCTAAAACATTATCCGTGTATGAATCGTGCAGTAGCCTGACGCAGGCACTGAAATCACTATACAAAGATGTTTGCGGTGTTGTCACGGATCGCTCTAAAACATTAACCGTGTATGAATCGTGCAGTAGCCTGACGCAGGCACTGAAATCACTATACAAAGATGTTTGCGGTGTTGTCACGGATCGCTCTAAAACATTAACCGTGTATGAATCGTGCAGTAGCCTGACGCAGGCACTGAAATCACTATACAAAGATGTTTGCGGTGTTGTCACGGATCGCTCTAAAACATTATCCGTGTATGAATCGTGCAGTAGCCTGACGCTGGCACTGAAATCACTATACAAAGATGTTTGCGGTGTTGTCACGGATCGCTCTAAAACATTATCCGTGTATGAATCGTGCAGTAGCCTGACGCAGGGACTGAAATCACTATACAAAGATGTTTGCGGTGTGTCACGGATCGCTCTAAAACATTATCCGTGTATGAATCGTGCAGTAGCCTGACGCAGGCACTGAAATCACTATACAAAGATGTTTGCGGTGTTGTCACGGATCGCTCTAAAACATTAACCGTGTATGAATCGTGCAGTAGCCTGACGCAGGCACTGAAATCACTATACAAAAATGTTTGCGGTGTTGTCACGGATCGCTCTAAAACATTATCCGTGTATGAATCGTGCAGTAGCCTGACGCAGGCACTGAAATCACTATACAAAGATGTTTGCGGTGTTGTCACGGATCGCTCTAAAACATTATCCGTGTATGAATCGTGCAGTAGCCTGACGCAGGCACTGAAATCACTATACAAAGATGTTTGCGGTGTTGTCACGGATCGCTCTAAAACATTATCCGTGTATGAATCGTGCAGTAGCCTGACGCAGGCACTGAAATCACTATACAAAAATGTTTGCGGTGTTGTCACGGATCGCTCTAAAACGCTAAAAATTCAGTTCGTCAGAATACGTCACACATGATAGTTCCCAATTTTATATGAGCGTAAAAACAAAATCGCCTGTAGCTTTGTTGTTTTTACATTTATATGTATACTTTCAATATTCGAAAATGTTACATTTAATGTAAAAAAGCTAATTATGTATTCATTTTACTCAACGTATAAAAAGTTATTTATTAAATAAACAATAATTTATTTATAAAATAAACTACTATAAAGCAATACTTTATTTGTTTTTACATCACACAGTTAATGCTAAATTAAACATTAGTTCATAAGTTCCACTAGTCAAAGTATGATTCGTATAATAGACTCACTTCAGCCTCGAATATATTCGATATATTTTATGCGTAAATAAGTATAACCACTAGGTAGTATTATATCGCGAATTCTATGTTGTACTTTAAATGTAAATAAAAAGTAGCTGGCATATAAAGATAGATAAATAAACATCGTATGACGGAACTTTAATGTAACTCTATAATATATATTAACATTTTATGTAATAAATGCTTACTATATTAAATTATAACTTTTTAATAGATTACAGAGACCGTGGCGTATACTTCCCCCGGTCTTCATTTTCTCTCTAGCAATGAGCGGACTGTGCATTTACTCCTCGACTGTGACGCAATCCGGCTTACAGGAGCTGTGCCTAAAACTAGGAGAGATCACAGGCAGTGCCACGTGTGTACTGCATATTTTAATTATATTACATTAATCTTAAGGTTTGTGGCAGGAACTATTAATCTTGCCACTATCGGCTTAAATGCGTATGGAAACAAGGCATTTAATTTATATAATTATTATTTATATTAATTTATATATAAGTTACTGTATAATTATTCAATCTTCATATATATTACTTATATATGTATTATTGTGGATATGTAAGCAATGTTATTTATAAGCAAACTACATAAGTATATTATCGTTACTAGAATATAGTATTCTATATCTATAGAGTTTTAATTAACCTTGAACAGAACTTAAATGTCGCGGCTCTACGAAGTCAAACACCTTGGCCCTCAACTTGAAATTACGAAAGAGTGCTTCAGAGATGATGTTGATTTATGTATGAGTAATTTTATGTGGCAATACTATAACAGTTATATTGATTTATAACTGTGTAAACTTAGACAAGTTTTAAAATATTTTTTAATAATTATATTTTAGTCTTATTTAACTTTATTAGTTTATTTTAGTATATACTTTGAAAAGTCAAGAGCGAATGCATTGATTATTACTTCAGTATGTCTCCATATACCATGTAATGTATATGTTATGAAACCGAGCATTTTATTCGAAGATGTAATTTTGTTATAAGTTTTACATGATCACTTTAAAATAAAGATAAATATTATAGCGCAAAGGAAAGCATTTAAAAAATATTGCCTGCTATTATAATATCTGTTCCGATTTATAACACCTTACTGATCCTAAGCTAAGTCTGATCACTGACTAAAACTTGGCGCCAGGGTCAGTGCGAGTGGAGACGATCGTAGTCATTTTTCATCAAATGACATATAGTAAATTAAACTGTAGTTTTAAGTATAATAAATTATGATATGAAATGAACTATCTATTCTGTTTTCAACTAAATACTGGACTGAATTTAATAATGAATAAATAATAATAAGCGTCGATCGTCGTCGATGTTTATTTATCTAATGAAGCGTCGGTGGCGCTGTGGTCTCGGCACTGGTTTGTGCGCCGCACAGAATCGGGAGACCCGCAATCTTATCCCCACCGTGTACCAATGTGTTTTTCGTTCCGAATTTCATATGTACATTTATCCGACGCTCCTACGGTGAAGGAAAACATCGTGAGGAAACCTGCGTACATCTGCGAAGCGATTCAAAAGTGTACGTAGTCAACCAACCCGCACTGGGCCAGCGTGGTTGACTAAGGCCTAATCGCCCTAACATAGTTAGGGTAGGCTCGAGCCCCTCAGTGGGGACGTATATGAGCTGTGATGATGATGATGAAATAATAATATATTAATAAATTTATGACTTCAGCATCTTTTTAATCTCTTTCAATCAAATAATTATCTTATTTTTTCAGTTGCACGTATACAGTCAACGTTGCAACGTTGGTATATGAGCGCCGAATACGAGGAGTCTACCAAGCAATTCGCCTTACGATTACATCAGCATGGCTTCACACTATATGTTGGCTACTCTCAGCTGCAGTGGCTCTTGCCAGGGTCATACTTGCTGTTGACTTCCAACTTGTTCGCGTCAAAGTAGAACTTGTAGGAGACATAGATAAAGTGCTGGTAAGTAATACACCTATGTGTAATATTATCTGAAGTCAAATCTGAAGTTGTATGCTTTTTGTAGTTGTAGTTACCTTCTCTGATAACAGGAACAACAGGAAGATCACATTCGAACTGTGTCACCAGATATATGGATCCATAACGAGTTAACACCAGCGGCATCTTCGAAAATTCCTATACATTCAATAAATAAAGTACATTTCACGGATGCAAGTATAAATACCACAGAAAAAGATATTGACGAAGCGAGCAACAGTGATATATTGTACTTCTCGAAAATTCAAGAAACTGATTCTGTGTATTACTTGGTACCTACTGACAATAATCAAGTATCTAATTTAAGTGAAGAAGAACTCACACCAGATGTATCTGTATCTAGTTTGGAAGAAACCATTCAATCTATTCCAATTATGCGGCAGAAAAGTCAGGAAAACGTCAACAAAAGATTCTTGTTGAAGTCATCCATTGGTAAAACTAATCAACCAATATTAATGGAACCCGAAGAAGCTGAAAAGTGGGCAAAAAAAATGAGACTATACTTGAAAAAAATGCGTGACCTATCTGACAAATCTGTACAAATATCTTCTTCAAAAACATCATTTATAGAAAATCTTCGGGCTACACAAGAGTCTGAACTTAATATTACCATCGAAATGAGAAATATTCTAAACGCTAACAAAAATCTGAATATATCCGACAATAATTCTGCAAATTCAGAAAAAAATGTCACAGAACAATCTAATTTGCAACATATCTCAATTCAAACCGACGAAGCGGAGCAAAGTACCTCTCATGAACCAAATGACCAAGCAACGAAGTCACCAAGGCATAAATATAAGCAAGATTAACAAAAAAAAAATCTAATTTCGTACAAAACTGAATAAATATTACATTTCTAAATTTTATTATGTATTTAAAATCCATAATATTTATTAATGTGATTATAAATTCATATTTTTAAATATGCAAATATTTCTGATATATGTTTCTGATATTTGTCATCTAAATGTTTAAATATGGTATGTTGATAGTTTGAGACACGTGGAAGGATCTAGCATCTCCTACGGAAAAGTCTAATAATTTACAAAGCCAGGAAGCTATTTCATAAGTAAAAAAATAATCTAATCTTGAAATATTTCTTAGACATCTGAAGACAATACAATGTTATTGTGGGTCAAGTCTGCGAAAACCACTCGTTGTTGCGCAAGGATCTCGCGGTTTTAAGTAAATTTGAGGTACAAACACCAACCAGATTTGCTGAATAATGATTACTGAATAACACTGATTTATTATACTTAATGTCTTTAGAAACATGCCTATTATGATAAGTTTAATAACATTCAATATGCCTCATTTCATATCTACTATTCATTATATCAAATATAATTCATTTGTTAGTTGTCCTAGTAGACAATTTGAAGAGTCTAACATACATTTCAATAAAATTTGCAAGGACCAAAGAAATGAAATTACAGTCTATTATAAGTACTACGTTCAATTTAATTGTATTTAATACAATAAATAGTAAATTAATTAAATATTATTGTAAAGAATTTGTATATTCATGTCAATTTTTTTAATTAATATACTATAACGTCGTAATAAATTCAAATTACTTTCGTGACGAGACTGTAGAATTGAAATTTTTATCCATCCATATATTATATTCCAGAGTACATCAGAACAAGAACTCAAACTAGTGACAATAATAAAACTTATAATGAAAATAAAAACATCATCATATAATTTAGTTAAAAAGATTTTATTATTAGCTTAGATACTTCTATCTTAAATTACAAGTTACCTATGACTTAGTTTTCGATAATTTAACACCACACACAAATATTGTTTTCTGTTCACTTGTTGTTATTTATTTCTCTTAGTTTGAGCCACACGCCTTCTGCCGCCTGTGGCACTATGCTTGACGCCTTCATTTTGATCGGAACTGAAGTTTTGCAGTCTAATGTAAGCTCGTACTTTTGCAATATCTTCACCAGAGCCATCTTTGATTGTAGGTATCCTTGTCTTAAGCCTAAAAAATGTAATTTAATGTTAAATCCTTTTTTTATGGCTTTTAGTGTACCTATATATAAACAAAGCAGCGTCATTAGAAAAAAACGGCAATGAAGACCTTCATTAAGATAATAATTTGTATATAGACATTTATTATCATACAAAAAAGCGAAAGCTAAAACAAATGTTCACAACATTTCATGCATGCGCTATTTATATGTAATGTTAGATACAAACACTAACCTAAACATTTTTTAGGGCCTTCGCCAAACGGCATCCAATGACACGGATGCATCTTGGCTTTATTCTCTACCGTAAATCTTTCAGGGATGAACTTCTCTGGTTCCGGGAAGATCTCGGGGTCCATTTGTATCGACTGGCATGGCACGAAGATCATGGTGCCCTTCTCTATGACTAGGTTGCTGTTAGGCACAGGATACGTCTTGGTGCACCGGCGGAAAATTGCGCGCATCGATGGGTACATTCTCATTGTTTCTGCAAACAATTAATACTTTACTTTGTTTTCTATTATGTCAGTAAGAGCTTAGGGAAGTACCAAGATTCAATACTACTATGTACCAACATGTTTTTCGCTTATCAAATTTGTACGTTGAAGTAAAATATCATGTGACAAGAACAACAAGAACAATAATTTTCAAGTATAACTTAAAACTACTACTACTATTATTATTAAAAATGTTTCTTACTGTAAGTTCTATTGACGTACATATAAGATTACTTTTGATCTATGAATACAGCTTTACTTCAATAAAATTATCGTTGGATCCGTGCCATTAGTGTCATATATTCCAAAAACTTCGAATAGTACAAGGATGCGGTGCAGGAGGAGAACAAAATAAAACATCTCTAGTCACAACAAAAAATCGCTGACAGATAATCTCGCCAGGGAAAATGTTGTCTTGGGTAAAACTCGTCATAGAGAGTCGATTGACACTGGATATCGTGTTTTGATGCATAATACTTGATTTCAAAATTTCTTCTTAATCAACATTACAAAATACACGTCAAAACAATCTGGTACTTAATGATATTCAGATTATATGAATATTATATCACAAATATTACACATTATTTTATTAACATACGCCCGCATAAGCGTATTAAGTACCGCTTGTTTGGCAGTATAATGCGTATACAAATAAATTTTCTCATAAATATTTTAAGTAAAGGAGAGGCAACAACCTCCAAAGGTCAGCTGTATATGATACTCGTATAGAACTATCTGATGCTCTACAGATGGTCAAGTGTGTTGTGACATTACACTTACTAGAATTTTATGATTATAAAAATATATGTATAAAATTATTACATAAGTAGCTTGTGGCCGTGAATCCTCATCCCACCATAGATCCCTGCCTCTGCGCCGGAATGTGATAAAAAGTAAATCCATATCAAATCAATAAATAAAAAATAAACTTTGTGCCAGCAACTTAAAAAATATACATCCGATCATTTAATGTCAAAATCTGTTTCTATTACTCCACTCTCCACTACACAGAGAACTATCCCATATGCGAACATAACTATCCCATAGCGGCCATTTTGGGTCGCTCCCTATTCGACGTCAACGAAACTATGTACTTCCAGTCATGTCTTGCAATTTACTAAACTTGTAATCAGCAAATTATTTCACTTTTAAATTATTGATTATAATTGCTTTTCACGCTTATAATTAATCAAACCAAGTGACAATTACAGTAGTACTTTTTTTCGTTCACACTATGGAGTAATTGTCAAATCATAAACTTATGGTACCGATTTCTATACAAAATATACAACACGACAGTAGAAAACGAGAGAGTTTACAAAAGTTGTTTGACGTTTCGTAAACTATAATTCTCAACTGATGGTGCAACTTTTAGTTCGCGACGCTTTCGAGCTGTACAAATCTCCATACAAAAATTTACAGCAGTTTATATCGTATATCAAACTCACAGTAACCATATTATTGACTCTACCACACTTGAGGATACCGAAGCTAGAGGATCTACCATGATTCTTCATCATTTCATTATAGTTTTAAGCATCCCACCCGAGGAACACGAGCCTGTGCTAACTATATGATATAGCAATGAGGCCTTAGTCAACCACGCCCAGTGCGAATTGGTCCTTCACCGTAGGAGCGTCAGCTATATGTACATATTAAATTCAAAAAATATATTGATACATAGCAAGATTGAATCCGGAAATGGGTTACAGATTACAGAACCACCAACATTCTCCAAAATTCTTGTCTTCTCTAAACTAATTCTCAAGATACAGTTGTACAAACCAACTGCGACTATTTTATTATCAGATTAACATATTGAGATTTCATGATAAAGAAATAAAATGTTTACTGCTCTGAATCTCAGTTGTTTCGATAACAGCAAAACACACGTTTTGCTAAGAGAAAGTGAAAAGATCATTGCCAGCGTCAATCAGTATTCGTTACGTCTGCACTCGTCACCAGTCGACCTTGCCTCGCATTGCTTACAAAATTTACACATTTTTAAACCTAATAAATAGATTACATAAACTGATTAAGTAAAACATTGTTTTGTAGTTAGAAGCAACACGATCAGCCGATATGAGATAAATATAGTAGTTTATCACACATGCTGTTTAAGGCCGAGATACGTACAGATATATATTACTTTATCTACACACATATTACAATAATCCTTAAATGAGTTCATAATCCAAACAAAAATAACTAAAAATGGCTCCACTAATATATGTTCTTTTTAAGCAAATTAACAAACTATCAAAATCTTTATTATCACGCAAACCAAAATAAAATATTGTGTCGTGTCGACAAAGAAAACGAACTAATTGGCTTATTTAGATTGTATGGGTGATGAAATTTGAAATCTATTGATCTGTCAAATATGATATCTAGATATTTCAATAACATTACTTTTTACGTTTACTACCAATCAAAAAAATCTAATCAAAAATCAAAATAATCTTTCTTCAAAATAGACCTTTACAGGCACTTATTGACGTCAAAAAAAACAAACCAAAAACAAAAAGGTTAAAAAAAAAAACAAAAACCTTGTCCGTACGTACGAACAAGGGAAAAAATAATTGACGCTACACCTGTTCGGAAATTGGGAGAGCCTTCTCGAGAAGAACAGGCAAGAAACTCTGAAGGTCTATTACCATACTATTACCATAGATTTACACATTGCAATTAAATTGATTGTTGTAATTTTTTTCATTACCAACGGTCTCTGAACGTATTTTCTGATGTCTGATAAAAATATTTACCTTCCAATACCATGTTCAGGTAAACCATTTCGTTCTGTGCTTCATAAGTACATTTGCCTCCGTACCTCTCCAGAACCGTGTTTATTTCCTCCCTCACCTTTTGCTGGATGTGTGGGTTCAAGGCTAGTTGGTATGCGGTGAATTGACCTGCATATATCAAAACATGTAGTTGGTATTACATTATTAAATTCACGGGTCGCAACCGCTTAGCCTAGTTACGTCACCATTACTCGTACGCAATGCTGCCACTCGTATTGTGTCTTATATAGAAATAGCGCATATTTTATTAAAAAACCAATATATGCACTAAAACCTTATAACAATACTATAAAAATAAAAGTGTATATACACAGTGGCGTATATAGGGGGGGCCCGAGGGGCCCGGGCCCCCACGAAATTTTTACATACCTTAACCCGCAATACTTTTTTTTCTTTTTTTAATGTCTAGACTAGCATAGTAATGTTATTAATAATATAAAAAATGAAGAATTTAATTTTTCATACTAGATATTTGTTTTTATCATTATTGTTTTATTAATTTTACAAATTGTTTTCCTTGTTATTCATCCATTTAAAGACTAGCATATTAATATATCAATGAATATATTAGAAATATACAGAATTTAGTTTTAATAGTAGAAGACTGACTACTGAGGTATGCTTCTGATGACTTATGTATTATGTACTTATGCATATCCACCTTTGCTAAAATTATCAGTTATCTAACCAGTTTCAATATGTGATTATTTTAACAAACTCATTTTATTAAATAGTTATAGTAAACGTATGTATCCATATCATAACATATTAATGTTTTTGTTGTAAAAGTCATTTCCACTTGTTTCTATTATAGTACTATACTAATGTTATTGTTTTATAGTATTTTCTTTTTGTATTATTTCTCATAGGTCTCATGCGTTAGATTTTTAAAAAAAATTATATTTATTTATTTAATTTTTATAAGTCTAAATAATGTGATTTCTCTTGTCTGATTTATATTGTTTCAATAAAATAAAATGTTAATGATAATCATTATTAACATTATTTATATTTTTGTTTCTATTACCCCTATTCGAAGTTTCTTTTAGCATTTAGTCCTAAAAGTTACCATGTCTGTGCAAAAAAAAGAAAAGTTAATCATAAAATCAGTCAATTATATTGTCTACAGCATAAAAAACCATATTTTGCTATTTATTATTATTTGTTATCAATTAGTATTATTAATTATTAGGTTTGTACAGCACATTTCATTTCAGAGCATTGTAACAGTGAGTCTCGGACTGTTACAGTCAGAAAGACACTAACAGCAAGCAATATATTCCTGCTCCTCAGCTGAAATGTGCAAACCTAAATGACCTACTAACTGAGAGGTAGAGTCAGAGTCAAGAGCTACATGACATACTACACTTCTTCCTGCTATAAAATATTTATCCAAATAAATAAACTTAATTTATTTTCAAATATTATTTTTATTTTACGCATAACATGATATATATATATATATATATAAACACTTTATTTTCTGTTGTAGACTTTTAAAGAAGGTACGTCTGGAGTTCATTTATATATATATAATATATATATATATATATATATATATATATATATATATATATTATGTATATACATACATGCATGTAGATATTCGCTGGGCCCCCACGAAACTCGAGTCTATATACGCTACTGTATATACATAATTATTAATAAATATTATACATAATGGGAGGTGTTTAAATATGAGCGTTATCTGTTAACAAAAACGTGCGAATATTTTAAACCTAATATGATCGAAGCTAATTATACATATAGATGCATACATATTTTTATCTCCATTTATCCAATATAGGTTTTGCTTTTAAATCCAGAATGTATATATCCAGCATGTAGATAACTAAAGCACACACCTCGCACGCATTACTTTATATACTCACATCTTGTAATAATTTTAAAACAGATTCAGCAGCCAAAACGAAATTTACAAAAAAGACGATACGTCAATTTTCAGTTGATATTTATTCAGTAGATAAATTTAACACGACAGATTAAAGATAAATGTCTTTAAGCTTTTAGTATCCAGCATTTAAATAAATTGCCTTTAATTGACTATACGATCTATAATGTTTATAATTGATATTATTTGTTATTTGAAAGCATCTACAAAGAAATCACTACGCCACTGCGCACTAATTTAATCGAGAAGTTGGTCAATTTGTAAATTAATTGGTACTACCAAAAAATCTATTTTCTAATTAAAGGAGGGAGACTCTATACCAAGATTTTTTTCGGCTTGGGTGATCGCATTGATGTGTTTTAGTGTGAAGGGTAAGATAAGCAGCGGATATTACTGGCTACTATGACTACAAATATGTAGTCATAGTAGCCAGTAATATCCACTGCTTATCTTACCTAAAAATAGTGTCACATGTTAGCAACGAACACTGTGGTTTTTGTCAGATAGCAGATTTGCTGCGAGTCTCACAGAAACTAAATGTAATTACTGTAATCACTTACTAATCAAGTGGGCACTCTGCTTGTTAAAACATAATATTTATAATTAAAACTAATATCGTATCGAAATTCACAATTATATCATTCCGACATTTGATACTAAACAGATCTCACGGGATATATCGACTGATTTTCGTTTTGTATTGCTATTAGAATTATCGCCTATTTAAATCTCTTATTTGATTTTCCCAAAGCTATTCGTTTTAAGAAACTCTTGAAAGTTTGATTTAATTGTTTTGTCGAATATAAATTCATATTACTTAACATTACTATGTTTACCAAAATTACCACAGATTAGAAAATACAGTAGAACCTCGTTAAGTCGAACCTCGATAAGTTGAAAACCTCCAAATCTCGAAACAATGTTTTGTTCCTTTCCCGTCAGACACCAAAACCTCAATTATTCGAAATCTCAACCCTCTATCAATCAAAATCATCAGTTAGTCCCTTTAAGCTATTTTGGTACATTTTTCCCTCTATAACTCGAAAAAAGTATCTCAACATAGCAATGTTTTAAAGGTTTGTCCCCTGCCCCACATAACCGCCAGCTCTCCGCAGCCGGGGTATGCAACTTAATGCATTTTCCTCAGCGGAACAAAAAAAAAAGTTTGTCCCCTGTGTAACTTGAATTTTATTTATTTTACCTCTCTATTCTAAAATTTTTAAGAATGAATATCAACCTCTTTATGTCAAATCAAAATCCACCTAAGTAGAACTTCTCTACACGTCGAAAACTCTATAACTCGAAAATTTTGGCTTCCCCCCTTTGATATTCGACTTATAGAGGTTCTACTGTAGTAATAATTAAATTGATTGCTGTTCATTATATACGGATTTTACGGAAAATTACGAGTATATTAAATATTTCAATTCTGACAACTTAACCTCGTGAAGTCAAATCTCAGAATATAAAAGAAGATCCTATACCAACACAATTATAAAAAAAATAGTAAAGGAAACATAATTAATTTATAAGTCTGGGTTATTTTCATTTCTTAATACATACATGCATACCTACTTAATTATCACTGAAAAACGCATGTGTATTTAATTTTATACACAAAGAGCATGTTCCCATAGAGCCGACATAGCATCTGTGACTTTTCTGGTGTTGCAGGTGTCCATGGACAACGATTATCGCTTACCATCAGGTGATCCGTTTGCTCGTTTGCTGCCCTATCCTATAAAAAAAAATCTTTGATATTAAACGCGATCAATTTGCTAGACGTGTTTGATCTCGTATTGAAAACATCTTTCGTAGATCTACATATATAGTCACGTAAAACCTTTGTTTCTATTTCACTGATTCTAGAAACTATACTTAAGAAGGATATCACCTATTTATCAGCTGAAATAAAATAAATAATTGCTTTATTACTTATATTTTTGTCTTCGATATATAATAACTATAATTACCTGTAGTAGCTGATGTTTCGTATCCTGCAATCATATACATCATTGTGTTCGCTGCAACGTCGGCCATCGTGAAAGGTATATCGGAAGAACCATCTAAAAACGTTAAAAAATATTAACAATTACTAGGTACATTTGTATTTGTATTAGAATATTGTGAGTTTATTCGAAATACGATGACAGGATGATCCTGAAATCCGGCGAACTAATATATTTCTGGGAGACCGAAAACTGTCCCAACGTGGATTCATAGTCCGCAAAAGTCTCGGAACAATGTTGTACAGATCATGAGTGCGTAACGATAACATGCGATCATGATAACTACGCCTACCTTATACAATTATACTACAGTTATGAACTCGCTGAACTCTGGAAGTGATTAACATGGTAAGAGACAAAAAAAAGTGATTAGATATCGGCAGATGAAAAACCGCGAACTCTTTCAATGCGAATTCAACACAAAATCACTTCAATTGCGTGGACGGCTACTTGGATGTAGACATGTACACGATTGTGAAACCTGTTCGTGGGGTGAGTGCAAATTTGTATGTGACATTTCACTTAATAAAAATGCTTAGTAAATATATAGGTAAGGAGAATAAGATGAGACTTAAAGCTAGTGCTTGGTGGTAGAATTTACTAAAATAAATATTTATATATTTCTTACAATCACCAATTATCAAAGCCAAAGTAAGCACCTTAAAGCTTGTGTTATAGGGCCGAACGAATCCCAACTAATATTATACTCGTAAATGCGAAAGTAACTCTGTCTGTCTGTTATGCTTTCCCGCTTAAACCTCGCAACCGATTTTGATGAAATTTGGTGCAGACAATTTTTAGACCCTGAGACTGAACATAGGCTACTTTTTATTTCGAAAAAACGGATGAAGGGGTTGAAATAGTGGTTGAAAGTTTGTATGGGATTTCTTAACAATAATCGTTTAAAAATCGTTTGTTCTAGCATTTAGAAATTTTTACCAGTGTGGGGGTGAAATAGGGGTTGAATTGAAAACAAGACCATGAATCTTGGTACTTTAGACATAAGGGAACATCTGCCCCCACCGTGATTCGAACCCGAGACCGCAGAAATGGCGAAACCTTGAAACCGGTGTACTAACCACTAGTCTACGGAGATCGTCATGAGGCCAAATGGTTAAAGACGCGGGTTCGAGACCCACCGGAGTCCTATATCTTGTTTGTTTTTTCCTTATCTATATATTTGTTACTTTTTAGTTTAAATTTGTACATAAGGTTAAGTTGTGAAACCGTTTTTTTGTCTAATAAATATTATTACATTTCAAAAGAAATGTGCTTATAGATTTAACTAGTGCCGCCGCCCCGGCTTCGTACGGGTACAATGAAAAAATGGTTATGGTTAGGTTTGGGTTATCCCTAAGAGATAGACATACCATCGCAGACTTTTTAAGGTGGACAATGCTGTAGTACATTATTTTGGTTTATCTCGTAGGGTTCAGCGAGCGTTTTTGCAATATAAGCGCAAAAAAACGTGCTTATTTACGACATTACATTAGAAACCTCTAAATTTATCAGTGTTTCTCTACTATATTATGCATGTATTATACATGTAAACCTTCCTTAAGAATCACTCTATCAATTAAAAAAAACCGCATCAAAATCCGTTGCGTAGTTTTAAAGATCTAAACTTACATAGGGACAGACAGACAGCGGATAGCGACTTTGTTTTAGTAATGTAGTGATTATCTTGAACCTACAATAATTTAAGTTAGTAACACGCCACACTAAATTATATTGTGTGATACCACGTATTAAAATTACAGTTCGCTGTCTATCGCCACATCCGCGACCCCTTATCAGAAAATCCGCTGAGATTTATGTAGTACATATCGCTTATTATTCATACACGAAATATTATATATATCAATTAATCCTTCATTTATCTTAATAATCGGAATAAAGATATATATATGACATGAGAGTCACCTTATTTCAATACTATAAAATGTAAACGGTTTGCGTTATCTCCGTTAATGCGATAGCAGCAGCTTGATTAGAGCATTATAACACAATCACGTAAATTATTAAATTTAATCTATACTTATAATAAATCTGTAGAGGGGTCAATTCTGTACATGAAATATATTTTCAAAATAATTAATACTTAAATAAATTTTTCAGGAGGTGATTAGGGATCGATACTGATGCCAAAAATGCAATCAGTAAAATTTTTGTCTGTCTGATTTTAACGAAACTTTGTATAATTATTCTTCATACTCCTGGGCAGGTTATAGAATACTTTCCATTACGCTACAATCAATAGGAGCAGAGTAGTGAAGGGAAATTTTGGGAAAACGGGAGAAGTAACTCCATTTTTTTAGCTTCCGTCGCGTGTGTAGCCTTAATGGTTAAAGTCACATAAAAATCATGTATGACGGAAATATTCTACATAAAATTGTCTAAAAACATCCCGCAACAGCATATGTCTATCTTTTATGGTTGACTCACAATAATCTACACTAATATTATAAAGCTGAAGAGTTTGTTTGTTTGAACGCGCTAATCTCTGGAACTCCTGGTTCGAATTGAAAAAATATTTTATTATTGAATAGCCCATTTATCGAGGAAGGCCTTAGGCTACATAACATCACGCTGCGACTAATAGGAGCGAGGAAATAATGGAAAATGTGGAAGAAACGGTGAAAATTATTCATCTTTGAGGGCTTCCGTTGCGTGCGCTGCGAAAACGGTTCTAGATACCAAAAAAATATGTATGAAAGAATTATTCCTCTTAAAATGATCTAAAATAATGTCCGACAGTATATGTCTATCTTTTAATGTTAACTCACTAGAATCGTTTTTATGGTGATCAAATTTGGATATTATGTCGCGTTGTCAAGATCGGGTAACAGCTGAGCTGGTTGTTTGCAAAAATAAATATGATGCTCAAAATAACTATTCCACGCGGACGAAGTCGCTGGCACAGCTAGTCTTAAATAAATAAATCCTACTAATATTATTAATGCGAAAGTTTGTATGGATGGATCTTCGTTACTTTCACGTAAAACTATTGATTGGGTTATACATCAGAATAACAATTGGGAGACATGGTCATATTTACGAAGACCAAAGATGAATCGAATGGCTAGATTCTGCAAGCATTCCAATTTGTTTAACGACTCTTCTGTTGCGTCTAAATAGCAGACGTCTGCGTAATCGAGAATGGGAAGTAGTAAGGATTGCGCTAGCATAATCTTTGTTTTGAACGGGAGGAAATATTGGAGCCGCTTGAGAGAGTGAAAAGAATGATGCATTCGCCTACTAATTTCATTAATGTGTGCAGCCCAGGTCATGTTACAGTCCATTATGAGACCTAGGTTTTTTACGGTATTGGAATATTTGATTACTACACTATTATATATGACACAAGGGACCGATTCCATGTTTAATTTGTTAAATGATATACTTTACGCTAATATAAGCTACGCGAAATACTAATCCTGCGCAGACGAAGTCGCGGGCACCAGCTTGTAATAATATAAACATTATGTATACTCCTAGCTATTATCGCAGCCTAAAGCAACACTAACTCTTGTTTTATGGCATACTAGCGACCCGTCCCGGCTGCGCGGGTTGACATTACTCTTTGCAGCATATGCGATGAAAGACATTTTAATGTTTATAGTAATCTAGTACTAAATCAATAGGTACTTACAATCTAATGGAACACTATCTATGTAGTTTGTCTTAGATTACTTTCTGCATTTGTTCATATTGTATATATATCTTAATATATATATTTCTTGTGTGCGTGTGTATGTGACTGAACTCCTCCTAAACGACTGGACCAATTTTGATGAAATTTTTTGTGTGTATTCCAGGGGGCTTGAGGATGGTTTAGATTCACAATACGGTCATATAGATATTGTTTTTCAGCTAAATTATTTATTTAAAAACATTTAAGACAACGTGAGACAACGTGACATTTGAGACATTTGACATTTGAGACATTTGACAGGACAACGTCTGTTGGGCCAGCTAGTTTTTATATATATGTGTATGTGTATGTATGGTTATATCTGTATATGTATGTATTATGGGTAAGTATATTTATATATTTATGATTATGTGTGATGTTTCAAATTAATTAATCGTATCTATTTTAATAATGTATGTTTTGTATGTAGTATAAATATTATTTTTCTATTATTCATATTTTAAAAACAATTATATATAAATACTGTCCCCGCAAGTTGTTCTTAAAAAAAAATCACATAACCAACTAGCGTTGGCTGGAAGAAATCTCTCTTGAGAGGTAAGTCCGCCTTTGGACCAAATAAATTTGTACCTCCTAATATTTTTTGTAATGTTTGTGTTCAATAAAGAGATATATAAATATATGTTACTCAGTGATAATGTAGCTTTCTAATGAAAAAAGAATTATTAAAATCGGTCCAGTACTTTTTGAGTTTATTCGTTACATACAAAAATACAAATGTTTCCTCTTTATAATCATATCCTCATCCGAACAATACTACACATTAGCAAGCCAGGTGATTTCTCGACCTCGTCAATTCTCTACGTATTGGCATTTTCGTAGTTCAACTATCAAGACTTTGTTTCTCAGTAACGCATGAGGTTAAAATTAATATCAAAGTCCCTCGCAACAGTGCAAAAATTTTGTGTCCACTTTATTTTTCATAATTATACACTCATATGCCATTTTCAAATAACATGCAAGCTGGCTTGCTACTACTAATAGTATTCAATATATAAAAAAATTATGCACATCGTAGAATAATTCATTAATATAATACGTACATATATATTAGATTTTTATTTACGGCTTCGCCTGCATTATATCGAATAATATAATGTATTATAATGATAAAAAGGAAACAAATATTTTTAAGAAATATGACCTCCGTAGTCGTGCGATTTGATTAGTATGTCAATTTCAAAGTGTCGCCATCGATGAGGTCCCGGATTCTAATCCCGGTTACGGCAAATGTTTGCGTGTTGAATATTAACATTTGGGCCTTAGCCATAGCTTATGTTATAATATAAATAATATATGTACTTGTAATATATCCCTTACCCTAGATACCCAGGCTAATCGGTGTAAGTATAAGAAATATTTATAAAATATCCCATGTCCTTATCCGGATATCAACACCTCAGCTGTTTTTATAGATTTTTTTACAAAAATTAGTCATATGTTTCTTCCCGAGCCTTAAAGTATCTCTATAACAAATTTCATCAAAGTCAGTTTAGCCGATTCACTGTCACATTTATAATATTAATACTATATTCGATTATCTAGTATATTACAAAAAATAAAGTAAGTTTCATACTATCGTATCTATTACTAATACCGTGCTACCGTAAATACAAAAATATTTTACCGTTTACCTTTTTTTAACTGCGCATTTTTTAAATCGATCATCGTTTGTAAGAAGTCGTTCCTGGTGTATGAGAACGTCTGCCGGTGCTCCACCGTGTGCTTCACCAGGCTGCAGAAAAAGTTCTCGATCCTAGAGCTGATTCGCTTCAACTTTAATTTGTCGAAAAGGTCTGGCGCGATAAAAGCGAACGCTCGTATGATTGTCCTGCAAAATGTTGTATTTCAGAAATTGTAATATCGAATCGCGGCATCGTCATTATCTTAATACGTGTCCACTTAGAGAAATCTGCCTACCCTAATCAGTTATGTGGGTGATTAGGCCATAGGCACCACAGGGGCCCCCATTTTTTTTTGTTCCCCTGAGGAAAATGCATTAAATTGCATACCCCGGCTGTGGCGAGCCGGCGGTTATGTGGGGCTCTCCTCCCCAGAAGGGGGAGGCCTATCCACTAAAAACCTCAGGGATGACCTTCCTCAGGCATGTAGGGAGCCTCCGGGAACATTAAGCCACTTCCGGGAACTACCACAGTGGCCCAGTGCGGATTGATCGACTCCTCTATTCTCTATTTGTATATTTCTTCTCAGGTGTATGCAGGTTGTTTTGCAATATTTTCCTTTACTCTAGTAGCGTCAAATAAAAAAGCTGATCGGGCCACATAGGTACCAGTGCCGAAACTATCGCGTATTTCTATAAATTACCAATTAATAACAGAAAACAGTTGTACGACTACATAATTAAGGCTACTTTAATTATTGTATATTTTTTCAATATTTATTTTGTATGTTTTAATTTTCTAGTGATAAAATTATTAAAATAATTATTAAATATTCTTTTATGCGTATTTTATTACACGACTATTTGATGTTACGAAATGTTTTAACGGTATATCGATATAACATTATGCTGCGTATGTATCATTGTGGATATGTGCCAAATTATATATTAAATAATCTAAATATAGAATCTCAAAAAATTACTGCGTACATCTAAATAAACTATATTCACCATGAGAAATATACATAGTAACTTTGCCTAAACCCTTGTCATTGTAGACAAACAACACACGACGCGTGGGTAAGTAATAAATAAAAACCAAACAACAGACTAACACTACAGAATATTAATATAACTGTTTAATTTAAAAAATTATCAATTAAATCTAATACTATTTTTTTTTAATTTCATTATTTTTCTATTCAAAATATTCCGATAATATAAAACTGAGAGCAAGAACACTTATTATTATACTTATATTATTATTAAGACTTTATATATGAGCTTTGAACAAATAGCCGTTCATCACTCCGATCCTAATAGATTATATTATTGTAATTCATACACGTACTAGCTAAGAAAATAGGAAATTACAGTCTATATGAAAAATAGCAATTAACAATCTCTTGTTAATTTCTTTGACCGTTATACTGCATTCTGACATAATATTTCTTAACAATTTTAAAAAGGGTCAAGATTGTTGTCAGGTTGCGAAGTCGATGCTGAATGCAATAATATTTAATAATGCATAATTTATTACTAAATCCTGCCATCAACTACAAACATTTTGCTAATTCGCATTTTGATTAAAATTAAATAACAAATTACAAATAGTTAGGCCGAATAAAATGTCAGTTCAATGCCAAGATTATGTCTCTATCTACTGCGCCCCTACAGCATAATTTCAATTTATAATATTTTTTTATCAGACATTATAGGAGTTGTATTAGAACACTTACCAGTATAACGTTTTCGGGTCGAAATATTCTCGTCCTCTGTCATAAAATTCTGAATTAAGCTTTTTGAATCCTTTACATTCGACACCAAAGCCGACTCGTGCGACGATCTCCATAGCGTATCGTCCGTACAAGTCGGCGAAGTCGACGGATTTTCCGCTGGCGTGCATAGCGTCCACGTAGCTCGCAGCCTCATCGGCGATCTGTTCGAACATTGGGTACATCGTCTTCAGTTTCCCGGACGTGAAAATTGGCGACATTTTCAATCGCAGCTTCCTCCATTTCGATCCATGCATGTTGAACAAATTAATTGCTAACTTATCGCCGTAGCCTCCGGCGTATGTGCCTCTCGCCTCGAAATGCTCAAAATCCTTAATCAATATGCACTTCGCCAACTCTAAGTCGTTGACGCATAGCACTGGACGATGAAAGCAGTACATTCCCACATACGGCAAATGCTTGTACTCGAAGTACATATTGCAGTACGGCTGGAAAAACTGCATTTTCCTCTTAATGACATCTTCAATGTTACCGTAAGGTATCACAGGTTTCGGACCGATGACTCCTTTTCGGGCCCAATACGAAAACTTGTATTGGTACCAACGATATATTAAATAAAAAACACACGTCAACAAAAATATGGAAACCAACATATTTATATTGTTCACGTCACAAAATAATAGTGGCCACTTAATTCTTCTTTTACTTTATTCGCTTTAATTAGTACGAAGAATAAACTTGTCCATTATTTGTTTCGAATGCAGTGACTGCGGCAATCCGACTGATCTCAATGGAAGGCTGCGCCTGCACTCGGCGTTTCAAAATATACCACCTTGAGGTCACCACACACGTGAATGCCCACGTATATCAATTAGAAGAAAACCACCTTCGGTTTTATATTATCTTCGTCCCATATTACCCTATGATATTACCAAATTTTAACTAAGCGCGAGTACTTTATAAATCGATGATTTGTCGCAGAATAGTCAGTTTCAGATTGTTATTGGGGAGTATTTATATTTTATATATATTATTTCGAAGTGATAAGATAAGATTTAGCTTTACAGGAAATCGATACGTTTGTTTAGTAGTTCCAAAATGTTATTACATTGAAATTAATTACAAGATTATGATATCACGTCACATTTGTCAATATTTAATAATCGTGATGATCTTTCGCTAATCTTATTTGCTATTTTTTTATGTGCAGCTCTATTGTCAACAAGCAGACTAGACACGTATATGGTTACATATACATATAACTTCCATCGGGTGTACAGCAGTCTTGAAATAATATTTACTATATGAACATTCTGTGGCACCACAAGTGAAAATTCTGGAATTTATTTTCCTTACAAAATAAATGTATTATTTTTTTATCGTAAACATCGAAAGGCCAACATGTGCGAACGAGGAATACTAGTCAGCCAATCTTTTTAGCGCCATTGCGTCCATAGCTAGGTAATATTTATTTTATGTTAATAACTGATTAAGCTAAGAAAGTTTTTGCAGTCATTTTGAAGTCGGTTAACTCGGAAAGTACAAAAGGACTTAAAGTTCAAATTATATATATCTTTTATGTCGCTAAGTATTATTTCACTGGCCATGAAAAATTTTATATAAATCTATAATATCGCAAATCTTTACAGATTTTTTACACTACTACAGCACTATTTTTTATCATTTAAAAATACGTATTTAAAAAATATTTACTCGGACAGACATGAGTAGACCTATGTACTTGAGACTAATAAATAGGCTTAATAAAATACAGATTATTATACGTAGGAACTACAAGACCTGCCAAATTCCAGGATTGATGGTTATCATTCGGCGTTTGTATTTCCGCAAAAATACTATGAACGCTACAATGAATACTTAATAGAATATTTGTTAGATAGTGCTTCGAGACTGCGCAGATGTCGCGTTTAAAAGTATTGTGCGATCGAGGCACAGCATCCACTGTATTAAGGCTGATTCTTTAAAATTTGGTTATCCATTCAGATCAGAACCAGTCGCCAAAATAACATTCATGACACTCGATTTCTTTTCATCACCACAGCTCATATACGTTCCCACCGAGGAGCTCGAGCCTACCCTAACTACGTTAGGGCGATTAGGCCTTAGTCAAGCACGCTGGCCCAGTGCGGGTTGGTTGACTATGTACACCTTTGAATCGCTTCGCAGATGTACGCAGGTTGCCTCACGATGTTTTCCTTCACCGTAGGAGCGTCGGATAAATGTACATATGAAATTCGGAACGAAAAACACGTTGGTACACGGTGGGGATTAGATCGCGGGCCTCCCGATTCTATGCGGCGCACAAACCAGTGCCGGGACCACACCACCGACGCGTTTCTTTTCGTTAGAACGAAATATAGGGGAAGTATGGGAAGATTTGGAATCATTCCAATACAATGCAATGCTCAACACTTTCGTGTACTTTGTCTACATGTATTTTGTATAATAATGCGCCATGCATGAAGACATTCTTTATTTTATTTTGCCTGGAAGACCTTCATCCACCGGAACCATGCCGTCGGCGAATATCATACACTAACCAAGATGTTGCTTCCTGTATATCTGATGTCAAAAGCATTATTCAGGAGAAACAGATTAGGGTTTAAAACGGATCCTTCGTGAAAACTACCAAGTTCGTTAATTTACTTAATATTAGCTATCAACATTCATAGATTATCAAGAATTTTCTGGTATGCATTTTTAAATCTTCTATTAATCTATATAATATATATATATATATATATATATAATATATATATATATATATATATATATACTATTATATAGATTAATAGAAGATTTAAAAAATGCATACCAGAAAATATATATATATATATATATATATATATAAATTGTGAATTCGGATAATCATTACTTTCCATTTTTGACTCCTTATTGATTTTACGGTAGGTAGCTAGTTACGACGCTGTAGAGAAAAAATAAAAACTACAAATTTTTTTTGGCATATATTTTTAATTATTTAAATCATCACAGTCACAATTCCATTCACTCAAAATCAGTTTACAACATAGCTTCTACATTAGTACAAACAAACTTATATAATACATAATATTTTATTGAAATGTTATCAGACAGATGAATGAAAATGACAAACTCCCGCTGACATTAAACGACATTTAATGTGTAATTTATTACATTGCGTAAAAACAAAATAACGCTAGGAACTCAATGAAAAATAGTTTGTGGTTTCTTTCATTGATCTACATGTTAGACAAATTTAATTGCGTCATTGACTTACATTGCGTTAATTGCGTCATTGACTTACATTATACTCGTAAATACTTAATTAACGCTAATAAAACTACTTCTTTTACCTTACAAACTCAGCGCACGGGGAATGCTACACATTAATCTGAGTACAATTGCTGCTGCTGCTAGCTTGAAATTTTGTGTTAAAACCTGATTGGGGATGTTATTTGAAAGATTTTACTATATTTTTCAGTGTTCATTTCGTTTTCGTTCGTTTCAAGTCCCAGACAAGCCCCTAGAGTCCGTTTAATATTTAACTAATATGCCCCTTAAATATTATATCGCCGGCCCTAAATTAACTGAAATATTTAAAAAAGATTAAATTTACCAACTTAATTCATGTGTTAGTAATCTTCACATACTCATATTTTTTAAAAAAATCTTCTTCGTGCTTCTGGATTATATTCTATAATCATATATTATATGGAAGGAAAATAAGAAGCACTAGTACTGAAACGAACCGTTTGAACGATATAAACAATAAAGATGTTAACACGACCAATCGTAGACGTTTAAAGTAGGTAGAGTGCCCATAAATTCTTTATTATAACAGAAGATTCATCGGTCAATCAGATATAACTGATTAATACCATCAAATGATTGAGTATTTATAAGGGTTGGAAATAATGAGTGCTACTATGAAAATAAGTATAATTAATTTATTGAGGATAGTGGAAACATGCCTATTGCTGAGACATAACACTCCTGTCGGGTTATTATAGAAGTACTACCATTTCGCATGAAGTTCGTTTATATGGCGCTTCTTGAGGATCACTTTAATTTTCATGATAAAACTCTCTAGTAGATAATACTTAGACTGATGGCAGCTTATCTATTTCCGCAATATGAATACTTAAAATATGGGTTCCCTCAAAGATCAGGAACTACCTGCCCATGTCAAAATCCTCTGTAACTAGGATTTTTTCTTCTGCTGAAAAGGATAATAAACAGAAAAACCATGTGTGTAATATATCATGCACTGGCAGATTCAATCTTAAGTTATGGTCTGATAGTATATGGTCGAACATTTAACACGTATTTGCAAAGTATCAAAACATCCAGAAAAGGTTACTTAAGTATTTAATACGCAAAAACGTAAAAAATATATATGTAACAAAGTTTACTCGTATGACAAACTATTTAGCATTTGTAAAATTTTACCAGTAGATTATAAAGTCAAATATTTAATAGGGATAAAATATTATTTTAGTACAAAGTTCAAAAATAGTGTAATAAATAAATACGAGTATAATACAAAACGTGTAAGGGAAAAGAGGTTGATACAAGTTCGAGGTATTATGAAAAGATCCGAAATTTACCAAAACACTGATAAAATCAAAGCTACGAGTTGCTTTGCTCGATATGGTAGGTTAGTTTAAGTTTTTGTGAATTACAATACTGTATCAAATATACTAGGGATATATAGTTATGGCGACAGAAACATGAAAGCGCACCCCGCCATGTGCCCTGAATGGGCCTAGAGAACACTGGGTGGTTTTAGTGGGTAAGCCGGTCCTCGCAGAGCCCCACACACGGCCGCGCCTAGCCAGCGCGGTGTCACGGTGCATAAGGAGCATTTCCCCTCAAAAAAAAGGGGTATATAGTTAGATTGTAGGTTATATTATAAGAACACATCTCGCCCATAAACATAATGTTTGGCGAGAATATACATTATTTTAGAAAGAAAAAAAAACCAACAAATTTGGTTGCGATTGTCAGCGGTTTTTTATTTTGTCTGATTTACACGGTTACCATCTGTCACTGTCAGAAACGTACAATAATGTAGCTTTTTAAATGACACATATTTTTTATATTTTATTAGCCGCCTTCTCTTTTTGTTCTCGCTAAATGAGATATGCCTTCATGGAGTGGTTCCAGGTACTTCATCGTGATCGCTAAGCCCGACATACAAGTTGCAGGGTTAAACAATAAAGGGAAGTATTCATAATTTTAGTCTTCATTAAAGTCACCGGATTTCAATTTATAAGTTTTCGATAACAGTCCAACAAACTTGAAATAAGGTTTTTAGTTTTAACTAATACTAATAACAATTAAATATTGCGCATCAAAATTTAGGACAAAACGCTTAATATCTATTTTTACCACTCAATAAATAGTATAAACTAGTAATTCTGCTTATTTTTAAAAAAGGTAATAATATTACTTCATCACCGCCTTTACGATACACCTAATTTATGATAGTTTTGTCGTGGATTTATTTGTATCGTAATCCCCTTTCACAACTTCCCGTCGAATTTGTACCAAATGCTGTAAATACTCTGTAGGAGTTCTTCTCGTAAAAGAAGATTGTTCAAATTTTTTACGTGAATCTTCATACCTTTCTAAGTAATTTTCATATTTATCAATAGACGCTTCTAGCGAGTTACAAGATTTTATCAGATCTTGTTCTAGACTTTTGAAATTATGATCGTGCCTTGATTTTAAGCATAGCTTCTGCTCTAAAATGCGTTTTTTCTGACGAAATGAACTATAGCATATGTCTCGAGAATCTGTACTATCAAATGATGTAGTGTTTTGACTACTGTTTTTAAATGATACATTAGATCCTGTACTATTCCTTTCTTCGTCTGTATCTAAGCCTAAAAATTCCCTATAAAGTTTTGCCTTAGCTTTTGCATATTTCGAATGTTTGGACTTATACACGGGTGTAAAGCTGCGTCCTACGCTATTCATATACTCATTATTTTCATTATCCATCATGAAATTATTCCAAACAAACGAATTGGAATCTGATTTGCTTGAAATTGTAGACTCCGAATATATTTGTGCATCATTTTCCATACCTTCTTTGTCCGAAGTGTTTTGAAATCCAGACTGCATAGTGTCTTTGGTGCTATCGTAATTTTTTACGCAATTTTTATTTGGCAATGATTTAGATACATCATTTTCACTAAATTTAACCACAACCTTTGATTGATCGCGATCTTTTGGTGGTGATAAAATTATATTATATGGATACAAGTATTCATTTCGTCCCATTATTATATCCTTCATTTCACCTCTATCAGATTTTTTTGTAGTATTTACTGTTACACGTGGTAGGCAAATTTCTTCCATATCAGAAAAGTCACTAAACTTATCTTCAAATGGTAAAGTTTCATTCATAAGTATACCATTCACTTTACTAGTTTCATTTTCATATACTGTAGAACTATCAGTACTGTCACAAAAACTTGACTGTACTTCAGCACTATTATGATTTGTTATTAAATCTGGAGGTATATGTGTTGTTTTTTTTATATTTACAGTTTGATTTTCAGATTCGTTGTCTGAACTTTGTGATTCAGTATCCAAAGAATATGCTTGCGAAATATTGATGCTTATAACTGAAGGTGATTTGTCAACTTGATTAATAGGCTTCTCTGCTTCTCTAATGCATTTACAACAATGACTGCGTTTTCTTCTCGGAGGAGGTGCCACTTGCGTTTGCGTAAATTTATCATATTTACTTAGAATTTCAGTCATCATAAATGAATTCTTATGTATTATTTGCTTTTCATCTGTTATAGTTGATCTGTCGTGAAAGGATAACGTTCCATATTTAGACCCAACAGCTATTTCTTTACATCTAGGTGTCAGCAGCATAGTTTCAGTGGATGCATCGCACCGTAAGGAGTGTTTCTGCTTATCATCGCAAAAATATGACTCTAAATCTGTCTGTGTATCGATGCATTGATCTTTGACACGGGTTACGATTTTCCTAGTTTGCGTACATGCCGGTATTCCAATCCTACGTTTATTTTTGAGAGCTTTTTGACTCAAATCAACAAGCCGTTGTCGTGCGTTTGTGCAAATTCGTAGTTCATTGAGTGGCTCTACTATTTTTCTATCAAACACGGATTCGATTTTTGAAGCTACTGCTTCTTCTTTCTTTTTTATTTTATTATAGAGTCGTTCAGTGACCGAGGCTACTATTTCTGCCCGCTGATTGTCATATAGTATTGGTATATGAGAGCTTTTAGTTATCTGTGCATTTGTTAGACTGTTAATATGTGCTTCAGTGTGGATTGGTAAAACATTGGTTGTCTTAGAAGGGACCACACTTAAGGTTTCATCTATAGGAAGTACTTCTTGTGACTTATACTGCCTGCGCTTATGTCGAAGAGGTGCAATTATTTTCAAATCACTGTTGCTTTGAGTCCTTTCCAAAGCAGGGGCAAAAAGCTTGTCTACCTCTTTACTAATCTCTTTATTGAGATCTATCTTTGTGTTTTTATGCATTGTATTTATGACATCAGAACTGCCACTCGCTACCGATGATGTGGTCGATTCTGATTGAGCATCTGTTTTTGGATGAAACATATTCATAATGTTACTTATGGTAAAGGTATTATTTACAGTATCTGCGTCGTGTGCATTACCACAGAATAATTTCCAATGATTTTCATCGTAAGCTAACTTTCCAGTTTCAGGAACCTGTAAATATAAAGAGTTATTAGTATTTACTATTATAATAAAGCTCAACTAGAAAATAGAAGGTTATCAAAATTTTATAATTACAATTACTTTATGAAAATGTAGGGGTTAAATTTTAAGAAGCATGGTTGCTATCTACATACATATCGAATGTAGTTCCTAGTAAGCTCGGCGACCAGATGGTCGTACTGTGCCTGCAGAGCGGCACGTGTAGCGGGTGCGCGAGCAGCGCCGGCACACGCTTGCGGTAACTGACGCGCGCGTGCTGCCCACCGCAGCGTCGACGCCGACTCACCGTAGCAAGACACGCTCGGCGAGACCGCTGTTTTAATACTCACAATTAGCTATATAAAATTTGGGAAAGATATAAAATGATTATATCTCGCAGAAACGGCGAAACCTCTGTAGGTTCCGCCGTTAGCTCGGTAGCACAGCTGCGGCGCTGCCGCGGGTCGCCGGCGGGCGCGTGGAAATCGCGCCCGCGGATACGGCGACCCGGGAGGGACAACGCCCTTTCCGTGGCCGGGGGGCGTCGTCGGTGGTGGAGATCGAGGGTGGTATTGTAGCCTCCCCCGAGGAGGGCTCCCCTGTATCGGCGGGGGAGCGGAGGCTTGGGGGTTCCCGGAAGTAGCTTGGTGTTCCCGGGGGCTCCCTACATGCTTGAGGAAGGCCATCCCTGAGGTTTTTAGTGGGTAGGAGGTTTTTAGTCGGTTATGTGGGGCTCTCCTCCCCTTCTGGGGAGGAGAGCCCCACATAACCGCCGGCTCGCCACAGCCGGGGTATGCAACTTAATGCATTTTCCTCAGGGGGAACAAAAAAAAAAGGTTCCGCCGTTAAACCGTTAAACCGCTACCACTACTGTTAGTGGTAGCGTTATAGTATGGAGAAGCTCGAATCAACCTTGAATAGAATTATTTTCTATATAATGCAAAACAAATTGTTAAAACAATTCTTATACTGTTCTTAAATATTTTCTTTTAAATATGAATTTGACAAATTTAACTTTTTTTGACAAATTTTTGCCATATTATAATGTATATGCTTCTCCGTGATTATTGTAACGTTCTCCTCGAACACTTATTATGAAATTTAGCCATGACACACTACGGAAATACTGCTTTTGATAGAACAATTAATACTGTGAGCGTCTCACGTGTGTCGTTAACTTGTTTTAACTTTATTACATAAGGTCTCTAACCTTTATGTATATTTATTAAATTATTGTATCATAAAGATTTGACTTTGATATTTAGATTGATGACCACAGATTTCGATGTAATATGAAACGATTTTATCAAACTAAAAAAAAGCTAGATATATTGCAAACAACAGGCGCATAAAAATGAATAACAAGACATGTTATGACATAATATGAGTATTGTGCATTACATATTCATATCCATTAAACAGTTTTCATAATCATTTTTTTTAGAATTACGCGATTCAATACTTTTCAATTTTATTTACAAAAATACTTAGATATTTGTAAAGAAATATTTGAATGTAATATAGTATTTTTCCGTTCCGTTTCGTTTTTAACAAAACGAATTTTTATTATTTACTAGCGGACCCGACAGACTTCGTCCTGTCAAAAAGATTTGTACAGTGGGAGTTTTTTGTTCCTAATTATTTTAATAATGTGGCATAGCCAACCAAATCGCAAAAAAGTCTAAATGACCTATTACATTTTGTGGCTATTCAATTTTGGAACGTGACATTAAATCCTCCAACGATGTATTCTGTGCTCCAACGCACGCACGCACACTGTTTTGATAGATATGATTGAATTTCAACTATATGTAGCGTTAATAAAGCGCAAATTGACTCTTTGATGTTAGGAACACACCTTCATTGCTTAGACAACAGTGAGTGCTTGCAATATGAGCTTTATACAATAACAATAAAGCTCAATTCGACTGTACGTTTTAGTTAGAAAACGTTTGCATGGGAAAATAAAAGGGCTGTTTTTAGGGTATCTCCGATAATTATTCGAATTTTCCTCATGGTAAAAACCCTCCTTGAACTTCAACGAACATTAACAAAAAAGAATTGGCCAAATTGGTCCAGGCGTTGTTGAGTTATGAGCTTACCAACACATTTTGCGATTCATTTTTATATATAAGAGAAGATATAATAGATCGAAAGAATAGTGTATGCGTATGTCTTCTCTTTATCTTACTATTTGTGACCATCGTCTTAATTGATGTAACCTCAATTATTATTACTTGAACTAGATTTTAATTATATTTTTTTATTTATTCGGCAATAGGCAAAATATAGTGCAATTACCTTTATGTTTTTCTTCTTTATTTTTATATAGTATTTTGTTTTTTTTTTTTATATGGCCAAGTGCTAATCAGGCTCACGCTCCGTAGGCTTAATAATTATAATAATATGTGCGTAGGGAAGTGACATTTCATGCCCCATAAATGCCCCATCAGCGCAGTCAGTCTAAAAAAAATATATTTTATATATATTTTATTTATACATAAAAAAGTCTCCCTCAGAGCAGCTTGTGGCAGCCTGTCGTTGAGTTGCGTTACTGATGGTTCCGATATGCTCCAGGGGGGCGTATGCCACCCGCCTCTGTCTTGTCTTACCCGGCCGGACATAGTGGAGTCGCAAGAGCAGATGCTCGAAGAGTGAAAATGTAATAATGTCATAATGCCGATGGTGTCTCGATTGCTGTCGCAGGCACACCTCTACCCAATCATTGGTTTGCTTTTTGGGAGGCCCATTTCGAGAGGCGAGACACCTCTTGTCATATTTGAAACAATTTGAGGGCTTTCGAATTTCCACTCGGAACTCGTCTCTTCCATAACCCGGTTTTCATTATCACCAAAATCAATCCAAGATTATGAATACTAAATATTAAATTTAATTTTCTTCAACAAGTCTCAATCTTCCACTGATGAACTTAGAATATTTATTCAATTACAAATAAAATTGCAATAAAATTATTTTTTTAAATTATATATTGCATAAATAAACAAAATACAGAACTTAAAATTAAGCTTAACAATAAATTAGAGGAAACAAGTTATCCATGTTTATGTAGGTACTTTTTTTATATTATGTATATGTGTAAGTACCTAATTAACGACGTAATACGATAATCCATTTCAGCCGTTCTCGTCATCATCTTATTTAATTTTACTAATCAGCAACAAATCTGTCGTGAATCGAACGATGTAATGTTCTGATAATAATTGGTTTAGCGGAGGCAGTGTAACGACAGATAATAAGGAAATTACAATTTCTTTTGATTTAACTACTTTTAAGTATAGTTGGGATAGGTGAAGTATATTTTAACAAACATAAACACATCCATTCATAGTACTATCTATCATCATCATCACGCGATTCAAAGGACAATGCCCATATTTGTATGAGGCTCTGCCCCAGAAACGTCCAGCGTTCAGACTTATACCATTTGATAGCTCTATAACTGTACTTTAAATATAACTGCATTTTATTTTATATAAAGGACAGGTTCAAAAGTTAATTTACCACAAAGTTTGACGTTTATAGGCGATGAGAAAGCTTCCGATTCAAAACCTGGGCTGTGCTTCAATCTGTCCAGAGGTATAGACTATCAAAACATCCAAGTGTTACAGTCACTCTACGAAAACGCCAAAATGTCAGTCCGCCGTACATAACTCAACCCTACCATAAATAAACCAGAACTCAAAACATATACAGCTCCAGCGATAAGTGACACAGGCTGATGTAATATCGCCAGAACTGTTAACTTACTGTATTTAAGCATTTGGTTAGGACGGGACTGGACATAACGGCGAGAAAACAACTCACCTTCGTTTTGCTGATAATATCGTAGTCATGGCTGAGACCACAGAAGATTTGAACACAATTCTCGAAGACCTTTTAGTATAGTTTCCAAACAAGTGGTTCCTAAAATGAACATGGACAAGACGAAAATCATGTCGAATACCCATGTCGCACGCATTATTATGAACATCGAAGGAAAAGAAAAGGTAAATCCAACTAGAAAACGGTCAATCGAAGGATCCATCTCGACTGGGCAGGATTCGGCAAATTATATTCTCAAACCATCTCTTTGATTCGAACGTGTTGTGTATCGTATGGACGCTTGCCACTCAAAATAGGTATCATAAGGAGGCTCAAAGTCATCGTATCAGAATTGATATAATCAGCAGAAAAACTGGTTTCACCGATATAACCAGAAAAAGTGCGAGCCTGAAGTGAAAAAGTCCTTAAGTGATGTTTGTTGGAGACTGTAGCGTTGTTAAGCCTTTCACAAGATGGGCAGACGATTTGGTGAAGATTCTAGGAAGGCGCTGGACACTAGCAGTGCAAAATCGAGCAGTGTGGAAATCCTAGAAGGAACTCCTATTTCCAGCTGAGGGCTGGCTTGGGGTTGGCTGAAATGAGTTGCCTCAAGATATTTATTTCTACCGAATGAAATATACACATAAAATTCAAAATACGAAAAACATATAAACCTGGACTACTCGCTGACGACTGACTCGCTCACATTTACTCTTTACTCTATTTTATTTCATAAATAGATCCATCTGATATATTGGGCAAGACTAAAATTCACATGAAAACACATATGTATATTACCCAGTTGGTCAGCGGTTCACCGTCTTAATGCTCCTTAGCAAATACTCACTAGCAATGATGAAAGTGGACGCTCCACCAGTGAAGCAATCTTTAAGGAGCCACGTCAGAGCAGAGTCTCGGTAAGGTACAAACCGCCCGCGCCCATTGCCTCTGCTCACTGTTAATCAAACGTGCCCCTAATATATATAAAAATAATATTACAATTAATCTTATTTAAGTACATCGCTTTATGAGTTAACAAAAAAAAACTAAACAAATTTATATCATTGGATTCATCCTTATCAAGAATAGCAGAATAACTATTGAAATATTTGAAAAAGCAAATAAAAGAAATTGTGATGAAACTAAAAATAATTTATAAAAAAAGGCAAAATGTTTTACAACAAGAAATAGTGACTAGCCCTACAAAAAGTACGATGATTCAAGTCCTAGGTACAAAGGCAGGCTTAGTGACAGTGAAAGGAGGCCCTTCGCGTCCCAATTGTTGGCTACCAGATGATATATGTAGTTCGTTCAATATTGAAGGAGTGGATTCGCCATGAATTTACTACTTGTACAAGGTCGCGCGGCTCTAAGTGTCGCCGCACACGAACCACGGACCACAGCCACAAACGCTGCCACGAGAAGCTAGACGCAACTACAAAAGTAGCTGAAGTACACGACAGCTACTTGTGACCGGTGGTCGCCACTTGTGGTCGGTAGCTACAACTTTTTTTAACCGAGGCATGCAGTATCATATCATAATGGACGAAGAAGGTTTAATTGTGCTACTTTTGATAAAAAGACGTCGTCGTAGAAGAAGAAACCGTAGTTATTAGGTAGTTTACTGCTTTCAGTAAATTCGCAATTACGGGCCCCTCTGTCCCTTTGGACAGAGGGGCCCGAAATTGCGCGAGTGGCGTGTGGTGGCTTTTTGTGTGGGCGTTTAGTGGCCGGTGCGGGCCACAAGAAGCAAGCTGCGACGATTTGTAGCGTGTGACCGCCACCGGCGCCAACTGTGTGCGGCGAGTCCATATAAAATGTATGAAAACTACAGGAAATATGCCAGTAGCGGCGTTTTGTGGTTGTGGCCGGTGGCCCGTGTGCGGGAGCCCTAAAAATATCGCAGTATCATCACTGTGATGCTGAAGATATTTCCGAGCACACTTTATTAGTGCCCCCATTCGCTACGAACTATTTGGAGCGTTAAGCGGCGGTTACCTTTTGCTGCCAGTCTTCTTAAGTAATATGCTAAAGTGAGAGTCAATGAGAGGATGTCACCTCCTTCTGTGAGGATGTACTATCCGCTATGTTGCCCCTTTCCACCGCAGACGGGTGGGTGATAGAAAGAGAATAGCTCGCCTTCAATGACTACCCTTGGTATAGTCCGCAGAATATATCCTATCCTAGTGGGTAAAGTGATACGCGCAAACACAGACACCGGTTTAAGGATTACTATAATATTCCACCCAATAATTCCTGACCGATTCGTCCTGAGATGATCCAAATATAAGATTTCCTAGAACCCAGATCGCCCTAAAAATAAAATGAAAGTTCGCCAGAACAGCTAGTAGTATACATAAAGAAATTTCGCTCAGACTATTTTCCTGTCTCTTTTAACTACGAAGAAGATTGGCAAGATATATTTGTATTTATGATCAATATCCATGCATAATCACTGTGAAATATAATCTTACCCAGCGCTGAAATTACGTTGCTTAGAGCAACTAATGATTTGTTGATATTGGCGCCCTCTTTCTGCCGTCCTCCACGACAGCCCTCCCAATCGGCCTTTTCACTGCGTTCAATAAAAACAAATATTTGTATAGTTGTCGTATATGTAGTATATGTTATATTGACAAATTATAACGTTGTATTGAAAAAGTGAGCTGCCAGCTTAGTTTCACTAGTCGCCAGTAATGTAAGTCTTGTAACATTAGCAGAGACTTTACGAGTACAATCTCCCCACGAGAAAAACAGTACACATTGCCAATGTGTGCCATAAGATAAAGTCATGATATCTAGAAATTTGATGATCGAATACAGGAATACAAATACTCCTGCATTGCGGCAGAACTAGGTACAAAAGCCGTATATAATCTTGGTATAGTCGTCGTCAGATTTCGAATGAAAAAGCTATCTGTCTGTCTCCCACTGACAAAAAACAACAATAAAATCTCATTTAATAAGTTTGTGGCACATTTGTACTACGAAAGGACAACATGATTTTTTGAAGACGTGGGTTTCCATTTATTCACATTTTCCATTAACCTTCTTTTATATAATTATTTAATTAAATATTTTTTTTTACCGCACGGTATTTTTGGTTTGGTGTACCTAGCGTTTCATAAATTTTGTAACTGCAATAAGTCCTAAAAAAGTGAATAAGAATTTCTTTGACCACAATCAATGGTGTCAAGATATCAAATGAAATTAGCAATATTTTTTCACTTTCGTATTGTGTTTATAAAAACAATTAATTGAAACATAAATTTTGATACAATAAAGATTACATTATCTTTCAGTAGCAATCTGAGATTCCTGCTATTGTTCTGCAATCGATATATTCCGATCTCAATCAATAAATTAATTGATGTATCTATTTAATAAAATAATTAATTGTGATATCACATACATTAAGTAATTAATTAAGATCCTTTGTCCCCTAGCTAGGGCAGAGGGCGTCCAAAGTGAGTATCCCGCACGGTCTTAAGCTTCGCGTTTGATTTCAAGACCATACCCCAAAATTACAGAAAAATCGTTTTTTTGAACTGAAAACTTCTTTAGCGGCTTTAGTTTAATGTGACACTGGGCAGTATAGATAACGCTTGTGTTTGGTATTGTCATTGTGATTTTATATAACATTAACACTGTATGTGTCGTGCAGTACTATGTTGTTTAGTTTCTTACAAAATCATTTAATTCGAATTTAAAATATTACGAAGATCTAAGTTTTGTTTTCTTAATAAAAAGTGATCTCATAACTTTTTATAATATTGATCTCGTTAAAAAGCTAGTTGATTTAGTGCCTTGGAGTTACATATTATTGGTATGTTGCAAAGTTTGCAACATAAAGAAGCCAAATATTTGATTTTAGGAAATAAAAAAATATCTGTATTGATTTTAATAGTTTTTTATTTCTACCTTTGGCCTATTTAAGGCGAAGAGTGAGGCGCATTAGCGAAGCCAATTGCTTTTAAATTGTTAGCTACTAAACCAGATCTATTTTAAATAATTATGGACCGTCAGAATATCGGCAACTAGCTTCGCTATTGCGCCTTACCCTTCGTCTTAAAGAATATATTATCTATAAATTTAAAATTAATAAGATCAGTAAATCCGTAAAAGATCCGCCAACAAGTAACGGACACGGATCTTTCTTCTGCCTCAGATATCCGCGGATACGGATACGGATACGGATATCCGGCACATCACTAGTATACATTATCTTCGTTCAAGAGAAATCCTATTCACGGCACATTTTCTAAAAAATTTACGTCTTATGTAGTAACATTTTTTTAAACAATTTTTTAAAAACACAATAGATTTAGATTGAGTTCGATGGAATTGTATGTACCTACCCACAGGCAAATTTATTTATAGTTAATAAGACTCGTACAGATAATAACTTCACGCATTACTGTTAATTACTTATGATAGGTAATAGATGATTTCAAGGTCGACATTGGAAATAGCCCCATTAAGTACTTACATATTTATCTATTTAAAGGGTGTAGCGTAACCTAAATAAGTAAATAGAAACAAAATTTTATCACCGGTTGACTGTGGATAGAAATCTGTAGATTGATGAAGAGAGTGGTGCAATGACTGGTTCTTAGAACCAGAGTACTTCCCTAATTATTTTACGTGTAAATAAAATAATTAATACACATCTACAAATAAATAATACTCGTTATATCAGATCATTGATGAGGCGTAAAAAACTAGAAATGTTGTTTGTCAGTTGAAGTAATTTTACGCGCTCCGTGAAATAAACCAAATAAATCTGCCTATGGCAAGAACTTTTTAAACTAAATATATTGTGAAATTTCTTAAAGATAAACAACGAATAGAGTTTTGCACTTTTTACGATCTATAAATACTTCCATAGCTTTCTCAGTTTTCATTCCATACACACTCGTCTTTTTTCAAGATATCTCCTATTTAATACAAGTAAGATTATTTGGGTAATCCTTTGCCCTTGCGAATTTTCCCATTTACATATATAATAAATTTCTTTCATCAGTTATCTTTCGTCCGTTTTTTCAACATGCCTAACCCATCTGAGTTTTTTTTTATTTTTATCACTACATCTTCTATCATCCCATACTTTCAGAATTATATTTGCTCGTAATTAGATATATGCGTTTGTCTATCATACCTGCCCGCTAAATCAGCAAGATGCAGAGTCGCACTTTGCGTGGCGAGCTCCAAGAGCGCGTGGGACCTGGACGACGAGGAGTTCCGCTTGGTCGCAGCAGTGCGACGTCGTTTAGCGCCCTCGTACAGCAGCGATAACAGCGCCTCGACGCTATGGATGGCCACTCGGCGTAGATCTTTATAGAAGATTTTTTTAACATATGAACACTTATCAAAACTCCAAATATTTTGTATCTGCTACGTTTTTATCTAAATTGGGCGCCAAATATAAATGAAACCCTACACTACTTTCATCTTATGAATAAGAAAATATAATCAAGTAATCATCACATGATACTCACTCTGCACGTACGTCCCTCTGGCAGGGTGTTCGCGCACGCGCAGGTCTTTCCGTGCGTTACCCCGACGCCGAGGAAGCGAGTGACAAGTGGGCGGCGCCGGAGCACTCTCGCCCGCTAATAAGTCGTGTACCCGCTCATTGTATATTTCCAAGAAACTGGAATAAATAAATACTGGTTAAATACATGATAAAAAAGTTTAACAGTGGTCAGTCATTGGCTGTCTATAATATCGTGACAGATCACGAAGCTGTGTACCCAACAATGCTTTAAACCCGGAAAGAAAAGGCAGTCAGAAGAGTGGACTTTTAAAAATTTATCGACGAATGTTAACAAAAGTCCAAACATTGTTGTAAAAAATTTGTTGCTACTTTTTTCCTACAGTAACGCTTGTAGATCAATGTACATTGTAGATTAATATGCCAAACCTTTTTTAGCCCAACGCCTTAGAAAAAGCTCCTCGAAAGCATCCTCGAAGCAATGTACTTCACCACGACAACGAGTCCTCACATTCCGCTAAGGTTACAGAAGCCTTTTCTTTTTTTTTTGAGGTGGGAAAATGCGACCTTGTGCTCCATGACACCGCGCTGGCAAGACGCGGCCGTGTGTGGGGCTCTCCGGTCAAGAGGACCGGCCTACCCACTAAAACCCCCCGAGTTCTCTGGGCCCATACGGGGCACATGGCGGGAAAGGTTACAGAAGCCTACTTGAATACTTTACATGTGACGTATCCATTTTACAGCCCGCACCTCGCACTACGAACCCTGTGATTACTATTTATCTTCAATTTTTTTTAAAAAACATAGGCGCACGTTTAAATAACCCGGAATCGGCGGTAAATGCCTTCCATGTTGACATTGAAGAGGTTCCTGAGGAAGACTGGTTTAACTGCTTCATACAATGGTTTCAGCGACTGCAAAAATATATTAATTGCGAAGGAATACGCATTGAAAAACAATAAATATATCGTTAGTCGTACATCTAATCTTATTTATCAGAATCCAAAAACTTTCTTAAACGTTATTATGTTATATATATTATTATTATGACAACGATCTATCGAACTTGTATGTTCAGAGTACAGTTGGATTCAGATCATACAAGTTCGACACATCGTTGTCATTAACGCGCTATGTCCTATTCTAACTTACATAGAAACACATTTTTTTTTGTTCCTCTGAGAAAAATGCCTTAAATTGCATACCCCGGCTGTGGCGCGCCGGCGGTTATGTGAGGCTCTCCTCCCCAGAAGGGGAAGGCCTACCCACTAAAAACCTCGGGGATGGCCTTCCTCAGGCATGTAGGGAGCCCCCGGGAACGCCAAGCGACATCCGGGAACCCCCAGCCTCCGCTCCCCTGCTGATACAGGGGAGCCTTCCTCGGGGGAGGCTACAATACCTCCCCCGATCTCCACCACCGACGACGCCCACCGGCCACGGAAGGGGCGTAGTCCCTCCCGGGACGCCGTAGCTGTGCTACCGAGCCCGGCGCCGCCTCCTTGCGAGCCATCTCCCCACCCCGCTCATAGGAACACATACTGAAGATAGTGTGAGGCGCGTGACGTAATCACGACGATATATTTTAAGAGTTGTTACGAGCTGAATCGTTGTCGATGTTTGTCGAGTCTGCTTGTCGATGAATAAATCTCTAGATAAATAATTCAAATCTTATCAATACGTGAATATAATATTGTAAGCCTTGGTCCTAAGCATTATAAATTTACTTATCTAATCATAAAAATAGTTTCCAATGACTAAAATTTTAAATTCTATTACGATATTTCTTAATTTCACGGACTTGATTGATTGCTTTGGTATCGTAAGTAACGTATCTAATAATAAGTATAGTTTGAGGAAGAAATTAGCCAATATGTTTTTTTTTTATGTCTCTCAGCTAAAAAGGACACGGAAAACAAAGTAAAATTAAAGTCCGAGTGGAAGGCAAATACCTCTTTATCGCGAAGACGCCCTTTCACTAGTGCTCTTCAATTCTAAAATGTCACCGTAAGCTAATTGATAAAGAGTGTAACGAAATAGTAAATATAAGTTTATAATATTAGTCTTGTCAGGCAAATATTCAGAAGGGGTGGAAAAGCGCCCTATAAATTCTAAAAATCTATTTCAGGCCAACGACCAGTTGCAAATTCCCACGCGCTGGCCGAGAACGATGGACAAGCGCAAGAGACCGCGCGAAACGAAACAAGTGGCGTCACCTCGTATTGGAGGCAAAAACCTAGTGTACTTTGGTGAGTCAACGTCGTAGGTCTTACACGCATTGAGCTAACCATTGTGGATTGTTTGACTTCACATAAATCTTTGAATTTCTTCGTAGGTGTATGCAGGTTGCCTAATGATATTTTCCGGCACCGTATTAGCGTTAGATATATGTACTTTTTTAGATAGAAGCGTAAACACGAACAGCTGTGTTTGCTTTAACCTTTGAAAATGCTGTAAAGCGAAACCGTCAGGTCGACAATAATTAAAATTAGTGGAACAGTACAAGTGTTTTATTCAACATGTATAATAAGTTCCACAAGAGCCAACAATCAACTCAATACAGAATATTAGATAAATGTACCTACACATAATTCGAAAAATTAAAAACACATTGGATCTACTAAATGTCACCCAAATCTTTCGATTCGAAAAGTAATCCGAGCACACAGCACGACCAATCCCATCTGGCGCAAATCTTAATTAAGTACCATTTGGCGCAAATCTTCAGATTATTCAGAAATAGTTTTGATTTTGTTAATGTTTAGTTTTTTTTAATTCAATTACTCAAAATCTGTTTTCCAATTACTCCAGACTGTCTAGCGAATGGTTCATATCGTTCCTAATGATAAGTGAAAATAGTGGCCAATCTAGCCTTTTCAGTCTCAGCCACTTGAATTCATCCGCATGAAACCGCTGAATTCATCCGCATCCACAGTATGGGTTCTCGATTTAAGTGCCGTAAAATATTAATAAATAATTAAATATAAAATTATCTGTATCTGTAATAGTTTTGTCACATACACAGTCAGCATTATTGTAGAATCTCTTGCTTTGACAAATAAATAAACTAATTATAAAAAGTGTTGCTTCGAAAACGGAGCTTTGACTAATAAATCAGGGCTTATCGGGAGCTTTTATTACAGTACGAACAACAAACGTTCTATCTATAAATTTATTTTGTAATAGACCATAATGATAGAATTTATCCTGTCGTTAAACTAGAGCTGGCGATGCAACAACAGTGTGGCTTATTACAGATATTTTGTACTTTGTAGCAGCTGGCTTTTTTTTAGAGGGGAAATGCATTATGCACCTTGAGACCGCGCTGGCTAGGCGCGGTCGTGTGTGGGACTCTCCGGTCTGAGAGGACCGGCCTACCCACTAAAGCCCCTGAGTGTTCTCTAGGCCCATGCGGGGCACATAGCGGGGTACGCTTTCACGATTCTACCGCCATGAGCTCCAGGGCCGGCTCGACCTAGAACTGGTCAAGCCAACGCCAAGGGAGGGGCTGTCCGAGAACACTTGGACAGTCCCCCAGACAGAGAGACATCACTTGGACATCATCACGGCGTGCGCGATTGCCAGTCGCGCACGCAGCCTCGCGGTAGGGTCATTACGCGAGCACCGCGCTTGTGTAGCCTATTCCTACGGGTCTTTAACAATAAACGCTAACTGAAAACACCAACAAATAAATAAAAAACCTTAGACCCTTTTTTATTTATTTCTTTATGTAGAGTACCTGTTACAACGACGGACTTAACACCTGAAGCATTTTCTATCAGTTAACATTGAAATACTCCTGCTGTATAAAGTGGATCCTAATGTTAGAAACAGGATAATAGGGTACTTTCGGTGGTGAACAATAAATTACGAAATTGTATTAAATTCTATTTGTACTCGTAACAAACATTGTTTACGCGTCCTTTTTTTTTTTTTTTGTTCCCCTGAGGAAAATGCATTAAATTGCATACCCCGGCTGTGGCGAGCCGGCGGTTATGTGGGACTCTCCTCCTCAGAAGGGGGAGGCCTACCCACTAAAAACCTCAGGGATGGCCTTCCTCAGGCATGAAGGGAGCCCCCGGGAACTTACCAAGCTACTTCCGGGAACCCCCAGCCTCCGCTCCCCCGTCGATACAGGGGAGCCCTCCTCGGGGGTGGCTACACTGCCTCCCCCGGTCTCCTCCACCGACGACGCCCCCCGGCCACGGAAGGGGCGTGGTCCATCCCGGGTCGCCGTAGCGGTCGCGACTTCCTCGCGCCCGCCGGCGACCCGCGGCGGCGCCGCAGCTGTGCTACCGAGCCCGGCGCCGCCTCCTTCGGGCGGGAATGGCCAACTCCCGACCCCGCTCGGCGGCCTCCTTCTGGAGCATTACTGCTTCACAGAAGGCGGCCACAGCCCTCCAACCTCCCTCGTCCGCCAGCATTGCCGCAATCAATGCCGGCGGAGAATTGTTTACACGTCCTGTAAGAGCCCGAGTCATACCCGGGTCGGCTGTCGACCATTCAGACAAGAGACCGCTTTAGAATTTGGCGTGTGTCGGCTTCTCTGCTCCACACACAAAATCAACAAATAGGGCCATTTATGTTACTAATTTATAAAATAAATGTAATAGTGTTATAGGGAGTAAATGTTTTGAAAAGTCATCTTCGTATTTTGCTACAAAATTTAATTTATTAAGAGATTCATTATGATTTTGAGTTACAAATGCACATCAATGTGTTATTAAGTTATCTTTTATCTTTATAGCACGTGACTGGAAACACTAGCTGGAATGATGTGACGTCATATTGATCAAAACAATAACAATTAGCTATCACGTCGTCGGTCCAGTCAACAGCTATTTCTAATCTTTGATTCATCAGTATATTTTTAATTTATTAGTGATTATACGAAGAAGTTCGAAATAATTTAATGCAAGCCTAATTTGTAAAAGATAAGAATCTACCAAAATTAGTCACGATGGTGGTAGTACAACTATTTGTTTCAATCTAACCCAGACTATTTTCCAAACACCAGAGTATTAAGACATACAACGTTAGAAAAAAACAAAGGCTTATAAGATTCATGAAAAACTAAATAAGGATTTCTATAATACAACATTAGTCTAGATAGTATAAGAATATTTAAATACAAATAGTGTAGGTAAATACTTAATCTGCGCAGCGTTTTCGTGACCATAATAAATATTTAAAAATAATTGTATTTTATAGACCAGAAACCGTGTTTATTTTATGGATATGTTATGGATCCCAGATAACCGGCAAACATACTTCAATAATTTGTTAAACACATACTTAATATACATAGAAATCCTCAGATCAAAACAGAATAACATGTTCATTCAAACATATTTGCCTTGTGCGCAGATAGAACCCGTGACCCCTGATGTAAATACAGCCTGCCTCCGCGCCAAGCTGGTATCGAAATTTATCTATTAATTAATATAACAATCAACACCTGTTACATAAAGATTTGTGAGAAGAACGACCAACTTCGGTATAATAAGAAACTACAGTTGTATAGAGAAAATAATAAAATGCGCACAGTTTCTTGATAAACGTGGTATAAGAGACGATAGTTCACTGCCTAAAGTCTGTGAATGCATGAAAATGACTGTATAAAAAACTACAAATTATAGTTCTCGATAAGCCATTTTATACACAAGCTTTCAAGCTTGTGTATAAAACGGCTTCGCGCGTGTTACCGATATTTTCTATTTCCGCGGTAAAAATTATATTATATTCTTCCATACTAACTTTCATCCCCTATTTCAACCTTATACAGCCCTTTATTTGCTTTAAGCAGTAGTGCTATGTTTTGTACCAAATGTCATTTCAATGAGTTGAGTAGCTTAGACATAATTACGTAACACACAGACAGTTATTTTCGCATTTATAATATTAGTAATGATTTCTTTATCTATACTTATTTCTGACAGATTAACAAAAGGCGCCAACATAGACCGACCTTTTTATTGTTCCGTATATGTGACATTATATTACTCCACTTTCAAAAATCTGAAACAGTCAGATATTGCAACGCTTTTGCAACTTTCAGAGTTATTTCAGAAAATAAATAATATATTTTGTATTATACTTATCTACAACAGATTAGCAAAATGACGCCAACATAGACCGACCTTTTTATTGTACCATATATGTGGCATTTATTATTTTCAAAAATTTGAAATAATACATATTTTAACGCTTTTGAAACTTTTAGAGTTATTAGAAAATAATATATTTTGTATTATCATAGTGATTGATTAACGTCTGTAAGCAGTTTTGGGCGATAAACGTATGACGTGTGAATCAAATTATTAAAAGTATTGCTATCAAAATCAGATAATTATATCTGAGAATAACAATATTATTAAAAAAAAACCTAAAACCAACTTGAAAACTATAGTACCTATATGTACACATAGAAGCACCCACTTTTTCCAAGAGGATATTGACTTATAAATAAATTGTCACGGCATTTAGAGCAAGTTATATTCCCTAAAACTATCAATCATCCAGCGGTTTAATATCTGGACTAAATCACGACCAGTCTTTGGCTCTGATGAAGTTTGAAGTGTTCATTTTCAACCAAGCTTAAGTGTAACAATATTTATGACCCGGCGCTTTGCCTAACCTTGCTGAGGGAATCATTCTTGATTATGAAACATTGTGTTATTAAGGGACTTAACCACCTTCTCTGGAATGATATCTTAATAAAATTTTACCAATGTTTTGATACCTGTTTAAAAAATAAGGGTCTGTCATTTTGCATAGCTAACACTACCAAACCATATTTGAAGTCGGATAATATCATGATGATCATCACCGTGTTGTACTCTGTAGATCAAGAAACTTCGTAAGAGCTTTGAGCATAAACATGGTCATTCTGCTAGTTAAAATATTACTTAATTGATTTTTTGTGTACTCCCTAAACACTAAGCAGCGTAACGCTTTAGTTGTTTTTATTTTACCACCCGTATCAGTTAAGTAATTACCAGTGCGCCACTTTCTGGCAGCAAATCCTAAGTCATCTTGCAAAATACGTGACATAGTTGTAGGTGTTATCTTCATCTAAAAATTTTTGCAACCAGACATATTTTTTTCGAATTCTTTCTCACTGTTATGAATGTATGTGTTATATTACTGTGGTATGAATATCGTTTAGACGATCAGAGCTTTTACTGTCACAAACAGAGGTTTCATTGTATCTATCAATAGGTCAATACATAAACATTCTAAAATACCAAACGGTAAACTAGAAAATATTATGAGAAGTTTCTCTGCTGTCGTACCACTAACTGATGGCGTTTAACTAACAAGTTTCCCTCACGACCACTGTAATTACCTTTTAATGAAACTCTTCGCATTTAGGGCAACCACCAACGAGGCAATTTAATATAAGTTATGTTTTGAACGGCAGTGGTTAGTCGAATAGCGACTGCGCCGATTTACAGATCTCCACCATAACTCAATTAGTATTGTAAAGTAAAAAATAATTAAATGACATGCTGGTAATAAGTGTCTTTGCTGACACTTCATCGTCATTATTCTGCCCTTGTCCCGTTTTAAAATAGACCCTTGTCCCACTCTTAGGTCGACGCAACATATCTTTCTTTTCCAATGCTCTTTAGCGTACATCATCTGTTTTGATGCTTACCTCCTTTCATGCTAATGTGCAGCCAGTAGTGTTCTGATCCATGTAAGCAGGCTCAAAATCACCCAAAGGGTGAAGGAAAAGGCTATATAGGAGTTTCTCTGCGCAATCGAAGCAGCAATAATGAAATTTGTAGTAAAACATGTATCACCGACATAGCCCAAAGTAATAAAGAAGAAAACCTTAAGTGACACATTGTTAGTAGGATAAACTGCGGTTGTGGCAGAATTTTTGAACGGCAGCCATATGTCGGAATACGTAGTATTGGTAAGACCCTATAAGACGCTCGATCTTGTGATAAGTCCATACGAATTGGTGAAGATTACAAGAAGGGAAGAAGGATGTTAGCAGTCCTCGATCAATCGGCGTGGAGATCGTGGAGGGAGGGACAAATCTCGCTGTATGAATAACAGTCAGCTCATGAATTTAACATAACTACAGATATTGGAAAATTTGACAATATGTGACCCCCCAATGAAGCTTAGAATGTAGCGTAACACCATCATCACCATCGTCATATTAACAGTGGCGTGAACCTGTTTTACACTGGATACAACATAGGTAATAGTATACCTATATTTAGTGACAAGTTATTCACATTACAAAATGCGTAAGCGTAGGTATAACGGTATCTGAGTCACATTATTTTGACGACACAAAACAAATTGAACATCTTCTAGTAATCATTAATGAACCATATCAAAAATATTTCTAGTGAATGAGATATAATCAATTCATTTGTATCTATATCGATAAATCATGTAAATGTAATTATTTTGGCAAATT